>JAJHSJ010000015.1:18216813-18387990 GCA_021015155.1 Magnolia officinalis
AACCTTTCTATGGGCACCGTGATGTTTTTTTTACTACCCAACCCTATTAATAAGGTCACGTAGACGTAGATGAAGTGAAAAAACAAATATCAGCTTGATCGGAAACTTCTCCAGCTCCTAAGAAGTTTTTAATGGTAGAAGTTAAATCCCTACTTTGTGGTCCATTTAATCCCGTTACCTGCTCATGTTTTGTCTCATAACTTCAAATGATCTGAGAAAAACGATTAACGGCACGGATAAAACACTCACATCACGTTGGTCCCACATAGCTCTGCCCGGACGGATTACCGACCGGGCGGGGGGTAGGACGCAATCCGCGATCAGGGAGTGGATTCCATAGATACGTAAACATACCAACCACGTAAACTTATACAAAATCTGTAGGGGATTCCCGTTTTCCAAGCTTAAACTTATACGAAACCTATAGAGCATTCCCGTTTTCCAAGCTTAAACTTACATAAAGCCTGTAGTGCATTCCAGTTTTTCCATTTTTCCAAGCTTTGGTGTTTTAAACTGTAGATCATTCTTTCCAAGCTTTGGTGTTTTAAACTGTAGATCATTCCCGTATTAGTCTTTTAAAGTGTAAAGATGATGAAGGATCGAATTAGTGACTTACCAGACTATCTGATCCATGAAATCTTTTCTCACTTAGAGATGAAAGACGTAGTAAAAACCAGCGTACTTTCCACTAGTTGGAAGCACGTTTGGATGCAAACGGCAGTTCTCAACTTCGTGCATCATAACCCCATAAAACTTGAGAATTTCATACGCTCCGTCTGTTGTTCGCTTGCTCTCCACAAATGCCCAAAGATCCACAAAATCCAGCTCTCCATCGACCCCTCGATATACTTCCATCGATTCCGAAAAGAAATTGATGGGTTGATCCACTTTGCTATTGCACGAAAAGCCAGCGAGCTCCAACTAGGTAATTTACCCAGCTACGTTCTAAACCTCTCTCTACTTGACATGGGGTCACTAGAGGTGTTAAAGATTCACTGTTGCACAATCGAACTCCCTCCTCCAACTTTCAAAGGCTTCAGAAACCTTAAGACGTTGTTCCTCTCAAATGTATCTTTTATTAATTATGGTGACGATGTGGAAGAGCTCTTGGCTTCCTCTCCAATACTTGAATCTTTGACAGTCATCCAATGTAGTGAAGATTTCAGAATTCCTGCTTCTTTGATTGGGCAGCTTAAGCACTTATCTTTGCAAGGAGAATATATATATGAGTTGGATATTCGTGCCTCAAATCTTTTATCATTGGACATTTCTATGGTAATCGACAAATTTAAATGTTCGCCGGAAAGTGCATCTTCACTAACTGATGTGTCCCTTGATTTTCAATTTTTTAATCAAAAATGCTTTATCACGAGAAGTGAGGGTAGAATGATGCAGGAGATTCTGAAAGATGTCCATCGTGCTAGAGTTCTTAAACTACGTGGCCGTTGCATTCAGGTGTGCTTTATTAATTTAGTGACTTTTATACATAATGTAAGGTCTCTGTGGGCTCCACCGTTATATGTTCCAGACACCCACACTATGCATTTGTTGTTCCTTTACATGTTATAAGATGTCCCAAAAATCAGCCATAGAACTCAAGTGGGCCACACCATCTTTGTAAATCATGCCTAAAACATCTAAAGGCACTCAATAGGGCCCACCCAAGTTTTGGTATGGCATGAAATTAATTTGGTGTGACCTCCACACAAATAATGGATGAGCCAGATATCTGTACTGCATCTCAGTCGCCCTATAAACAGTCAAGAAGGTAACTACGTACATCTCATGGGCCCTATAAACAATAAAAAAAATTTCAATGGGTGGGGATCCACTCTCAACTGTTACCTGTGGTGTGGCCCACTTAAGTCATGGATTGGCCTTATTTTTAGAACCACCATGGAAGGGTGCATCTGATGATTGGTGTGGATGTCCAACATATAGATTACCAAAGGGCCCACAGAGCTCGGCCTCATGGGAAGCTTCCATGAACAAAAGGCATCTTCAAATAGAGGAGATTTGACAAAACCAAAATTCATTTTCTTATGACCAGGAAAAACACTAGTTCAATAGGCTACTAACTTTTGAATTAGGTCATATAGCTCTAGTTTTGTGTTTTGAACTCTCATCTTGCTTAACGAGATATGTTACAAAGATGCTTGTCTATAAAAGTTGAGATCGTACCAAATTTTTTTAAAAGAAAAATAAGAAAGAAAAATCTATTGAGATCTTAGTTTCATCCCAACTGACCAACATAATTCTTTGGAACCAAAATAATTTTCTAAATGATTCTCAATTGGGTTCTTGCAGGTCCAACTCCATGGATCAGTGTTAAACAGACTTTGTTTCAACACAGACCAGGGATCGAGTACCCATGTGGTGTGGGTGGTGGTTTTTTTTAAAAAAAATGAGCTCTTGCAACTCGATAGTCTAATATTATTTTTCTCTTTTTTTTTTTTTTTTTTTTTTTTTTGCCTGTTTTCCTGGCTTTTGCTTTAAACTTTGGTTGCTTTTTTGTCAATAAAATTGTAGTCATCATCATTATATATATATATATAATATTATATATATTATATATATATATATATATAAAACTAGCATATCAAAAATAATTTGACGAATTGAAAGATTAAAATCTCATCGTTTATAATTTTTCTGGAGTGGGAAAATCAAAATTTTAACATTTATTTAAGGTTTATTATTTTTATTATTATTATGTCCTAACTTTTTTTGTTCTTTGAAGGTGTTGTCCATCTGGGAATTGAAGCAGGTATCATCTCCTATCTTTATGCATAAGTGTTTGGTACTAGAGTCAGCATTGGGAATGTGGGAACTTCCTGGTATAGCTTGTTTGTTGAGAAGTTCACCTGATCTTGAGAGTCTTGTAATTAAGGAAATTCATGAATACCTATATGTGAGTTCTACTTCTAGTACACTATATTTTGTTTCCTTTTTTCCTTTATTAATATAAAATAATGTTACCTTTCGATAGTCAAGTTACTCTACTTTGTAAAGTCTTAATAGGTAATGCACTTGTGTTTTCAGTTGGATTATACCTTTAGGTACAGACATGCGTCTGTTATAACAAGATATTTGGAATCACGATTCTTTTGTCTTCTACATCGCCTCAAGACTATCAAGATATCTGGCTTCACTAAGGGGATGTTTGTTCTCAAGAATATCAAAAGCAAAATAGAACTTGTGAAAGTCTTGTTAAAGCATGCTGTGGTCCTAGAGAAAATGACTATCCACATCACTCATAAATCAGATTATTGTGATAAGGTAAAGTTGTCAAGATCACTCTCAAAGTTGGCGAGAAAAGTTCAAGCTTATAATAAAGCCTCTACTCGCGCAGAAGTATTGTTCTTATATGATTTCGACAATGAGGTTTTTTTTCAAGATGAGAGGATTCAAAAATGGTTATAGAGGACAGAGTTTTCCTAATATACTATTCATGTTTCTAACATTTCAATTGTTTTGAGTTTTTCGATCTTGGAGGTATTGGCGATTATTGATTTGCTGTGTTATGAAAATTAGACATGTGATAGAGATTGCTTATGGATTACCAACTCCGTTTTCATGTACTCTATTCTGATGAAAAAACTAAGGCCCTATTGGGTTGCCACTTTTTTTTTTTTTTTTTGAGAAGAATACATTCCAATCTACTCCAATTATAATCAAGGAATCCTATCATAGAACCACTATATGAGAAACATTAACAGAGCTGAAAAACCAATCATCAAACACATCATGATCATGCATAATAACAAGCATTCCTCTAAAATGAAACCAAAACCAAGGCCCTATTGAGTTACCAGTTTTGTTTATATATTTATTTATTTATTTGCCAATCTTTTCAAGAGGATGGTATTTAAAACTGGTTATAGAGGACAGAGAGTTTACCTAATTTGCAATTTACATTTTAACATTTTGATTGTTTTGAACTTTTTTTTAATTGAAGGTATTGGTGATAATTGATTTGTTATGTTATGAAAATTAGACAGGTGATAGAGATGGCTTATGGATTACCAACTCTGTTTTCATGTGCTCTATTCTGATGAGAAAACTAAGGCCCTATTGAGTTGCCACTTCTCTATTTTCTTTTTCTTTTTCTTTAACGGAATACATTCAAATTTACTCCAATTATAATCAAGAAATCCTATCATACAATCCGTATACGAGAAACATGAATAGAGATGAAAAATCAGTCATCAAACACATCATGGGCATTCATAATAACAAGCATTCCTAAATCCAATCATCAAACACACCATGGGCACGCATAATAACAAGCATTCCCCAAACAATGAAACCAAAATAAATCCATAAGAAATCAACTGCTCTCTCTAACATAGGCAATGACCTTCTCTTTCAAATTTCAATCTAAAGAGGCGAGCAGAAATGTTCAAACCTTCTTCCAAGAAGTTCCGTGAATGCATGATCGCTTCGACCTCTTCCTTCGCCCGTTCTAATAAATTCGGCGCTTTTACATCTCTCTATTGCAGAGTTAGTTTGAGCTGGCTTTGTTGACAAGGGTTTGGAATCTATTGAGTTGCCACTTAAAAATGGTTTTATCTCATTTCTAGTTTAACATTACATATGTATTAGATATCATAGTTTATATGAATTATTAGTAATAGGGACAAGTACTTATAATTACCAAAATCTCTCTAATACTGAACAACGGTCCACTAAAAAGAGATTACTCATTTTTAAATAGCAATAAAAACATGGTCCGACTCAATGATTCAATGGTAGACAAGACTTTGTTTCGAGTGCCCATGTAGTGTGGGTGTGTGTAAAAAAATATATAGCATTTGGAGGCACTCAGTTATGTTCGTTCCAAGTGGGCCATTCTTCAGTGCATTGCTTGTATGTTGCATGAATGGTTGTGGCTTAGATCGTTGGGAGTAGGAAGTATCTGTTTTAAATATTAGCAAATATGTCCTGATTCTGCCTAGATGATAATCCGTCCAGGCACTGTGGGGCCCATCTGGTTTTATTTACACCGCCCATCCATTTTTCCAATATCATTTTAGGATATAAACTCAAAAATAAGACATATCCAAGGCTCAGGTGGACTACATAGTGGGGATTGAACTTCCACCATTAAAAATTTCTTATGAGCAGCAGAAGTTTTGGATAATCTAATATTTTTGTCTTCCCTTCATCTAGTTGATCTATATGATATGACCTTTGTGTTTTCCCTTCATCCAGGTCCATATATGACATTATGAACAGGTTGGATGACAAATAAACATTATGGTGGCTCTTAGGAATGTTCCAACAATGAGTTTCATTATCGTTGCGTTGCTTCCTGTGGTGCAGTCCACTTGAGCATTGTACTTGCCTAATTTTTAAACTATTAACCTTATAAAATGATATGAAAAAATGGATGGCCGGTGTAGATAAAACCCATACATCACAGTGGGCCCCATATATCCCCTGTTTGGATGCATTAAGCACTATTGCATACAAGCAGGCAGGACACAATCCGCTTCCCAATTCAAATAGTAGATTTTATTACAATTATTAGGGAAATAACCCTCTTCCTAGTCAGCTGTGGAGGTCAATTCAGAGCTTTGTAGTCTATGGATGTCAATTTAGTCATATTTTATAGAGTTTAAGGAGAATTATTTAATATTCTGACAAATTTTGATATTAACTTATTGTTGTTACCATAGCATCTTCAAACATTACTATTTACAAGCTTTAATGGACCGACATATTGTTAAAATGTTTGGAGTAGACAGTCTTAAGGTGTGTTTTAGTGCTTATTAAAAATGACTTCTTCTCATTTTATTTAATCACAATTGTATACTAGAGATAATATTTCTTTTTAATAGAGATTAAAATTGATCTTGATAATCAACAATTATAATTTTCTATGGATAATTACAATTTTCTGGGATGAGATTACTGATTTTAAGTGGAAACTAAACAGGCCCTTAGTTTGTCAGTAATTTTGAACCGGGTTTCGGTATAGATGTTTAAAGCTTTTGATGTTGCATTAACTAATTTTGAACCATGATAAGGCATGTTGCTTGAGTTCATCATATAGAAAATTGGAGGAAAAAAAAAAAAAGGAATCATGTATGGTGAGTACACATCCTAACTTGTATTTTGGTATGCTTTCTTCACCTTAGCACGAGATCACCCCTTTTATTCTGGGGTGATGGAGGAATCGTACCATTCGAGCCTTTTTTCTTTTCATGCTTTTCCCGGAGGTATGGAGAAAGCAGCAAATCAATAGGATTTCCCTAATTCTCCCTTCCCGAAAGGAAGAACGTAAAATTCTTTTTCCTTTCCGCAGGACCAGGAAATTGGATCTAAGCATAAGAAGAATGCTTGGTATAAATAACTCACTTCTTGGTCTTTGACCCCCTCAGTCACTATGAACGCCCCGATCAGTGCAATGGGATGTGTGATGATGATGATGATGATTGTGGGCCCCTCTATTATGTTTGTATGTCATCCATCCCATTCAACAAATCCTGCACATGTGATTGAAGGGAACATATAAATAAACTTGATCTAAAGCTTGTATGGAACCCACCAATCGTGGCCCCACCATGATGTTTACGAGCCAACAAATCCATTCATAAGAAGGACCTGAATGAAGAGATACCCTCGAGAGAGGGGGTACAATCCCTGCTTGTTGTTTAAAAAATGTCAAAGGGCTGTGGGGCCCACCATGATTACACCCCAGCGCAGGTGTTAGATTCACACCTATTTCATCGCATGGTACAAAAATTTAGGTTACTCTAAGGATCAGGTGGGCCATACCATTTGGACAGAGGAGACTAGGCTAGAAAAATCTGAATATTTTCCTAAACCTTGACGATGTATTGTATATCCGGGCGATCATTCTAAGACCAGAACCATATACCTTCAGATTTTTCTAAGACCAGAACCATATACGATGTATTGTATATCCGGGCGATCATTCTAAGACCAGAACCATATACCTTCAGATTTTTCGATCTTGGAGGTATTGGCGATCATTCTAAGACCAGAACCATATACCTTCAGATCATTCTAAGACCAGAAACATATACCTTCAGATTTTTCTACCGTTGATCCACAGAATGGGAAGCCTTAGGAGGGCCACACCACAAGAGGCAGTGGGAGATTGATTTCTACCGTTGACCCCATTCTAAGGCCAGAACCATATACCTTCCGTCCTGTGGCAGGTTAGAAAAAACAAAAAACAAAAAAAAAAAATAAAAAAAAAAAATGGTGAGGACAGCGCCCAACCGCTGTTGCTGCTGGACTCCACCATAATCTGTCTTATATCCACGCCATTCATCTGGTGGGTCCTATCTGGGACCACCGTGATGTATGGGCTTCATCAATACCATCCGTTTAGGGTATGATCCAAAAAATGAGGCAGTTTCAGTGCTTAAGTACACCACACCAAGGGAATCTGCAGTGATAATGACACCCACCCTTGAAACCTTTCCAAGGGCCACAGTGATGTTTTTTTTTTTTTTTTTTTTTTTTTTTTTACCATCCAACCTATTCATAAGGTCATGTAGACGTGGATGAAATGAAAACAAAAATATCACCTTGATCCGAAACTTCTCCGGCTCTCAAGAAGCTTTTAATGGTGGATGTCCAATCCCCACTTTGTGATCCACTTAAACCCTGAAACTGCCTCAATTTTTAGATCATACCTTAAAATAATCTTATAAAAACCATGAACAGCGTGGATAAAATACTTACATCACGCTGGGCCCCACATATCCCTTCCCAGACGGACTAGTAGGACGCAATCCGCGTCCGTTTCATCAAGGCTGATATGTGGACCCATTGAAGTTTTTGCAACGACCTTAGAGTAGTGGGCTTGCTAGCCTTAAGGCCCACCTTATGTAAATGCCATATGGGCCCATTAGTGGTAGTCTTATTTGGGCCAATGCTTGGGCTTCTCAAGCCAATTCTCGACCATTAAGTAATGCGTGTATGTCGGGCCTCCTTTGAGCTTTATCAAATGACAATGAATAAGCCCTTGAATGGACCAATTGTGGCAGTCAAATAATCCATTTAACAAGTGTAATGTCCTGGATTTTCGATATTTTGAATTTACAAAAATCCGTGAAAATTTTCGATATAATTATCCCACATTGTCACTTATTGGCCCTTGACTCTCGAAGTGAGCCTGTATATGGGTAGTACCTGTAAAGAACTGCACAAATTCAATAAATCAACCGTAGAAAGCCGCTGAACCCGCCCGATCACTTAAGTATCGAGTTTAGCCTCGTGATTTGTTCACATAAGGCCCAAATCTAGCCGACCTATCACTAACTAATCAAGACTACCACAGCTATATTAAAGATCTACCTAAAGACAAGATAACTAGGGGTCGGATCGTAATTAACAAACCAAAGTGACCCAATTATCCATTTAGTCTACGAAACAACCGTTTAAAGTGATTAGACTGAATCGCCATTTTCACTAATTACGAATAGGCCACACTATAAATATAGTTAATCCAAACCCTAATCATTGTCCACGAGAAATCTTACTGCCTAATTCATTTCAGAAATGCATTGATTATCCAAATAAGCTCTAGACCGCTCGTTACTGAGCCACTAGTTCCGAAACTGTAGAATAATGTACGTCTCACTGGGCTTGACGCCCATCGCAGCTGGCGAACTAAGAAAGTGCCTAGAATGGGTCAACTTGGGCCGGAACCTAAGTGCTTGCAACGCGCGAGTCCCGTAAGTCGAAATATGAAACTTAAGTAAAATAAACATTCCACTCTTTCATGAAGTTGTGGCTTTCTGACCGTTAGATCACAACTAAACTCGAGGCATGAATTAATAATATTTCCTTGCTCATATCCATATAGCCGAGGCCATAATCGACCTTCTGTGACCGTTAAATAGACTTCTAATCATATATGTTGATTGGCGCATCCAAATGGTGGGCTGATCATCATATCCATACGTAAATCATCATTAAGGCTAACTATCATATGGTGTATATCGACATGTACACCCCATAATGGCTCTAGAGGTTAGAAATACTCTCCCATAGGGCCAGTATAATGAAAACTTAGCCTTTAGGGTCATTTGTGCAATGTCTAACACTATATAAAGCCCTCATTTGGTCACCCCCTCTCCCTATACGAATTTGATTTTTCAAAGGAGAGAAAGAGAGAAAGATGAAGAGAAAGAAGAAGAGAAGAAGAGTGAGAGTAGAAGTGGGGAGGCTTTAGTGCCTCCCTTCATCGGTTTCCTCCAATCAAGGCCCTAGCATCGATCATTTTCCTCCGCCGAATCCACCCCATTCGCGATTGGGAGGTAAGAAACAAACCTACTTCCCAACATAGGTTTTTTTTTTAAATGAATTGCATGAATCTCATATAGTTCTTGGTTTTTATATAGGAATTTGTGATTTTCTCCAAATCCCTGACCCTAGAAGCTCAAAATCAGATATTCTTTCGTAAGGTGTGGACCATTATTTCTAGGTTTCCATTTATCGACCCTTGAGGGTCTCAGTTAATGATGTCTTGTGTTGAATGGGTTGTAATAGATAACATGTTCATATTTCAAGTTTGATTGTATTATATATTATTGGTTGGATATGAATGCTCACATGTTCGATGAAATGTCTAAGTGGTAGAATGTGTTGATTTGTCAATGTTCACATGCTTGATTTATTGCCTAAGTGATTGTAATACTTTATGCATGCCACATGTTTGATTTAATGCTTTAGTGAATGTAATACCTTATGGATGCTTATGTGTTCGATGAAATGCCTAAGGCCCTGTTTGGGCAACGGGATTAGAAGGGATTAGGTGGGATTGGATTCATCTGGTTCCGTGCTAATTCCACTCCATGCTTGGAAAACCTTGGAATTAGATCGGATGGAATTGCATTGGGTCCCGTGCCAATTTCACTCAATGCTAGCAAGTTGTGTAGGTCCCACCCTGATGTGTGGGCTATATCCACACCGTCCACCCATTTTTTGAGATTATTTTAGAGCATGGGCCAAAAATCAGGTAATTCTAAAGCTCAAGTGGACCCACCACTGAAAGCAACGGGGATTGAATACTTACCGTTGAAAACTTCTTTGGGGCCACATAAGTTTTGGATCTACCTCATTTTTCGGCCCATACCATAAAATGAGGTTACAAAACAAATGAACGGTTTAGATATAATACATGTGTGTTATTCTGGTAATTTTAAATGATGGTGGGTATATCCATTCAATGTACCACCCTATTACCAACAAAGCAGAGCATTAATCTAATCCCATGGAATCAGGGGACAATACCTGCCATGGGTAATAATGATGTTTTTATGAATACAATCCCACCGAATCCCTTCTAATCCCATTGCCCAAACAGGGCCTAAGTGGTTGCGTAGTGAAATTTACGCTATAATTGTTTATATAAAGTTTAGTCCATAGAAACACTTAAGATTGTTAAGATGTTGGGTCAGTCGGCAAATCACCCAAATCAAGGGGTGGCCCAAGTTAAGGCGGCCACCCTAGGCTTGTTCGATTGACTCGGGTTGAGCATGGATGACTGACAGTAACTGAACTACACGGGCTGCTTGCACCAATGCCGGTTGCTCCGGGGTTCTCCCAGGTCAATCAAATTGATCCACTAGCCGACTGATCATGTATGTTCAAATGTATGATATGACCAAATCGAATCTAGGATACCTCGTTCCCAATAAATGTCCACTCATAACCATTAGTGTGATACAATCCCCTAAGACTCATGAGCCGGGCATGGTGGTATGGGATCCTTATACATTTAGGTATCATACCATACCTTTGGAATTGTTGATTTGTGAGATAAACGGGTGACACCTAACTTTGGATCAAGGGACATGGTAAGAAGTCACTACGTGCGACAACGAGCCATGTGATCCGCATAAGGACTCGTAATATAACGTCGGTATCCTAACTTCGCCAATATGCTAGATGAATTAAACTTAATAATTACTCGACTAACATGATCATTCATCGCATTGCATTAGATTAAAATGTGACGAAACAGGCATTGAAGTTGCATGTTGAGGGAGTGTTGTCATTCACGAACCAGGTGGTCGGAGTCGTGTGTGAGGGAGTGTTGTTTGGAAAGGGCATGCATCATATCATATCTTCATATGCACATTCAACAAGAGTATTTATGAATTGTTTGATTTCTTGTTTATCATTAACTACGTTGATTGTGTTGATAGCATGTGTAACTTAGAACTAATGGAACCAGTGAGTTAGGTACTCACTCCCACCTGGGAAGGTGTTTTAAAACACCAACCAGGCATATTATTGATGAAGGTTCTATCGAGGCCTCCAGTGGGTCGGCTTAGATCGGTTACCCACCGTTATGTTTTGGAAGATTTGGAATAAACTGGAAACGTTATACTTTAACCATCTTGGGTATGTATATTGTGGCTTGTATAATCCTCATTACGGCAAACACCACTTTTTAATTGTACTTTGACTGTTTGCCCTATATTTATTAATTTTTGTTATCTCTACCTTGCTTTGGTTCCACTAAATTGAGTTGCAACTCTGATTATTTGTATGCGCACTGAATGTGAATTAGAATAAAGACACATGTGCATTTTATTAAGTTAACACCTGGAAACTTGGGACCGGAGTCTCTGTACTCGGGTGCCGATTTTCGGAGCGTTACAAGTTAGTATCAGAGTAAAGTATTGAGATGACCAGGACCTTAGGAATGCGGATTGTACACTTGGGATTAGATGTTGGTCCTATGGGGGATTTTCCTAATTTTAGGAGTATCCATTAGTGTAAAAAAATCTAATAAATTAGAGATAATGAACCTTAGGACCAAACTCCCTTATTTGATGTGGTTTGAAACTCAAAACTCAAAAATTGGAGTCTAGGGTTTAATTTCCTGTTGTGTTGATGATTTTGAATTTGAACTTAGAAATGATGAACTATAGGATTGAATTCTCAATTTTGTGATGCTTTCGAACTTTAACGTAGAAATCAGAGATTTAGGACCGCCCTAATTAGTTTTGTCGTGTATAAAGTGTTTGAGTATGTGTGATTCCGACTTGGAATGAATAAATATGGCAAATCCTTATAGGGAGTAAAATTTAATATATGAATTCAATGGCTCCGTGAAATGAGTTATTGGGCTTGGTAGAAACCCGACCAACAAGTACAAAGTTAAAATTTTATAAAATATGGATAGTGGGGCTTGTTCCTCGAATTAATAGTTAGGGGTCATTCGACACCATGGATTTAAGGATAATTGATGGAATTTGAGAGGGTTTCAAGTCCCTTGGTTGTTTGACACCATAAGGGGGCGCTTGGTGTAGGGTGTTAGATGGAATTAGGAGGGATGGAATTGCATTTAGTCTCATGGAATTACATTTGGTCCCATGTAGATTTCCATGGATTTTGAAATCCACTACATATGTGGGTCCCATGTTGATGCATGCATTTATCCATGCCATCCATTCACATACACTGTTTACACATGACATTCTAGTTATATATGTGTACAAGTAGACTAAATCCATTTTAGATTTGGTAAGTTAATTACAATCTCATGGCCCACCAAACATGATTTTTGCTTAATCCAGTGTTTTCGAGTAACAAATTTATTTATTTTTTAAATCCCAAACATAGGATTGGATGGCTACAAAACCATGGAATTTTCACACATACAATTCTTGTGCAATTATGATGTTAATCCCATCTCATACAATTTAATACCATTTAATTCCACGGCGAAGCACACTCTAATGCTCTAAAATGATCTCAGAAGATGGATGAATGGTGAGGATCTAATAAATACATCATCATCGGGCCCATGTAACCTTGAACCCCTTTGTTATCTTGTCCATCTTCACCATTGTTGCAGCAAGAGGGGCATCAGCATCACCAAGGATCAGCAATGACAATCACCACACCAACATCAGCAACATCATCATCAGCCCACCCCACCATTGCTGCAGCAGCATCTTCTTCACAAACATAGGCCACCATTGCTGCAGCCGTTGTTGCAGCCAATCCACTTCCACATTCATCACGGGCCATCATCACCATCAACCCACTGCCACCAACATCTTCTTCACAAACACAGGCCACCATCATCACTATTCCAGCAGTAGTCATGACTGTCACCACCGATTCGGTGCACCACCGCTGTTTGGGATAGCCAGGTGCGGTACCAGCACAGGCTAGGCGTGCCGCTGGCCAGATGGTGCACGCAAGGGCCAGACGCCCGCGGCACCACCGCCCGATCGATGTTCCACCGCCACAGGGGCCAGAAGTCCACGACACCATCGCCGGACCTGCGTGCCACCACCGAACAACTTTGTTGTCCGAGGTGACGAGCGTGTGGGGCCTCCTTTAGGGTGGTTTTGCACCGTGGATTGGAGGGGATTTGAAGGGGTTTCAAATCCCCTAGTCGTTTTGGCAACATAAGGTAACGGGGATTTCAAATCCCCTCTTTCAAGGGATTTGAAATCCTTCGTGAGAGCTTGGATTACACCTAAAATCATTTCAATAGTTACAGGTGTAACATGTGTGTCACTATACACTATTATTCTATTGGGCACATGGCTCACTAATGATGATCGGCACCGTCCAAACATTGCCCATGTAAATCATCACTGTCCAAACATTGTCCAACATCGTCCAAGCATTGTCCATGTAAATCAACGATTAAAAATCATTGGTTAGTCACTCAGAAATGATCTTATGCTTGTGGCCCATACGAGACTTGGAATTTCATCATTTTCGGGCAAATCATATATTTCAGCGGGCTTATCACAACCATTGTGTCAAAAATTACAAATATCACTAATTAGAGATATTAAAGTTGATTTAATAATTAAATTCAAACCCCTGTAAATATACCATGCATAAGTACTTTTGGATTAAAGTTGATTCACACTCCAGGGTGCCAAACACCCAGCCAACTGCATTAGGTGGGATTAAGATGGATGGAATTGTAAAAGTGGATTGGGTCTATCCCAATGTTTTCTAATACTGTGTTTGGAATGTCTGCATAAAAAAATAATAATAATAAATCTCAGGATTTACTTTCAAATTGCACTTGAATTGAATTGGATAAAGCAAAAATCCATCATACATAGGATTAGTAAATCCATCTCACACTTTCCAACACAAGGCTCATTTTCCAAAGCCTACAAAGATAATTTTAATCGCATCTCACACTTCTTCCAAACATGCCATTTCCAATTTCAAAGTGGGATTAGTAATGCAATCCCATTTAAAACAGCTTAATATATACCATTGTCCAAACAAGCCTCGGGAGGATTTCAAATCCTAGAGGTTCTGATTCCAGGGGATTCCAAATCCACGCTCCCAAACAGGCCCTAAGTAAATTGGACGTGGTGCATAGTGGCAGTGACCCTGACTGTTCCTTTAGTGGGTCCCAAAACTGTGTTTAAAAAAAATAATAAATAAAAATCTCATACAAAGATAAGAATGTTTATTTCTAATATATAATACCAGGAATCATCCTATGATTAGATTAATTTTTATATATTTTTCTTTTTAAGTAGTTTTCAATGCAATCAAATTAGGACCCTTGAGTAGGGTTGGATTTCATAGTTTAGGGCTCCGTAAGTTCGTATTAGAGGTGGATTATGGTAAAATATTTCAAGTTTTCCTATTCTGTTATAGATTTAAGGTTCATACCACATTGAGAAGACGACATTCTTCGTCTTTCCTTTTTTATGTCCTTTTATCGTTATTAACCCTTCAAACCTCCGAAATACCTTAGAACTTTCGATTCTTCCTTCCGTATCGAAACTAATAAAAATGAGGCATACTTTGTTCATAACCTGCTAGCCATAGGATCGAAACTGCAACAGACAAATACAATCTTAGGCCCTTGGAAACCTTTCTGGGATAATCGTTTGACCATATGCATAGTAAAAGATTTATTAATAATTAATTTGGACATGAATTAAAACGAGAATTCTCTTTAACAAAGACCCAAATGACAACCTTAAAAATAGGAGAGTTGAACTTTCCAATGATGTATGTTATTCCCTAAGCGTTTACGTTTATCGGACTACAAAATAACGGAACCATACACTTGCGAAGTATTCACTGCTCGACTAAATTTTCAATCCTGAACGACTACCAACGGACTTACTGCTTTGATCGAACAGAAGACCAGGATCCATCAGGATTAGGAAGGGATACAACGAGTTATCTGCCCTGGTCAGGCGGATAATCGATGTATCAGATTTCAGCCTATCACAACCATTTTTCCGTTTTAGCCTGATCATGAAGAGCATAATATACCACCCTTAGGTAAACTTTATTGTCAAATACATAGTGCGATAATAATGATTTTGACATCTGTTTTCGAACCTCCTAAGTGGAGACTTTTAAGGGTGGTAGACCACAATAAGATAAGCAATTGGAGTTAGTATATACCCTAACACGCATATGAACGTGAAATCAACAGAAACTTGGGTGTACAAAATTAGAATAAATTTACATATTAAAATTAGGTAATTTTGGTGATGAAATTATTTTTGAGGGGGGTAGATTGTAACATCCTAAATTTTTGATATTTTGAATTTACAAAAATTCGTGAAATTTTTCAATATAATTATCTCACATTATCACTTATTGGCCCTTGACTCTCGAAGTGAGCCTATATATGGGTAATACCAGTAAAGAACTGCACAAATTCAATAAATCAATTGTAGAAAGCCGATGAACCCGCCCGATCACTTAAGTATCGAGTTTAGCCTCTTGATTTGTTCACATATGGCCCAAATCTAGCCGACCTATCACTAACTAATCAAGACTAACACAGCTAGATTAAAGATCTACACAAAGATGAGGCAACTAGGGGTCGGATCGTAATTAACAAACCAAAGTGACCCAATTATCCATTTAGCCTACGAACCAACGGTTTAAAGTGATTATGACTGAATCGCATTTTCACTAATTGCAAATAGACCACACTATGAACATAGTTAATCCAAACCCTAATCATTGTCCACGAGAAATCTTACTGCCTAATTCATTTCAAAAATGACTTTATTATCCAAACGAACTCTAAACCGCTCGTTAATGGGCTACTAGTTCCAAACCTATAGAATAATATACGTCTCACCGGGCTTGACGCCCATCGCGGGTGGCGAACCAAGAAAGTGCCTAGAACAGTTCAACTTGGGCTGAAAGCTAAGTGCTTGCAATGTGCGAATCCCCTAAGCCGAAATCTGAAACTTAAGTGAAATAGACCTTCTGCTCTTACATGAAGTTATGGCTTTTCGACCGTTAGATCACAGCCAAACTCGAGGCGAGTTAATGATATTTCTCTGATCATATCCATATAGCCTCGGCCCTGATCGACCATCGATGACCGTTAAACAGACTTCTAATCATATCCGTTGATTGACGCATCCAAATGGCGGGTCGATCATATCCATATGTAGATCATCATTAGGGCTAACTATCATACGGTATATATCAACATGTACACCCTATAATGGGCCTTAGAGGTTAGAAACACTCTCCCATAGGGCCAGTATAATGAAAACTTAGCCCTTGCGGCCATTTGTGCAACATCTGACACTATATAAAGCCCTCATTTGGGCATCCCCTCTCCCCATACGAATTTGCATTTTTCAAAGGAGAGAAAGAGAGAAAAAGAAAGAGAAAGAAGAAGAGAAGAAGAGTGAGAGTAGAAGTGGGGAGGCTTTAGTGCTTCCTTTCATCGGTTTCCTCTAATCAAGGCCCTAGCATCGATCATTTTCCTCCGCTGAATCCGCCCCATTTGCGATTGGGAGGTAAGAAACAAACCTACTTCCCAACCTAGGTTTTTCTAAAATGAATTGCATAAATCTCATATAGTTCTTGGTGTTTATATAAGAATTTGTGATTTTCCCCAAATCCCTAAACCTAGAGCTCAAAATTGGATATTTCTTCGTAAGGTGCGGACCATTATTTCTAGGTTTTCATTTATTGACCCTTGAGAGTCTCAGTTAATGATGTCTTGTGTTGAATGGGTTGTAATTGATAGCATGTTCATATTTCATGTTTGATTGTATTATATGTTTTTGGTTGGATATGGATGCTCACATGTTCGATGAAATATTGTCTAAGTGGTAGAATGTGTTGATTTGTCAATGTTCATATTCTTGATTTATTGCTTAAGTGATTGTAATACTTTATGCATGCCCACATGTTTGATTTAATGTTTTAGTGAATTTCATACCTTATGGATGCTTATGTGTTCGATGAAATGCCTAAGTGGTCGCGTAGCAAAATTTACGTTATAATTGTTGATATAAAGTTTAGTCCATAAAAACACTTAAGATTGCTAAGATGTTGGGCCAGTCAATAAATCATCCAAATCAAGGGGTGGCCCAAGTTAAGGCGGCCACCCTAGGCTTGTTCGATTGACCCAGGTTAAACACGGATGACCGACAGTATCTGGACTACACGGGCTGCTTACATCCAATGTTGGTTGCTCCAGAATTCTCCCAGGTCAATCAAATTGGTCCTTAGCCGACTGATCATGTATGTTCATAATGTATGACACGACTAAATCGAATCTACGATACCTCATTCCCAATGGATGGTCTACTCATAACCATTAATGTGATACAATCCCCTAAGACTCATAAGTCGGGCATGATGGTATGACACACCGTGTCTGAGCTGTCAGCCTACGCTAGGATACGAGTCTCCCCGTAGTGACCAGTGAGCACTAATGAAGGTGATACACCATTGTTTGAATGACCCCCGTCAAATTATCCAGCCGATGGTTCTATACCAGAGTACCGTTCGAATGACTCGGGCGTAAATGGATTGGATGACGAGCCCTTTCCTTATGTGTTTTTGGTTTTATGTGATAAGCTCGCACCTCGAAACTGAGTGATCATACTTGGTTTGGATGACGACTCATACCGAGTTGATCCTCTACATTTAGGTATCATACCGTACCTTTGGAATTGTTAATTTGTGAGATAAGCGGGTGACACCTAAATTTGGATCAAGAGACATTGGTATGGAGTCGCTACGTGCGGTAGCAAGCCATGTGATTAAGATAAGGACTCATGATATAACGTCGGTATCCTAGCTTTATCAATATGCTGGATGAATTGAACTTAATAATTACTCGACTAACATGATCATTCATCGCATCGCATTAGATTAGAATGTGGCGAAACAGGCATTGAAGTCGCATGTTGAGGGAATGTTGTCATTTATGAATCAGGTGGTCGGAGTCACGTGCAAGGGAGTGTTATTTGGAAAGGGCATGCATCATATCATATCTTTATATATGCACATTTAATAAGAATATTTATGAATTGTTTGATTTCTTATTTATCATTAACTGCGCTGATTGTGTCGATAACATGTGTAACTTAGAACTAATGGAACCACTGAGTTAGCTACTCACTCTCACCTGGGACGGTGTTTTAAAACACCAACCAGGCATATTATTGATATAGGTTCTATCGAGGCCTCCAGCGGGTAGGCTTAGATCGGCTTGCGCTACCACCGTTATGTTTTGGAAGATTTGGAATAAACTGGAAACTTTACACTCTAACCATCTTAGGTATGTATATTGTGACTTGTATAATCCTCATTAGGGCGAACACCACTTTTCAATTGTACTTTGACTGTTTGCCCTATATTTATTAATTTTTGTTATCTCTGCCTCACTTTGGTTCCGCTAAGTTAAATTATGCAACTCTGATTATTCGTGTGTAGACTTAATGCGAATTAGAATGAAGACACATGTGCATTTTATTAAGTTAATACCTGGAAACTCAGGACCGGAGTTTCTGTACTCGGGTGCCGATTTTCGTAGCGTTACAACAAGCCGAGAGATTAGGTTGTAATGAGCCATTAATCGGCCCATTTAAGTGGGGTATTAAGTCGGGCTTTAGCCTTCTTGGAACAACAACAAATGGATATTGTTTATGTGATTATATTGTGATCATCTATATTTATGATGATAATAAGAATGTATGTGATGATGTATGTATGTGGTAATGATATATGGATGTGGTGTTTCTTATGATTATACATGTATGGAAATGATAATCTATGCCATGGCCATGCGGACTAAAGGGATACATGGGACCTCCACATGTGCCACCTTGAATTAAGGAAAGTGTACGGTATGTCATTTCATGGCACGACATCGGCGCATAATAAAAACGGAACGGATGAAGTAGGGTCGTTTAACCCTTATGTACCACAGGCCATGTGGATGTCATGGCCTAACTTTCGTGACACTACGGCCCTTTGCATAGATTTTTTATGAGTTATGAATACATGGATACTCCTTGTGTGAGATTGATGTACTACATAATGTAGTGAGACCATATATTATTTTTTTAGTGTAATTAATGGCGTGTGACTAGTTATATTAGGGTATGGATTGTACACACTTGTGACATAGAAGGTGTGAGCACTCATATTTGGCACTGTGGTAATTTTACTTATTTGGCACTGCGGTAGTTTTCAGCTAGCCCCGGTGTGTTGTACATGTTGGGTTGCATGCACGGATGCATATACATGCATCATGGACTTGAGATATGCATATCATGTGCAGTATGATCATGTAGAACATGTGCATGTTGAAATCATAGGATGATGAAGGTACATTTTGTGCAAACATTCCACATACATCTAGTCTAGGATGACTGTGGATCGAGGTTGGATGTGGATGGGAGAGGAGCCCGATTGATATTAGGGGTACCTTAGGTGCATACATGATGTGTATGCATATCATTGCTTGTGTGTAAATATATTATCTGGTGTGCTTATGTATATCATAGCATCTTTATGTGACAGATGGAACACTACAGTAACAACGTGGTTGTATTGGTGAGACCACCCCATCAAAATCGTGGTTAGTATTAATGGACACGGGAAATCTAGATTTCTTATATCGGGTCCCATACTTCTGGGTGAAATTTCCTAAACCTTGCTGAGTGGTACCATCGAGCATCATTGTCAAGACCGAGTGAACACCACCTAGTGTCGAACACCATAGTAGGCCTAACTCCCACCGACACGGTCGGGTGAGAAGAGGTTCGGCCACACCTATTTGAAGATGTTGAGTGAATGTGGTGGGGTTTGAGTAGTCCCTGAAATAGGTATGCTACTGGCATGTTGGGTGGGTATTGGCATGGCTATAAGCTCATCGACAGGTATGCGAGGCATCTATTTAATAAGTTTCGAACTTGCTTTGAATAGCAGAGCACGGTGACTTCCAGTAATGATAATTGTATTATGATATGGACTTTTAGAGGAGGACTTTCATGCATGCATACACCCGCATCCTTTTGCATTACATTACATCATACTCTCTCTGCTTTATGTGGCATTACATTGACACAATGCTCCAGTCTGTGTACCTTAATATCTTGTTTGTTACTGCATGCTTACACACCACACATACACGAGTGTACTCACTGGTCTTTTAGCCTAAGCCTCCCATTTTTTTCCCTATTTTTCAGAGCAAGAGTAGCTTGGAGGACTTAGTTTTTTCGATGCAATCTATCTATTATATGCTTTGGCGATATCTACATTTTGTATCTTTTGAAAAACATTGTACTTGTAATTTTACCGGATTGATAGTGAAGACTGTTCGCTTAGTAAGGTGATCATGGATCTATAAGCTCAAGTATTATTTAAAAAATTACTCCAAAAATCTTCCTTGTGGTGCGCCGAACTCGGGACTCGGTGTATGGGAGTCGGGTTCTGGATTTGGGGTGCTACGGAAGCCGTCCATTCCCAGAATTGAGGCACGACATAAGTTCTACTTGTTGAACTATGATTAGCCATTAGGTGAAAATGTTACCATTAAACATCATGATGTTAGAGTCTTATGAGCTCGGGATGGTGGTATAGGACATTATGTCCGAGCTGTCGATATATGCTGGGTAACGAGCCTCCCATAGTGATCTGTGAGCTTTCTTAAAATGGTTGTTTGCAATTGAAATAATAACGGATGAACTAATTATGTATTCATAGCATATAGGCAATGATAAGTGGTTAATTCTGGATGTTGTAGCACATATTTTTTGTTGTGGTATGTTTCACTAGCTCACAGACCACCAATAATCGACCCAATTTGTAGAAGCTAATCACTTTAGCACGTACTTGATGTATTTTTGCTGATGACTAGCCACTTGCACGTGGCTTCTGCCCCACTCATGGGTTTTTCCCAAAAGCCAGTTGGATGAGAATCCACAGGCTAATGTGCATTCACGTACCCGTGCATTTAAATAAAATCACGTCGTGGATTGTTTTGTATATATGTTTTCTTATTTAAAACTATATTTAAATAAAGCGGCGATGTATAATCTTGAAGGAAATTCTCACTGAGTTGGTCACTTATCCTTTGAATATACAATCATAATGATGGTGCAGGTGATTTGAATGATACCTATGCTCAGACTGATGAGGAACATGATACAGATTTCAGGAATATATGGCTTTATCTGCCCCAAGAGAGGTTGTGCGATCTTACAGCTCAAGTCTAGCCGCATTTTATTTTCTTTCATACATTAAATTGTTTCTTTTATGTAATTTTTAGTGTTGAGACATTGGTTTGTATAAGCCTTATGGGCAGTCACTCGAATATCTTGAATGTGTATGCAGACTTTCCTTTATGCTTGATTTGTTTCTCTTCAATTGAAATGCTTACACTTGAAAAATGACACACACACACACACACACACACACACACACACACACACGTGTGTGTTTGAAACTTGGGCTAACTTTAAACGTTAACACACAGGATTTCATAAAAAGAGTCTTAAACTCAGGTTACAAAAACCGGGACATTACATCAAGTTTGAGCTTTCTTGCCAAGTTAAGGCTAATGAATCCTAAATGACCTAAGTTAAGACCTAAAACTACAAAGTGTGTCCTTGTCGAATATGCCTCTCAAAGCAACAGATATTCATTTCTAGAAATTGAACTTAACTCTTTTACCTTGAATATGAGCCATTTTGTCAACTGTTGTTTTGAGGGTCATTGATCAAAAGTCCATGATTTTTCAATCTTGAAGACTTTACAGCCACCATGAGTCATAAAAACTCACCTTGATAATGATCCCACTCGGCATGTCTTGCAGTGAGTTCTTTAGTGATCGCCTAAGGTTTGAGTAACAAGTCTTATGCAAGTCAAACACATGATGAATCATGCCAGTGAATATGGTTTAATGATCCAGGAATATGGTTTGTTGGTAACCATGTCATTTATATGGCTCAAACTCTCCAATATTTTTAAAAGATCCCAACCACCTAACTTGATCATTTTTTTTAATTGAATGTGGACCATTAATATATTTTTTTCTTAACTGTCTATTTGCAGACCCTAAATTGAAAGGCCAAGACTTTCCTATTAAGGAGATTTTCAGGTAGAGCTGGGCATTGAGTCGAGTCGGATCGAGTTAGGGCTGACTTGACTCGATCTGATCTTGAAATAGGCCTAATCCGAACTCGATCCGACTCGATATCAAGTCCAGCATGCCTGACTCGATTCGAGTCCGGGTCTGGCCTGGGCTAATCCGGACCGAGTCCGAATTGATAAAAAATACCGAGTCAGGTCGAGTTGGCACTGAGTCGGATCAAGAGATGAGGGAAGGAGAGAGAGTGGCTGCCAGTCTTGGAAGAGTAGAGAGGGAGGGAGTGGAGAGAGAGAGAGAGAGAGAGAGAGAGAGAGAGAGAGAGAGAGAGAGAGAGAGAGGGTGGTGATGGTGGTGGGTGGTTCAGGGAGAGAGAGTTTGGGATCGGATCGGGGTCGGAATTGAGTGCGGCGGTTAGGGTTAGATATACTTAAAAATTAGGTTTTTTTTTAAAAAAAAATTATGTATATACTCGAATCCAAGTCGAGTTGAGTATGACCGGATCAAGTTTCGGGTTGAGTTACTGGATAAGTCGACCTCAACTCGGTTTGAATTTGGATTGGACGAAGTCTACTCGGTTCATACTGATTCACCCATTTGGTTCGGGTTGAGTCGGGTCTGAAAGAGTTGGATGAGTCGAGTCAGGCGAGTCGAGTCGTCCTGTGCCTAGCTCTATTTTCAAGGTATGGCCTATCCACAATAAGGATTGACAAACCAGTGGTTGGGATCACTAAACTCTGGGTGCCATTTATAAGACTACTTATTGGATCCTTTGGTCAACAATCATATATTTCCTTGACATAAAGAGCATGATATCCCCACCAAAGTTGTTTCACATGATCAATCTATAAAAGATGATCGTAAAAGAAGATGTTTGATACAATAAACTACTACTAGAGCTGGGCATCGAATTGAGTCAGACCAAGTTAGGGCTCACATGACTCAATGCAATTTTGAAATAGACATGCCCCAAAGTCAATCCAACTCGGTACCGAGTCCAGCATGCCTGACCCGATCTGAGTCGGGTCTAGCCTGGACTAATCCAGTCCGAGTCAGACCCAGTCATAGGTACCAAGTCAGCATTGACTCGAGTCGAGTGCAACGGGTAACCACAGGCTGAAATTACAACCCAAAACCAGATGCACCTACTGATCTGTTTTTTTTTTTTTTTTTTTTAACATATATGTACTAGTCGGGTTTTAGATTGAGTTGAGACAGTACCGAGTTGGATTTTGGGTCTAGTCAAGTCAAGTTATAGGGTGACTCGTACGCGACTCGGTTTAAGTATGAATTGGACAAAGTCTACTAAGTTCAGATCAACTCACCCACTCAATTTCGATCAAGTCGGGTCTAAACAATTTGGGCGAGTTGAGTCTGCCGAGCAGAGTCTTCCCATGCCCAGCTCTAACTGCCAGGATATATCATACTGTAGTTGCTGGATCTGGCATCTTGTTTCAATGATCCAAATGGTATAATGTAATGGGATGGACCATAAATGGGATAAAAGAAAATAAAAACAACCACATCAGAACATCAAACCTTTTAGTCACTTATTCGTTGGTTCGGTGACCATAAATGTTTGTGAGAAATCTACCCGTCCATCCGATTTGCCCAATCATGTTAGGACATAGGCCCATAAATAAGGCAGATTCAAAACTCAAGTCAACCAAATGATACGAAACAGAGAGGATTGAACGTCCACAGTTGAAACATGATATGACAAAATAGATGGATGGGTAGATTTCCCACAAACATCATAGTGCGCCTCTAGCAGGATGCCTCTAGCAGCTTCCTGTCATTGGAAGCTTCTCCAACAGGCAGTCGCAGGCAATCTCCATCCTGCCTAATAAACAAGTCAAGATTACTCTTGGTCCCTATCATGGCACAGTATGTCGTAACTGATGAATGGCCCAGATCTCTGATACGTGTCCCATCCTTGCTTGCAGCAAACATGTGAAAGAAAGATTGCAAGATATACAGGTACACGAAAGTAGGAACCAGGTTCATCTATCTTAAGGCCCCACCATGATGCATGTATTTTATCCATGCCGTTTATTTATTTTAGCAGCTTATACTAAGGCATGAGCGTAAAAATGAGGCACATCTAAATGTTAAGTAGACCACACCAGAAATATAAGATTGATCCAAAACTGTTGTGGCCGCTAAAGCTGAAGATTTCAACATTAAGAATTCAATTCCGCACCATGAGATTTTGGATTTACACCAGTTTTGGACTCATGAACTAAAATGAGCTGAAAAAATAGACAGACCGCATGGATAAAACACATACATCATGGGGGGTCCGGGGAGCGCGTAAGGACTTAGTGGGACCCATCGTGGCACGTATTGTAAAGACTGTGTGAGACCCACCATGGTGTATGCATTTCTATGCCGTCTATTCATTTTGCCAACTTATAATTTTAAGTCATGATCCCAAAATTGAAGGAGATCCGATGGTAAAGTGGACCACACCATAGAAAGCAGTGGGGATTGAGCACCTACCATTAAAAACTTCCTACGGCCGTAGAAATTTTTAATAAAATGATATTTTTGTTCTCCTTTCATCCTGATATGTATGATATGAGAATTTTAAAGGTGGGCATAGTTGTCTCATTACTTTCTGTGAGGTGGTCCACTACTGGAGCTTTGGATCTGCTATGTTCTAAAGCTCATGCTATAAAATGATCTTGCAAACTGGATAAACGGTATGGATATATCATGGTGGTCCCCACAGAAGACTTCAGCACGTGCGTTGAGTCCTACTAGAGAAAAGCGGGGCACCCGGATGTAATACATTATCAAAGTCTAAATACATATGCATTTGTATTTTTTATTTTTAAAATTTTCAGCTTACCTTATCTGACAGTAGGGGTGTACATCGAGTCGAACCGAGTGGAGTTGACCTCAGCTCGGCTCGGTTTGGTCAGCAGCTTGGCCAGCTTGGGCCGAGTTCGAGCCAAGATCGAGTCCAGTTCATCATTAAGGCATTTTCACAAACACCTAAACTGCAACTTTAAAATCCCACTGTTTTACAAACAGAGGAAATGGTTTTACCGGTGTTTGAAAAACAAAAAGAAAAAGGGAAACCTCTCAAGCAAACGGTCTCGTACATAGAAGCCCATAATTCAACGAGTAGAGTACCGTATCATACTTCATTACAGTGGATGTACTCAAGCAAACTACACCAAATTGGACGCGAATTGCATGTAACCCCAGGTGACAAGGCTTTCCTGTAACCAAAACTCTGTGGGGCCCACCACGACATTTCCGTTATATCCACTCAGCCATCCATTTTAGGACATGGGACCAAACAAGAGAATGCCCAATGCCACATTTCGTCGAGTCATTTTATCAAACAATTGGTGAGCAACATCATTAGCAAAGTAATCGAGTCACCGAACTGGTTCGATCCGAGTTCGATTCGAGCTGGATTCCATCTGAGTCGAGTTGAGTCAAGCTGGGGCCTGCTCGAACTCATTTTCGAGCTCAAAAAATCAGCTTGACTCGGCTCAAACTCAGCTTCGAACCGAGTCGAATCAAGCTTTTTCGAGTCGAGTCGAGCAAGCTAATCGAGCTAGTTCGGTTCATGTACACCCATATCTGACAGGAAGCAGATTGCATTGTAACTCACACCGTTTATCGTACTGAGTAAATTCTACGAGGTCCACCATGATTTATGTATTTTATCCACTCCGTCCATCCATTTTCCCATATAATTTTAGGGCTCGAGCCCAACAATGAAGCATATACAATGTTCAAATGGACCACACTATTGGAAACAGTTGAATTGAACATCTACCGTTGAAAATCTTAAGGGCCACAAAAGTTTTGGATCAAGCTTATATTTGTGTTTTCCCTTCATCCATGTCTGTATGATCTTATGAACAGGTTGGATTACAAATAAACATCACTATGGGGCCTAGTAAGGTTTCAATAGTGAAAATCATTATCCCCATTGTTCCTGTGATATGATCCACTTGATCTTTGGATATGCATTGATTTCGGCTCAACCCCTTAAATTAGATGGAAAAATGGATGGACAGCATGGATAGACCACATACATTCAAGGTGGACCCAACTGAGTTTACTCAGTACGATTACAAAGTACTGAGTAACTTAGTCGCGTCCCGGGCGAGGGAAAGAGGTAATTCCCTAGAATCGGATTGCATACTGAGTAACTCAGTACGGTAAGAGGTATTGAGTTGACGTGTCAAGATTCCATTGGCTCTCATATGTGGGGCCTGTTTCACTCCTCCCAACGCCAAAACAAATGGCGTTAGCCCGTTTCTCTTTCCAAAATTGCAGGAAATAAAAATGAGAGATTTTCTCTTCGCTGTGTAGAAAAAAAAAAAACTGAGAGAGCTCCACCTATCTCTCCCGTTAACCTGTATCAACCCATTTCTCTGCACACCAGCATCAGTGACGTAAAGCAGCGCGGTAGTATGCTCTTCCTTCTCCTCTCTTTACATGGTGATGTTGATTTAGGATTAGGGATTTTTCTCCCTTCGATTGATAGTTAGCAAGAAATTAAAGATTAGGGTTTGAAATTGAAAATCCTTAGTAGGGGATTTTTCAAATCCCTAAGTTTCTTTAAAATTTTAATTCCTAATTAGCATTTTTATATTATAAATTGAAAATCCATATTAGGGAATTTTTCAAATACCTAATCCATAACTTGAGATTCTTCAAATTTCTAATTAACATTTTTATACGAAAAATTAATTTTCATATTTTGAATGTGCCCTAATTTTCATATTTTGAATGTTTCCCCTAATTTTCATAAACCCTAGTCCCTAATTTTCCTAATAGATGGAAGGTTTAGAGTTAGCACATGTGTGCATATATGCGTATGAGATATTGAGTCATTTCTCTGCTAACTCAGATTTTATTTATAAAAACTATTAATCTTTATGGATATTTAAAAATAAATTTTGACGCTCCAATTATGAATTCTATGTGAAGAAATTTCTCAGTTCTTAGACCTTGAAAGCAAATGGTGATTTAATTTGGAATAGGACCATTGGATGGTTATGGTTATCAAATTTTAAATAGACTTTTTATTAGGATTTTTCTTTTTAGATTGATTTTTTATTGTTCATGTTTGGCACCCTACGGTAGATAGAAAATAGATAAATATTTACGTGAATGACTCCAAGCGATCTAGAAACTCTACTGGATTTAAATTAATTTTAGTATTTACGTTCTAAGAATTTGGAGAATGTTGGTGTTAGGATGGTTTTGTTTTAGATTATGTATGTCATAGCCATAATTATTCAAGCATATTATGGAATTATTAGCTTGATGTAAGTTGATACCTATCCATTATTCAAAATAGAACTTTGATAGAATTTTCAAAATATCTAAAAATAAGTTTCTTTTTTTTGTTCAATTGGAAAGACCTCTTTCTTAGCCATGCAGTACAATTTCATGACTTTTTTGTATTTCGCTAAGAGTTAACTTTAAAGGCACATTTGAGTTTTGTTTATCTAGTCGTATTGCCCATGTTTCCGTACATAACTATAACCATTATTGTTAAATCGCACATGCATATTTTACATTATGAACTAAATTCTTTGCATGGTTTGTACGTCTTTTGCTTTTAAAGGTCAATTATTGAAATGAATGATAAAATCATGGAAAGTCAAGCATGTTCTCAAACATATCAAAGGTTACAGTTTGATACTGAAATAGATATTCAAGATGCAAGCCAGTGCAATGAAGATGTAAGGCAAGATGTACTATTCAACACAGGTGACATGTTAGATGAAGAACCAAACTAGGAATGGAGTTTTCTTATGATAAACCACATATAATTTTTATAATAGCTATGCTAAAAAGATAGGGTTCATTGCTCGAAGGAAATGGATACAAAAATCAGATGAAGATGTCATTGTTTTAAGAAAATTTCACTATTCTAAAGAAGGTCGCAAACGTGAAAAGAAACAAACCAATCTCCTAAGGTCTACCCATCCGATTACGAAAACGAATTGTAAAGCAAACATGATGATTAAGCTTCAGAAGAATGAAAAATACAGTGTGAATAAGTTTGTGGCAAAGCATAACCATGAGGTTGTTATATCAACGAAGGTGCACATGTTAAGGTCACACAGAAGCTTGACTGATTATCAAAAAGCTAACATAGATATCATAAATGATTCAGGAATAACGCCACGAGTAGGTGTCGGATATTTTAGTAGACAAGCTGGAGGTCGAATATCATCAATCCAACCTTGCTTTGGATCTAAGGTTGGGGATTCGAGGGCATTTTAAAATTTGGATGCTAACCTTGCTTTAGATCTTAGGCTGCGGATCTGAGGGCATTCTAAAATTTGAATGCTCATGGGCTCTTTTGGGTTTTTCATACGGTGGTATGTGTGAATTGCTTTAGGCTGCATTTAGATGCATAAGTGAATTGAATTGCACAACAATCGTGTAGTTTAAGGTTTTCCATATGGAGGTATGTGTGACATTGCTTTAGGTTGTATTTGGATGCAGAAGTGAATTGAATTGCGTATATAGTAATGGCATACTAAAATATTCGACACATGCTCGTGGTGTTATTCCTGAATCATTTATGATATCTATGTTAGCTTTTTGAACATCACTCAAGCTTCTATGTGACCTTAATATGTGCACCTTCGCTGGTGTATAAACTTCATGGTTATGCTCTGCCACAAACTTATTCACACTGTATTTTTTATTCTTCTGAAGCTTAATCATCATGCTTGCTTTACAATTCATTCTTGTAATCGGACGGGTAGACCTTAGGAGATTGGTTTATTTCTTTTCACGTTTTCAACCTTCTTTAGAACAACAAAATTCTCTAAAAACAATGACATATTCATTTGATTTTTGTATCCATCCCCTTCGAGCAATGAACCCTATCTTTTTATCATAGCTATTATAAAAATTATATGCACTTTCATTAGAAGAAAACTTCATTCCTAGTTTTGGTTCTCCATCTAACATATCACCTGTGTTGAATAGTGCATCTTGCATTACATCTTCATTGCACTAGCTTGCATCTTGAGCGTCTATTTCAGTATCAAACTGTAACCTTTGATATGTTTGAGAACATGCTTGACTTTCCAAGATTTTATCATCCATTTCAATAATTGACCTTTAAAAGTAAAAGGCGTACAAACCATGCAAACAATTTAGTTCATAATGTAAAATATGCATATGAGATATAATAATAATGGTTATAGTTATGCACAGAAACATAGGCAATACGACTAGATAAACAAAACTCAAATATGCCTTTAAAGTTAACTCTTAGCGAAATATTAAAAAAGTCATGAAATTGTACTGCATGGTTAAGAAAGAAGTCTTTCCAATTGAACAAAAAAAAAAAAAAAAAAACTTATTTTTAGATATTTTGGAAATTCTATCAAAGTTTTATTTTGAATAATGGATAGGTATCAACTTACATCAAGTTAATAATTCTATAATATACTTGAATAGTTATGGCTATGACATACATAATCTAAAACAAAACCATCACAACACCAACACTCTCCAAACTCCTAGAACGTAAATACTAAAATTAAAATAAGTCCAGTAAAGTTTCTAAATTGCTTGAAGTCATTCACGTAAAAATTTATCGATTTTCTATCTACTGTAGGGTGACAAACATGAACAATAAAATATCAATCTAAAAAAAAAAAGCCAAATAAAAGTCTATTTAAAAATTCGATAACAATAATCATACAATGGTCCTATTTCAAATTAAATCACCAGTAGCTTTCAAGGTCTAAGAACTAAGAAATTTTTTCGCATATAATTCATATTTGGAGCCTCGAAATTCATTTTTAAATATCCATAAAGATTAATAGTTTATATAAATAAAATCTGATCTATTAGGAAAATTAGAGATTAGAGTTTATAAAAATTAGGGCAGATATTCAAAATATTTAAATTAATTTCTCACATAAAAATATTAATTAGGAATTTGAAGAATCTCAAGTTATGGATTAGGGATTTGAAAAATCCTTTAATATGAATTTTCAATTTCTAATATAAAAATGCTAATTATGAATTAAAATTTTGAAGAATCTCATGTTATGAATTACGGATTTGAAAAATCCCCTATTACGGATTTTCAATTTCAAACCCTAATTTCTAATCTCTCACTAACTATCAATCGAAGGGAGCAAAATCCCTAATCCTTAATCCCAAATCAACATCACCGTGTAAAAAAGAGAAGAGAAGGAAGAGCATGCTACTGTGCTACTTTACGTCACTGACGTTGGCGTGCAGAGAAATACGACAGGAGAGACGGACGAAGCGCGGGTGGAAAGAGAAACGAGATAACGCAGTTTGTTTTGGCTTTTGGAGGAGTGAAACAGGCCCTAGATATGAGAGCCATTGGCGTTTTGAGGAGAAAAACATGCCCCACATATAAGAGCCATTGGCGTTTGGAGGAGAAAAACATGCCCCACATATGAGAGCCATGGACGCGGATTTCCTGCGAAAGGCTTTCGCGGGAAGTTCCTGCCCTGGAAACTTAGGTGGGGCCTACCGTGATGTTTTTGAGAAATCCACCCAGTCCATCCATTTTTTGAGATCATTTTAGGACTTAGAGAAAAATTGAAAAGGATCCAAGACTCAAGTGGGCTGCACTAAAGGAAAATGTGTACAGGTAAATTCCTGCCGTTGAAAGGTTCCTGGCGTAGACAGTGATATTTATATGCCATCTATACCGTTTGTAAGGTCATTCATACTGGGATGAAATGAAAACGAAAATATTATCCTGATTCAAAGCTTCTGTGGCTACACAAATATTTCAACTGTTGATGTTCAATACTCACATTTTTGGCCCACCTGAGTATCGGATACGTTTCATTTTTGGTTTTATATCATAAAATGAACTCAAAAAACAGATGAATGGAGTGGATTTCTCACAAACATCACGGTAGGCCCAACCTAAGTTCCTAGCACAGTAACCTCCTGCGAAAGCCTTTAGCAGGGAATCCCCGTCCGGGAGCAATTGCCATTCGTGGACGAGATTTCCTACGAGAGCCTTTCGCAGGAAGTTCCAGCGCTGGAAACTGAGATGGAGCCCACCGTGATGTTTGTAAGGAATCCACTCCATCCATCCATTTTCTGAGCTCACTTTAGATTATCAAACCAAAATTGATCAGGATTCAAGACTCTACGTGGGCCGCACTAAAAGAGAAGGTGGTTAGGAAAATTCTTACCATTGAACCTTCCCGGATCGACAGTGATGTTTACATGCCATCTATACCGTTCATAACCTCATTCCTACTGGGATTAACTGAAAACACAAATATTAACATGATTCAAAACTTCTGTGGCCCCACGAATATTTCAATTGTGGACGTTCAATTCTCATGTCATCGACCCACTTAAGCAATGGATACGGTTCATTTTCTTTTTCTAATATCCTAAAATTAACACAAAAAATGGATGAATGGGATGGATTTCTCATAAACATCGCAGTGGGCCCCACCTGGTTCCCATCGCAGGAACTTCCTTTGAATCGCTTTCGCAGGAAATCGGCGTCCGGCATTCGGAGGAGTGAAACGGAAACGGATTGGCTACTCCCCCTGACACCAGCCCCGGGCTGGTGGTCGGTGCTCTGTGGGACCCACATGATGTATTTGTTTCATCCATTCCGTTCATCCATTTTTACCGATCATTTTATGGCTTGATACCAAAAATTAGAGGTATATATATCTCAGGTGGACCACACCACATGAAAACAATAGTGGTTGGATATCCATCATTAAAATCCTCCTAAGGCCCACTATACTGTTTATTTGACATCTAATATGTTGATTAGGTCATACAGGCCTAGATGAAGGGAAAAAACAAAAATCATCTTGATCCAAAACTTTTATGGCCACAAAATGTTTTTTAATGGTCGATGCTCATTCAACACTTTTTCATGTAATGTGGTCCACTTAAGATTAGGATATACCTCATTTTTGGTTTCGTACCGTAAAATGATCCCTCAAAATATATGGACGGCATGGATGAAACACATACATCATGGTGGGTCCCACGGAGCACCGACCACCAGTGAAACGGAAACGGATAGGCTACGCCCCCTGCCACCCGCCATTGGCTAGTGGTCGATGTTATGTGGGCCCACTATGACGTATGTGTTTCATCCGTGCCGTCCATCTATTTTTATAGATCATTTTATCATATGTAATAAAAAAGGGTAGGTATATATAAATCTCAAGTGGACCACATTACAAGAAACAGTGTTGAATGAACGTTGACCATTAAAAACATTTTGGGGTCCATAAAAGTTTTGGATCAAGCTAATATTTATTTTTTCCCTTCATCTAGGTATGTATGACCTAATCAACAGATTAGACGTCAAATAAACAGTACAGTGGGCCTTAAGAGGATTTTAATGGTGGATATCCAATCATTATTGTTTTCTTGTGGTGTGGTCCACTTAAGATTTATATACCTATTATTTTTTGTATCAATCACTAAAATGATCTTTAAAACTGGATTAACGGAATGGATGAAGCACATACATCATGGTGGGGCCCATGGAGCACCGACCACCACCCACGGGATAGTATCCAGGGGAGTAGCCAATCCGTCTCCGAGTGAAACAGAAGCGGATTGCGTACTGAGTAACCCAGTACGGTAAGCGTGCTGAGTAAACTCCGTGGCCCCTGTGTCATTCATGCATTATATCCACCCCGTCCATCTCTTTTAACACATAATTTTAGGGCTCTATCCCAAAAATGGAGTATATCTAAACCTCAAATGGACCACACCACTGGAAACTATGTGAATTGAACATCTACCGTTGAAAAATTCTTGGGGACAACAGAGGTTTTAGATCAAGCTGATATTTGTGTTTTCCCTTCATCCATGTCCTTTTTATCTTATGAACAGGTTGAATGACAAATAAACATCACTGGGGCCTTAGAAAATTTTCAACAGTTGAAATTAATAGTTCTACTTTTTTCAATGGTATGGCCCACTTGGGCTTTCTATATGCATCAATTTTGGGTTGAACCCATAAAATGGTCTGAAAAAACGAATGGACAGCGTGGATAAACCACATGCATTCGTGGTGGGCCCAACTGAGTTTACTCAGTACAATAAGAGCATTCTGAGTCCCTCAGTACCCTTACCTGAGTTACTTAGTACACAATCCAACTCCTAATTCCTTTGGAAGCGGATTACGTACTAAGTGACCCAGACAATCCGACTCCTAAGTCCCTTGGAAGTGGATTGCCTATTGTGTAACTCAGTGCAGTAAGCGTACAGAGTAAACTTTGTGGGCTCCAGTGTCATTCATGTATATTATATCCACTCTGTCCATCTCTTTTAACACATAATTTTAAGGCTGTATCCCAAAAATAGAATATATCCAAACCTCAAATGGACCACGCCATTAGAAACCGTGTGAATTGAACATCTACAGTTGAAAAATTCTTGGGGACAACAGAAGTTTTAGATCAAGCTGACATTTGTGTTTTCCCTTCATCCATGTCTTTCTTATCTTATGAACAGGTTGGATGACAAATATACATCACCGGGGGCCTTAGAAAGTTTTCACTGGTTGAAATTAATACTTCCACTTTTTCCAGTGGTATGGTCCACTTGAGCTTTGTATATGTCAATTTTGGATTAAACTCATAAAATGATCTGGAAAAATGAATGGACAGCATGGATAAACTACATGCATTCACGGTGGGCTCAATTGAGTTTACTCAGTACCATAAGAGTGTACTGAGCAATCCGATTTCTAATTCCCTTCCATCACCATGAAATCTGATTGCTTGCTGAGTTACTCAGTTCTGATTACTTACTGGTTACTCAGTTCGCTCTTATCTAACTAAGTAAACTCAGTTGGGCCCACCTTGAATGTATGTGGTCTATCCACGACGTCCATCTGTTTTTCCATCTAATTTAAGGAGATGAGTCCAAAATTGAAGCATACACAAAGATCAAGTGAATCATACCACAGGAAACAGTGGGGATAATGATTTCCACCGTTGAAACCATGCTAGGCCCAACAGTGATGCTTATTTGTCATCCAACATATTCATAAGATCATATAGACATGGATGAATGGAAAACACAAATATAAGCTTATCCAAAACTTCAGTAAAAGCTCAATTCAAGTGTTTCATACGGTGTGGTCCATTTGAACATTGGATATGCTTCAATTTTGGGTTTAAAAAATAAAATTATCTAGTAAAATGGTTGGACGAAGCAGATAAAATACATAGATCATGGTAGACCTCACCGTGTTTACTCGGTACGCTAAGCGTAATGAGTTACTCACTACACAATCAGCTTCCATCACGTTACCACAGCTAGGTTTCGGTGACCTACACGACATGAGTTCCCTCTTATTAGGGAAAACTCTTGCGTGTGGTCACATGTGCGCTGATTATTTAATGCTGAGGACGGGGTACTTCACATGGATGAGATCCACACCGTTCATCAGGTATGCCACTCTGTATTTGGCCCACGGTACAAAATCAGGCATCATCCGAAAATCATGTGTTATACACTATGCGAACGGTTCGAATAGAAAGTCCCATCATTAAAACCGTCCAATTTGTAAGTGGGGTCCACCATGGTGTGCATATGCCATCCAATCCAGTCGTCTTACTTGTCACTCTAGGATGAATAGTTTTACCAATAATCATAGATGCAGAGGCTCATGTTAGCAACAACACAAGAATTTATAGTTTTCAAGTATGGTTTTAGAACATCTCCTATGGTGTGGCCCACCTGTACTTATTTTCTCAATCCATAGTGAAAATATAGCGGCCCAATTGATAGACGACGTGGATTTAATCTGCGAGCACGCCCTCTGAGCAGCGTACCCAAAATGAATGGGTGGGTGTTTTCCTAACTTTGCGGCCCACCTGGATGCATGTAGTATATCCACACCGTCCAAAAGTTTTTTGCAGTTTATTTTAGTGCATTGTCTCAAAAAATAAATCAAATTCAAATATCAAATGAACCACACAAAAAAATAATTATATTTGAACGCCCATCATTAAAACTTAGTACAGCCCATCGCAATGTTTATTTGAAATCTAACCGGTTGATAAGGTTAAACAGTCGTAAATGAAGTGAAAACACAAACATCAACTTCATCTAAAACTTTTGTGGCCCTCGAAGGTTTTTAATGGTGGATATTCAATCCTCACTGTGGTTCACTTGGGCTTTGGATTTGCTTCATTTTTTAGAGCATGCACTAAAATGAGATTTAAAACTGATGAACGGCATCGATATAATACGGCACGTACATCAAGGTGGACCCCACGGTAAAGTAAACACCCGGGTAACACCTAATTCACACAAGAAAACATTCTTGAGAAATTTCCAACTGTACGACCAGTATATGGCCCACAACCTTTTTAAGCCCACTCGCTTTTTACCTTCCAAGAATACTCCCCAGCTGTACGGCCCCATTTCTCAGGTCGAAAATGCCCTGCTTTCCTTCCGGAGGCGGATCGCCTGGTGCTCGAAGAGGAGCGCTTACGCTCCTCGAACTCCGAGTTGTACGAACCGTTCAAAAGATATCGACGTTGCATGGGCCCCATAGTTATGTATTTATTATATCCACAACGTTCATCCATATTTGAGATCATTTGGGAGCATTATCGAAAAAAGCAACGGCAAAATTGATTTTCACCGTTAAAAATTTTATAGGCCTCACCACAACATATATTTTCCATCCAATCTATTCATAAGGTCACAAAGACCTGGATGAAGAGGAAAAAGAAATTTTGATCCCTAAAAGGGTTTCAATGGTAGATGTTCAATTCCCCAATGCCTTTTAAAGTGTGGTCCACTTGATAGTTAGATCTATCTTATTTTCCGTCTCAAGCGGTAATACGAGTTCGCTAAAAAGATGGACGGTTTGGATATAACACATACCTCATGATAGGACCCACAAAAAGTGGTGGGATTACAACAGCAAAAAAAAAAAAAATAAATAAATAATAATAATAATAAATAAATAAACCAGGAACTTATGGCTACGGGGCTGTCTATGGCTACGGATAATAACCGTAGTCATAGTCCTCGCCCCTGCCATTTCGATATATCCTTTTATATGTATCGAAGGTCTAACTGTCCAGCGAGTTCGCCTCAAAAATCCTGCAATTTTCGATTAATCGAATCGAATGTCTTTCGATTAATCAAAAAAGGTATTTTACCTTTAGCTACGGATTATAACCGTAGCCATAACTGTAGTCTATGCCAATCTATGAATTTTTATTATTATTATTATTATTATTTTTTACATGGAGAACTTTATTCTACCTACAATTTTCTCAAATACATATTTATATAAATATGTATATATAAGCATATAAAAAAAAAAAAATTCTCTCTTTTTTTCATTTATTTCTTTATTCATTTAACAAGAATATCTCTAAACCAAACTTAGTTACTTGATGTACCCTATATGATTTTGGGGTAGGAGAAGCTACTTTATCCAACTAACCTAGTTCTTTTCCAAGATTCCATCAGGTCAATGGTCGAAAATCCATTTCATTCACTTTGCGGTCAATTTCAATCATGACCGTGAAGTGCGTGGAAATGAGTGTGAAGTGAGGTAAATGGACCGTAAAATGCACGGAAATGACTGTGAAATACGCCGAAATGACCGTGAATCAACACAGAATCGGCGGGAATGACCATGGTATGCATGGAAATGACCGTGAAGTGAAGCGATTGGATCGCGAAATGCGCAGAAATGACCGTCAAGTGAAGGGGCATGATTAGGGCTGAAAGTTGGGTGGGTTCAACCCGACCGACCCGACATTGGGTTGGGCTCGACAAGGATATTTCGGGTCTGATCTTAAGCTTGGGCTATACAAACACCAACCCGATAAAACTTGGGTTGGGCTCAGGTTGAGGTCTCGGGTTGCCCGACCCAACCCGAACCCAATCAATATATAAGTTACTTATAAATTATAATTGAGTGTGGATCGTTTGTATCGAAGGCAAACTAGTGATGTCGAGTCTCATTTGTCCATGTCATTTTCCAAGGATTCAAGCTAACAAGATTTGTCAGATTTCTCTCTCCCAAATAGACTTTGTGCTATGCTACATGACTTTTAAAGGGGTAGTTGTCTTATATTTTAGCTTGTTTTTCAAAAGAAAAAATAAAGTTCTTTATAATCAATAATCACATATATAATTAATAAAATTATAGATACAAAAAATAAGTCCTATATTGAAATATAATAAACTAATGTAATAATGAAAATATTAGCATGTATATACCCGACCAACCTAATCAACCTGACCGAGCCCGCTTGGGTTGGGCTTGGGTTGAGAATTCCCAACCTGAGATTGGGTTGGGTTAGGGTTGAGGTATATGAACCTTGTGTTGGGTTAGGGTTGATGTGAGACCCGACCCGAGTCCGCATGTGTGCATGTGCGTGTGTGAGTATGCATCTCGTTCATCTTGGTCTCGCAGTCCTACCAGTCAAATTTCGGTGACTCACGACCATCGGGTAGTGTTACGTCATCCTTGAGTTCGGTCATGTAAACCTAACTCGAATTGACCCGAGACCTATGTCATTGCGACCGCATCGTCGCCGCAGTTCCAACGCCGCGTCTCGTATATAAATTCGATATGTAGATCAAAAGTTGTGTACATTTCATTATATGACCCTTAATCATGTGGCCCACTTAAGTGTCATGCATGTGGACCCCACTCCTCTTGGCACAAGTTCCCATGCAACACTATACACACCACTAAAATTTCATAGCTAACACTACCCACCCCACACACACCACCCAAAAGCCTACTCTACCCTACAACCTTGTTTTCTCCTCCCATAGGTAATTATTTCTTTTCTTACAAACAAATGATTTCTCTCTCTCTCTCTCTCTCTCTCTCTCTCTCTCTCTCTCTCTCTCTCTCTCTCTCCTTACCTCTCTCCCTCCTTCTCATTCTTTCCATGGCCACCAAATCCCCCATTTTCTCCAGCCCCTTCTTTCCCTAATCTCTCTAAATCCATCTATTTTAATATCATCTCATCCATTGATTTCCCTTCCTTGGAGCTAGAGGAGCAAGGAGACCTAGATTTTTGTAAGGATTAATGTGGGTGCTCTTAGATCCTTCTTCATTTCTTTCTTAGGATCTTATGGGACCCACCAAGTGGTGATGGAGGTCCCTCATGTCTCCATGGTTGAGGCCAATGGCCCTTTTTCCTTGCATGCATGATCCATGGATGAGGCCATTCTCCATGAACCCCATCATGGCATTTTCCTTTGATGTATGTCATTTTCCTCTCTTGTAGCTGGATTATTTTTATTTTCCATTATTCTATTCTTGATTTCTTGATGTGTGTGGCCCACTTAGTGGCCCCGGAATATCCAGACCATCCAAGCAAAGTGGATGCCCATGGCTGTCTATTCCTTGGACATTGGCACTCTATTTGCTCCATTTTGGGCACATGCAATGGGTTTCATGAAGGGGGTATGGTCTGGATGTTTGTGGGGCCCACTGAGGTGGTCCATACCACAATTTCCATGGATTGATTTCCTCTTTTTATAATGATTATAATTATTTTAATTCAGTATTATGTTGCTGTCCAAAGGCCATCTGAACAGATTTTTGAGTTGTCTTGAGCTCAGTTTTAGGGATGATTGGTGGGGTGTTTGGTCTCATTTGATATATACCTCTTAAAGGTGGGGATCCCACCTAGATGTTCCCCAAATTTCACCCTCATCCGTCCCTGTTTGATTACCCAAAAGGGTGGGCCAAGAAGGTTGGACGGTCTAGATTTTTCTGGACTGTCTAGCCATTTTGCTGCTGTAAAAACATAAATATCAACTTGTTTTTGAAGTAGTGGGCCACCTTTGTAGACCTCACCTTGTTGTATACTTGTGTAGGGATGTTGGTCCTACATTTTCTTAAAATTTGGCAGACCTGGGCCCACTCTAATGGGGTGCACAAATCAGGGGCAGTAGCATTGTTTCAGCAACAGCATTATTTCAAAAATACATTGCTGTCCATAAATTGTAGGAGTTAAATAAAATATTTTTACTATCCCAAAAATTCTAAAATTTTGTAGAGAGGTGTCCCACCCATGGTAGGGCCTTCCTACAAAATCTTAGGGCCAATGGACCCCATTTGGGCATCCAAAAGGGTGGGCCAATATAGTGGGCTGCCAGAAATTTCTGTTGTGCAGTCCAGCAGCATAGTTTCATAAAAATAAATTTTAAAAAAATATTTTCTCAAAAGGTAGGCCATATTTCCGGGTCCCACCTTATTGTAGACTTGATAAGGGACCTTGGGTCCAAATTTCAGGATTTTTGGAGGCTCAGAACCCACCCATTTGGATGGTCCAAATTCTGTACGGTTATTTCCAGCAACATTCCACCCTGGATACATTGTAACTCCTGAATTAATTAAAATTACTTCTGAATATCCAAAAATTATGAAAATTTACAGGAAAGTGGTCCACTTATGGTGGGACCCACCTACTAAATTTCAGGGCCAATGGACCCCTGTGTACACTGTGGGAAGTCTTGGACTGGCCCACCACGTTCGGACGTCCAAGCCAGTCCGATTTTCTGGACAGATTGTATCATTCAAATTAATTAAATTATTTCTAGATGTCCAAAAATTCTGAAATTTTGTGGGGTTGTGGTCTGCCTATGGAAGGACCACCCTGCAAATTTTCAGGGTTATCGAGCCCCTGTACCGATCGTGGTGTGGCCTGCAATTTGGATCAGTTTTGGGTCAAATATCCAGGCCCGTAGGACAACCCACCATGGGATGCCCCTACCTTGGGCTACTGGGCCTGCATTCTAACGGCATGACCCACTTGAAGTAAGTGTTGTATATCCCCATTCTTATCTGATGGGACCCACTGTGATATGTGTGGGTCACCATGGGTCAGTAACCCATTTAAATTAAATAAATTTCTGGACTCCAGCAGGCCCAGGAAGTGGGTGGGCTGGAATTCCAGCAAGGGGCCCAAATTTGTGCATAGTTGATCTTTTGGAGCCGTGGCAGCCCACCAGATTTAAGGGAGTGTTGCACATACTCTTTGTCCTCCTTCCTTAGACGTTTTGGGCTTAATTAGTGCCCCTTGAGGCCCACCTTTGTGGTGGTTTGTGGGCTAGCCTTAACCAGAATTTTTTATAGCTTGATAGGCCCAATGGGGTAGAAACCTATCCCTTGAGCCCAAGATTGTGCAAGGGCTGACCTTATTGATTCATGGGCCCAATGGGCCATTTACAAGCTAATCATGTACATTTATTAGCCTTGATGCTCCCATAAAATGCTTAATGGTGGGTTGACTTGTAAGGCCTACATAAATGTATATTGTGGAGGGCCTTGCTAATTCTTTGGGCTGGTGTGACAAGGCCCACATTGTCAATATAGGCCCTGCCCATGTGTACTCTTGGGCTTACGGGCTGCCCTCAAGTCCACCATAATGTATGAATTGGATGGCTTTTGTTTAGGCCATTTCTTTTGGGCCCATTATGTGATATATTATATGCATGTTTGTGTTAGCAAGTAGGCCCTGTGGACTCAGTTCTTTTGGATAGGCCCATTGATCTTGGGCCTATACTCTCCTATCTATTGTGATAGGCTTAGGGGCAATAATACACAAGAGGTTGGGCCCTTGGTTACCCACTAAACTGACCCTGTGCTTGGGCCAAAAGTGAGACCTAACTCACTTGTTTTAAATGTGAAACTTGCCCATGTAAATGAACTACTGGGCTACCCATGAAACCCACCACAACATGTGGAATTATGACCTTTGTGGTTGGGCCTAAACCTTACTTGAGGGCCCACTATATGGCCTATGAGTTGGGCTTGGTGTATGGCCCATTAGGCCATACATTGCTTGGGCTTTAGACCTTACATTATATGAGTAGTGGCGGACTACCTCTTGGAAACCAATTGAGGTTGGATGTCCTCCTGGGTGATCCTAAGGTAGGCCCATAGGTTTCTCTATGGATGATTAAAGGCCCACCATTGACCCTAAGCCATTTGTTTAAGGCTCAATGTGTATATATGTGGAACCTACCTTAACACATGTTTGGTCCAAGCCATCCAAGTCTTGGATCGCTCGATCATGGAGACACTCTCTGCCTTGGGTTGCTGCTGGATTCACAATCCAGTAGCAGGCCCACTTGATCTTTTCTTGATGTATACACACCCACCATATTGAGAACTTGTATACGTGTTGCATGCTTGTGTTTTCTTATAATCTTTTGGCTTAATCAGTGCATTCATTTGGGTCACCTTTAGTGATCACATGATGACCCCATCTTAGATCAGATTTTTGAGACATCCCTTAGGCCTAAAGTGGGCTGGGACGTCCTAGCTTGGCCCAAACATACATTGGGCCGACTTCCACCATTTTGATGGACTTGTGGGCTGAGGTAAGGATAGTATTGGGCTCTTGGTTGCCCACTTAAATTGCTAGTTATTGGGCTGATGTAGTGGGGCCCATTTCATCCAAACTTAAACTTATTTAGTCGTATATCCAAACGTACTACTATTTGTGGTGTGGTCTAGTTGATTTTTGGATATGATTCTTTTTTTTCCGTTAATGCTCTGAAATGATTTCAAAGTATGGATGCACGGTGTGGATATAATAAATACATCATCGTGGGGGCCATGTCGAGGAGCGTCAGCGCTCGTCTTCAGGCTTCCCGAAGGGATGAATGACGGGGGTATTTTGGTCCCTTGAAAAGTCGGCCGTACACAGGGGAGTATTCTTGGAAGCTTAAAAAGGGGTGGGCTTCAAATGGCTAGTGGGCCATATACTGGTCGTACAGTTGGAAATTTCTCAACATTCTTGATGGGACTCCGATTCGCGCAGCAAGGCATCCTGGCTGGTCGGTCGGTACCGAAAAAGCTCTTGGCGTACCATGATGTATGTATTTTATCCAAGCCGTTCTTCTATTTTTTATTTTAATTTTTCATCTTATTTTAATATATTATTCCAAAAATGAGATCACACGTTAGTGATTGAATTACCACCATTAAAAACTCCCGGGGGCCAAAAGAGTGGTGGATCAAGCTGATTTTTTGTTTTCCCTTAATTTAGATCTATTTGACATAATCACCTAATTGGATGGCAAATAAACATTACAGTGGGACCTAGCAATGTTTTAATGGTGATTTTTTAATCAGCACTGTTTCTTGTGGTGTGGTCCACCTGAGATCATGGGTGCTGCGTACCATATGGATACTCGTACCAATGGAGAATAGCGGATTAGCTGTTACCAGATAACAGCTTAGTGGGTGTTACTCTTACCGTGTGGGGCCCACCTTGATGATCGTATTTCTATCCACGCCGCCCATCCATTTTTTTTCAGCTCATTTAATGAAGCAGATTCAAATCTCTAGTGAAACACATCACTAAAAAAAGTTGCAAATGACCATTAAAAGCTTTTTTAGGCTTTTGGATCAAGCTAATCTTTGTATCTTCCCTTCATCCTGTTCTGGTTAGCCTGCCTTGAAAAGTTTTTAATGGTGATCGTTCAGTAATCACTGTTTCTTATGGTGTAGTTCACCTGTGATTTGGATATGCATAATTTTTGTAGCCGTGTTCTAAAGTAGGCTGTAAAAATAGATGGACGGAGTAGATATACCCCATGTGATTAATGTGGGCCCCACGGTAAGGGTAACAGCCCAGCAAACACATAATCTGCGCCCCAATTCAAGTTTTTTCAGCATCCCTTTAATTGGGTACCCGAATCGACCGACTACAACAACTGTTTGTATCCCACCATGTTCATATGAAAATCTAGACACTCCATCATGTGATTAAAAGGGAAAAAAAAAAAAAAAAAAAGGCCCGATGTAAAATTCAATGGGCCCACACGGAAATAGGGAATAATGTAAAATTGCTCCAAAAACCTTCAAAGTTCATGTTGGCCCACATAATATTTTATTTGGCTGGATCTTTTTTTTTTTTTTTAATGTTCGTCGAATTACACCTAATCGATAGTTAGATGAAAGAATGATTGGCATCCATCCTAATGTGCGGCCCACATAAGCCGTATACGTTTCTAATCTTTTCACTACAGTTAGCTGGAAGTCTGAATCTGAAGTCGAAAACCTAGTATTGGATTTAGAATAACCCATTTGTTAACTAACTTTTGAAATGTTGGAATATGTTAATTTAACACATTTGCCCCTAGGAAATAATCATGATTGAATCCCTACAATTAAAATATTTATGGATTTAGTCAAAATGTTTCTTTACCAACATGTTTATAAGTTTTTTTTTTTTTTTTTTTTTTTTTTTTTTTTTTTTTTAAATACCTAGATGAAGAGACCATGCACACAATTATCATCTTAATCCAAAGCATTTGTAACTAGCAAGAAATTTTTAGCGGTCATTTACCACTTTTTCTTGTTCTATGGCCCATCTGAGATAGGGATATGCTTCATTTTTTTATCATGTCCTAAAATAAGCTTTAATGTAGTTACATATATCACCGTGGGCCTCACAGTCAAGGTCCCACCCACCTTCTTGTTCTAGATTGCATACCAACGACGCATATAGCACCTAGCTATTGGACGGTATTGTATAGTCCCCATCATAATGTATGTGTTTTATCCCCGTTGTCCATCCACTTTTTCAAATTATTTTAGGGATTGATCCTAAAAATGATAATGATCCAAATCTCATGTGGCCTCGAACTTTCTTCGCCCATTCATGGTCACTCACTACTATTTCCTACCATATGGCCTACTTGATAATTTGATTTTAAAGAACGGATGAACAAAGTGGATATAGGATACATACATCAAGGTGGGCCAAGGTAGGTGGCACGTGTAACACCACGCAATCTGCTAGACCCCGTAATCGGCGGATTAGCTACCGTCAGGTCGAATAGCCTGACTCGACTAAAGTGACGTCACCAAGTTCTGTGGGTCCCATTATAATGTATGTGTTGTATCCACACCCTTCATCCAGATGGAGAAATCACTTTAGGGCACAATCCAAAGAATGAGTCAGATTCAAACCTTGAATGGACCCACCATAGAAAACAGTGGGGAGAGGGACGCCCACCATTAAAAACTTCTAAGGGCCACAAAAGTTTTCTATCAAGCTGATATTTTTTTTCCCTCCTTTCATGCCTGCGTTAACACATGAATAGGTTGGATCTTAAATAAATATTACGGTAGACCTTAGGAAGGTTCCAACAGTGGGCATCACTCTCCCAACTATTTTCTATGGTGGAGTCCACTCCAGCTTTGAATCTTTCTCATTCTTTGGATAATACCCTAAAATGATCTCTCCAAATGGATGAATGGTGTGGATACAACACATACATCATGGTGGGGCCACATAACTAGGTGACGTCATTCAGTAGAGAGTCTCTTGCTCAACCTCATCCGTTCCCCAAAACGGGTGGGATTGCCTACTTACTACCCTCGCTTGGTAAACGGTACAGACGGTCCTGTCAAGTGGCTCCATGGGACATGAATCATGCTAATATTTGTGATTTCAGTTCATCCCAGTAGTAATGAAGTTATTAACGGAATGGATGGCATGTAAACATCACTTTCTGATACAGGTAGTTTCAATAGTAGAAATTTCTCTAACCACATTATCTATTAGTACGGCTTACTTGACCTTTGGATAAGGTTCATTTTTGGCGGCACCTCCTGAAATGAACTCACAAAATGGACAGAAGGGGAGGATTTCTCAAAAACATCACAGTGGGCCCCACCTTGGTTCCCAGCGCAGGAACTTCCTGCGAAATCCGCGTCCCGTTTCCAGCGGCCACCGATTAGATGCTTACAAGGTCATGGCCAAATTGCTACTGAAGTGATGTCACAAGCTCTGTGGACCCACTATGATGCATGTGTTGTAGCCATACTGTCCAACCATTTGTAGAGATGGTTTTATTGCATGAGAAAAATAATGAAATAGATCTAAACTTCAAGTGGACCCACCACAGAAAACTGTGGGATCAGTCACACCCACCGTTCAAACATATATAGGGCCTAACAGGATGAATTTTTTGGATCCAACCTATTTATAAGTTAACATAGAGATATAAGAAGTAAAAACAAAAATATAAGCTTGAACAGTGAATGTCACTGTCCCCACTGTTTTCTATGGTGGGATCCACTTGAACTTTAGATATATCTCATTCTTTTTCTCGTTCCATAAAACGATCTCTCGAAGTTGATGAACAGTATGGATACAACACATGCATCATGGTGGGGTCCACAGAGTTTGGTGGCATCACATCGGTAGCGATTTGGCTACTTACCTGTATGCTTTATATATCTCTGCCCTCAATCTTTTTTTTTTTTTTTTTTTTTTTTTTTTTTTTTTTTTTCTTCTTTTTTTACATTCATTGTCCAAGAAATGAAGAAGATCAAATCTTAGGTATACCATATCACTGGAAACATTGGTCACCGAAGACCACCATGGAAAACTTGCTAGTGTCCACGGCTATGTTTATTTGTCATCCAACCTGTTGTTGAACAGAAAGCACGTGAAGGGAAAATACAAATACTGGCCAGCTACATCCAGAACCTTTGTAGCCTAGGAAAATTTTTAACGGTGACTACTATTTCTTCCGTTGTGGTCAACTTCGGGTTTTTTTTTTTTTTTTTTTTTTCATTCCTTAGATTGAACTATCAAAACAAATAAACGGCGTAAATATATAATATATGAGTGCGGATCCGGTGTTTCCTGGAGTCAGGAACTCCATGACTCCAGGGTTTCTGTAGGTGCCACATCACCAGGTTTTTTAAATATATTAAAAAAATTACATTTATTATTAAATATAACGTAGACCTTATACACAGGGACGCGGATTTCCTATCAAAGACTTTTGCAGAAAGCTCATGCGCAAAGGATTCTTGATGGGGCCACTGTAACGTTTGCGATAAATTCAACCCGTTCATCCTTTTCTACATATCATTTTAGGACATTATACCAAAACTAAGTTGTATGCAAAACTCAAATGGGCCACACCAGAGGAAACAGTGGGGATTTAGTGACCATTGTTGAAATATTTATATGACCACAAAAGTTTTGTATAGGTCTAATTTTTTAGTGTTTTCACTTCATCCCAGTAAAAATGACCTTCTAAACGGTTTCGATGGCATATAGACATCAAGATGCCTAGGAAGGTTTCAACGGTAGGAATTTCTTTCTCCACTATTTCATCTTGTTTGGCCCAATTGAGTTTTCGATCATCCTAATTTTTTGTTACATGTCCTAAAATGAGCTCTAAAAATGGATGAATGGATTGGATTTCTTATAAACATCACAGTGAACCCCACCTTACATCCTAGTGCTGGAACTTCCTGCAAAAGGCTTTAGTGAATCCGCATCCGGTTTCCATTCGAAATGGATTGGCTACTCCCCTGCCACTCGATGCTATGTGGGCCCACCATGATGTATGTGTAACGTCTCGAAAAAATTCATACGAAGATCCGAGTACCACCTCAGGTAGAAATCACTATAAGGACCAAATTCTGTGGAAATTAGATGAAAATTAATTAAGTACTAAACTAAATAATCAGTTGATTTCTCACAAACATCACAGTGGGCCCCACTTTGAGTTCCAGCGCAGGAACTTCTATTAAAGGCTTTCGCAAGAAGTTCCTGCGCTGGAAACTAAAGTGGGTCCCACCGTGATGTTTGTATTGAATCCACTCCGTCCATCCATTTTGTGAGCTCATATTATGACATGAGACCAAATGTGAGTAGGATCTAAGACTCAAGTAGACCCTACTAAAGGAAAATGTAGTTAGGAAAATTCCTACCATTGAAACCTCCCTGGGATCAGCAGTAATGTTTACATTTAATCCATACCGTTCATAACGTCATTCATATTGGGAATAACTTAAAACAAAAGTATTAGAATGATTCAAAACTTCTCTAGCCCCACGAATATTTCAACTGTGGATGTTCAATTATCATGTATTCGACCCACTTGAGCATTGGATTCGGTTCATTTTTTCCACAACATCCTAAAATGAACTAAAAAAAACGGATGGACGGGGTGCATTTCTCACAAACATCACAGTGGGCCCCACTTTGAATTCCAGTGCAGGAACTTCTGCTAAAGGCTTTCGCAGGAAATCCGCCTCTGAGCCGAACGCGGATTTCCCACAAAAGCCTTTCGCAGGAAATTCCTGCCTGTAAACTAAAGTGGGGCCCACCGTGATGTTTGTGTTGAATTCACTCTGTCCATCCATTTTGTGAGCTCTTATTATGACATGAGACCAAATGTGAGTAGGATCTAAGACTCAAGTAGACCCTACTAAAGGAAAAGGTAGTTAGAGAAATTCCTACTGTTGAAACCTCCCTGGGATCAGCAGTAATGTTTATATTTAATCTATACGATTCATAACGTCATTCTTACTGGGATTAACTTAAAACAAAAGTATTAGAATGATTCAAAACTTCTGTAGCCCCACGAATATTTCAACTATGGATGTTCAATTATCAGGTTTTCAGCCCACTTGAGCATTGGATTTGGTTCATTTTTTCCACAACATCTTAAAATGAACTCGAAAAACGGATGGACGGGGTGGATTTCTCACAAACATCACAGTGGGCCCCACTTTGAATTCCAGCGCAAGAACTTATACTAAAGGCTTTCGCAGGAAGTTCCTGCGCTGGAAACTAAAGTGGGGCCAACCATGATGTTTGTGTTGAATCTAATCTGTCCATCCGTTTTGTAAGCTCTTATTATGACATGAGACCAAATCTGAGTAGGATCTAAGACTCAAGTAGACCCTACTAAAGGAAAAGGTAGTTAGGAAAATTCCTACCGTTGAAACCTCCCTGGGATCAGCAGTAATGTTTACATTTAATCTATACCGTTCATAACGTCAATCCTACCTGGATTAACTTAAAACAAAAAAATTAGAATGATTCAAAACTTCTGTAGCCCCATGAATATTTCAACTGTGGATGTTCAATTATCATGTTTTCGGCCCACTTGAGAATTGGATTCGGTTCATTTTTTCCACAACATCCTAAACTGAACTCAAAAAATGGATGGAAGGGGTGGATTTCTCACAAACATCACAGTGGGCCCCACTTTGAATTCCAGCGCAAGAACTTTGCTAAAGGCTTTCGCAGGAAGTTCCTGCGCTGGAAACTAAAGTGGGGCCCACCGTGATGTTTGTATTGAATCCACTCCATCCATCCATTTTGTGAGCTCTTATTATGACATGAGACCAAATGTGAGTAGGATCTAAGACTCAAGTAGACCCTACTAAAGGAAAAGGTGGTTAGGTAAATTCCGACCGTTGAAACCTCCCTAGGATCAGCTGTAATGTTTACATTTAATCTATACCATTCATAACGTCATTCCGACTGGGATTAACTTAAAACAAAAGTATTATAATGATTCAAAACTTCTATAGCCCCACGAATATTTCAACTGTGGATGTTCAATTATCATGTTTTCAGCCCACTTGAGCATTGGATTCGGTTCATTTTTTCCACAACATCCTAAAATGAACTAAAAAAACCGGATGGACGAGGTGGATTTCTCACAAACATCACAGTGGGCCCCACTTTAAATTCCAGCCCAGGAACCTTTGCTAAAGGCTTTTGCAGGAAATCCGCGTCTGAGCCAGACGCGGATTTCCTGCGAAAGCCTTTCGCAGGAAGTTCCTGCGTTGGAAACTAAAGTGGGGCCCACCATGATGTTTGTGTTGAATCCACTCCATCCATCTGTTTTGTGAGCTAATATTATGACATGAGACTAAATGTGAGTAGGATCTAAGACTCAAGTAGACCCTACTAAAGGAAAAAGGTAGTTAGGAAAATTCCTACCGTTGAAACCTCCCCGTGATCAACAGTAATGTTTACATTTAATCTATACCGTTCATAACGTCATTCCTACTGGGATTAACTTAAAACAAAAGTATTAAAATGATTCAAAACTTCTGTAGCCCCACGAATATTTCAACTGTGGATGTTCAATTATCATGTTTTCGGCCCACTTGAGCATTGGATTCAGTTCATTTTTTCCACAACACCCTAAAACGAACTCAAAAAATGGATGGACGGGGTGGATTTCTCACAAACATCACAGTGGGCCCCACTTTGAATTCCAGCGCAGGAACTTCTGCTAAAAGCTTTCGTGGGAAGTTTCTGCGCTGGAAACTAAAGTGGGGCCCACCATGATGATTGTGTTGAATCCACTCTGCCCATCCATTTTGTGAGCTCATATTATGACATGAGACCAAATGTGAGTAGGATCTAAGACTCAAGTAGACTCTACTAAATGAAAAGGTAATTAGGAAAATTCCTACCCTTGAAACCTCCTTGGGATCAGCAGTAATGTTTACATTTAATCTATTCCGTTCATAACGTCATTCTTACTGGGATTAACTTAAAACAAAAGTATTAGAATGATTCAAAACTTTTGTAGCCCCATGAATATTTCAATTGTGGATGTTCAATTATCATGTTTTCGGCCCACTTGAGCATTGGATTCAGTTCATTTTTTCCACAGCATCCTAAAATGAACTCAAAAAATGGATGGACGGGATGGATTTCTCACAAACATCATAGTGGGCCCCACTTTGAATTCCAACGCAGGAACTTCTACTAAAGGCTTTCGCTGGAAGATCCTACTCTAGAAACTAAAGTGAGGCCCAACGTGATGTTTGTGTTGAATCCACTCTGTTCATCCGTTTTGTGAGCTCATATTATGACATGAGACCAAATGTGAGTAGGATCTAAGATTCAAGTAGACCCTACTAAAGGAAAAGGTAGTTAGGAAAATTCCTACCGTTGAAACCTCCCTGGGATCAACAGTAAATGTTTACATTTAATATATACCGTTCGTAACGTCATTCCTACTGGGATTAACTTAAAACAAAAGTATTAGAATGATTCAAAACTTTTGTAGCCCCATGAATATTTCAACTGTGGATGTTCAATTATCATGTTCTCGACCCACTTGAGCATTGGATTTGGTTCATTTTTTCCACAACATCCTAAAATGAACTCAAAAAATGGATGGACGGGGTGGATTTCTTACAAACATCATAGTGGGCCTCACTTTGAATTCCAGCGCAGGAACTTCTGCTAAAGGCTTTCCCTGGAAGATCCTACTCTAGAAACTAAAGTGAGGCCCAACGTGATGTTTGTGTTGAATCCACTCTGTTCATCCGTTTTGTGAGCTCATGTTATGACATGAGACCAAATGTGAGTAGGATCTAAGATTCAAGTAGACCCTACTAAAGGAAAATGTAGTTAGGAAAATTCCTACCGTTGAAACCTCCCTGGGATCAACAGTAAATGTTTACATTTTATATATACCGTTCATAACGTCATTCCTAATGGGATTAACTTAAAACAAAAGTATTAGATCGAATGATTCAAAACTTTTGTAGCCCCATGAATATTTCAACTATGGATGTTCAATTATCATGTTTTCGGCCCACTTGAGCATTGGATTTGGTTCATTTTTTCCACAACATCCTAAAATGAACTCAAAAAATGGATGGCCCGGGTGGATTTCTTAGAGACATCATAGTGGGCCTCACTTTGAATTCCGCCGAAACATTAAAGGCTTTCGCAAGAAATCCGCCTCGTGGATTTCCTATGAAAGCCTTCCGCGGGGAGTTCCGGCGCTGGAAACTAAAGTGGGGCCACCGTGATGTTTGTGTTGAATCCACTCCATCCATCCGTTTTGTGAGCTCATATCATGACATAGACCAAATGTGAGTAGGTTCTATGACTCAAGTAGACCTTAAGAAAGAAAAAGGTAATTAGCGAAATTCCTACCGTTGAAACCTCCCTCGGATCAGCAGTATTAGAATGATTCAAAACTTCTGTAGCCCCACGAATATTTCAACTGTGGATGTTCAATTATCATGTTTTCGGCACACTTGAGCATTGGATTCAGTTCATTTTTTTCCACAAAATCCTAAAATGAACTCAAAAAACGGATGAACAGGGTGGATTTCTCACAAACATCACAGTGGGCCCCACTTTGATTTCCAGCGCAGAACTTCTGCGAAAGGCTTTCGCAGGAAATCCGCGTCCGAGCCAGGGTACGCTGGAAACAGAGGATCCGCACTCTTAAATAAGTAATTGCTCTGTTATAAACCACGAGTACATAAAACAGTATTCCAGTTTTTGTTTTTCCAAGATTGGGTCTTTTAGAGTAGAGGATTCCGGTTTTCGATTTTCCAAGTTTAATTGTTTTAGAATGCAAAGATGATGCAAGATAGGATTAGTGATTTACCAGATTCTCTCATACATGAAATCCTCTCTCACTTAGAGATGAAAGTCGTAGTAAAAACCTGCGTCCTTTCCACTCGTTGGAAACACTTCTGGACGCAAATGTCAGTTCTCAATTTCAAGCAACGCCACCACATAAGATATAGATCATTGGACAGATCAGTTGAGGGATCAGTTGAGGATTTCTTCCGCTTCGTCTGCTGTTCGCTTGCTCTCCACAAATGCCCAAAGATCCACAGAATCCGACTCTCCATCCAACACCCTACAAGAGAGGGAAATTTCTGTAACGAACAGATTCATGGGTTAATCCACTTTGCTATTGCACGAAAAGCCAGAGAGCTGAAACTGGACATATCCTACCCCTACGTTCTAAACCTCTCTCTACTTGAGATGGGGTCGCTAGAGGTGTTAGAGCTTCACCACTGCACCCTCAAACTCCCTCCTCCAGCTTTCAAAGGCTTCAAAAACCTCAAGACGATGTCCCTCTCACGTGTGTCTTTTAATGGTGGCAATGTGGGAGAGCTCTTGGCTTGCTGTCCAATACTTGAATCTTTGACGGTCATTGATTGTCATGATGATATCAGAATTCATGTAATTTCTTCTTCAAATAGGCAGCTTAAGCACTTATCTTTGAAAGGAAAACATAAGTTGGATATTTGTGCCCCAAATCTTTTATCATTGGACATCTCTATGCCCATCGACACGTTTAAATATTCGCTCGAAAGTGCATCTTCACAAACTAATGTGTGCCTTGATCTTAACTTGGAAATGTATTGGTTTATCGCAATCACAATAAGTGAGGTTAGAATGATGCAGAAGATTCTGAAAGATGTTCATGGTGCTAGAGTTCTTAAACTATCCAGTACTTGCATTCAGGTATGCTTTATTTATTGTTTATTTAGTGATTTTTATATGTACCATAAGGACAAACCCATGGGAGCTTTCCATGTGGTCCAGCTCCGTGGGCCCCACTGTTATATATGTGTGCCAGACATCCACTCGTGCAATTGGTGGGTCCCTATATGTTATAAGATGCCCAAAAATCAGCCGTATCTAGAAAAGTGGGAGACCTTTGGAAATCATGTCTAAGTTTTGGTATGGCATGAAATTTGGTGTGACTTGTACACAAACAATGAATGAGCCAAATGTCTGAACATCTCAGTGGGCCCTATAAACTGTCAAGAAGGTAACTACATCTAATGGGAAGGGTGCATCTGATTGTTGGTGTGGATATCCAACATAGATTACCATGGGACCCATAGAGTTCGACTTCATAATACCTCTTATCTACACACTAATATTAATGGTAGATAAAAAATAACACCATTGGGGTGGAGAGTTTAGCAATCCAAGATACCATCCTTTTTCCATCTTCGATGGTACAATATTATTTTTCTATTTTTTGTGTTTTTTTTTTTATTTTTTATTTTTTACATGCATAGTTATCAGTGACAAGATGGTTGCTGCCTGCCTGTTTTTTGGCTTTTGTTTTAAGTTTTGGGTGCTTTCGGTCAATAAAATTGTAATCATCATTATTTTAAAAAAAAAAAAAAAAAATTTAAGCAAAAAAAATAAAAAAATAAAAAAATACTAGCATACCAAAATAAATCTGACTAATTGAAAGATTAAAATCTTATCGATTATACTTGTTTTTGGAGTGGGAAAAATCAAAATTTTAATATTTATTTGAGGCTTATTAATATTATTTTGTCCTAACTTTTTGTGCTCCTTGAAGGTGTTGTCTATGTGCGAATTAGAGCAGCTATCATCTCCCATCTCTATGCATAAGTGTTTGGTACTAAATTCAGCATTGGGAAAGTGGGAACTTCCAGGTATAGCTTGTTTGTTGAGGAGTTCACCTGATCTTGAGAGTCTTGTAATTAAGGAAATTTATGTATGGCAGCCCCTATATGTGAGTTCTACCGCACTATATTTTGTTTTCTTTTTTTCTTTTATTAATATAAAATAATGCTACCTTTCAATAGTCAAGTTCCTCTACTTTGTAAAGTCTTAATAGGTAATGCACCTGTGTTTTCAGTTGGATCAGACCTTTAGGGACAAACATGAGCATGTTATAGAAGGATATTTGGAATCACAATTCTCTTGTCTTCTACATCACCTCAAGACTATCAAGATATCTGGCTTCACTAAGGGAATGTTTTGTATCAAGAATGTCAAAAACAAAATAAAACTTGTGGAAGTCTTGCTAAAGCATGCCGTGGTCTTAGAGAAAATGACTATTCACATCACTCATACATCAAATTATTCTTGTGATGAGGTAAACTTGTCAAGATTACTGTTAAAGTTGGAGAGAAAATTTCAAGCTTTTAAGAAAGCCTCTACTCGGGCAGAAATATTGTTCTCGTATGATTCCCGATGAATGAGGTTTTTTTTTTCCTTTTTTTTTTTTTTTTTTTTTCAAGAGGAGAAGATTCAAAAGTGGTCATAGATGACAGATAGTTTTCCTAATTTACCATTCATGTTTATAACATTTCAATTGTTTTGAGGTTTTTTATATTAAAGGTATTGGTGATTATTAATTTGCTTTGTAGGGTAAGAGATACTTAAAAAATAGAGTTTTTTATTATGTATATACTCGAATCCAAGTCGAGTCGATTCCGACCGGACCAAGTTTCGGGTCGAATTGGGTTGAGTTACTAGGTAAGTCGAACTTGACTCGGTTTGAGTTTGGACGAGTCAGACCGACTCACCCATTCGGTTCGAGTCAAGTCGGGTTTGAACCAGTCGAGTCAGGCGAGTCAAGTCGTCCCGTGCCATCTCTATTTTCGAGGTATGGCCTATCCACAATAAGGACTGACAAACCAGTGGCTGGGATCTCTAAGCTCTTAGTGCCAGTTATAAGATTACTACTTGGATTCTTTTGTCAACAATCATATATTTCCTTGACATAAAGAGCATGATATCCCCACCAAAGTTGTTTCACATGATCAATCTATAAAAGATTATGGTTAAAGAAGAGGTTTGATACAATACACTGCTAATAGAGCTGGTCATCGATTTTAGTTGAATCGAGCTATGGCTAACCCAACTCGATCCGGTTTTGAAATAGACCTACCCCGAGCTCAATCCAACTTGGTACCAAGCCCAGCATGCCTGGCCCGATCCGAGTCCGGGTCTAGCTTGATCTAATCCGGTCCTAGTCCGACCCGGTCACAAGTACCGATTCAGCATTGAGTCGGGTCGGGTGCAACAGGTAACCACAGGCTGAAATCACAACCCATAACCTAGATGCACCTACTGATCTGGTTTTTTTTTTTTTTTTTTTTACATATATATACGAGTCCGGTTTCAAATCGAGTCAAGTCAATACCGAGTTAGATTTCGTGTCGTGTCAAGTCAAGTTACTGGGTGACTCGAACTCGACTCGGTTTAAGTTTGGATTGGATAAAGTCTACTAAGTTCGGATCAACTCACCCACTCAATTCGGATCGAGTGAGGTCTGAACAATTTGGGTGAGTTGACTGCCAAGCAGAGTCCTCCCATGCCTAGCTCTAACAGCCCGGAAACATTGTTGACTTAACTCCCATTGTTAAAAACTTCCTAGGTCCATATAATGTTCATTTTCCATCCAATATGTAAGAGAAGGGAAAACACATATGAGCTTGATCCAAAACTTTCGTGGCTGATAACAGGATTTCAACATTAAGATTTCAATCCCCCAACGTTTCCTGTGGTGTGGACCACGTGAGATTTTGGATTTACATCAGTTTTGGACTGATGCACTAAAATGAGCTGAAAAAATAGACACACGGCGTGGATAAAACACATACATCATGATGAGCTAGTCTTGCGAACGATTGACATCAGATAGCTGGTTGGTGCTGGGTCACCAGCCAAATAGCGTCTTCCATTTAGCTTGTGCAAGGACTCTATGGCACCACCCTTGTGTGAGGACTTAGTGGGACCACTATGGTGTATGCATTTCTATGCCGTCTATTCATTTTGCCAACTTAATTATTTTCAGTCATGATCCCAAAATTGAAGGAGATCCGATAGTCAAGTGGACCACACCATAAAAAGCAGTGGGGAGTTAGCACCTATCATTGAAAACTTCTTGGGATTGTAGAAAACTTGAATTAAGTTAATATTTGTGTTTTCCTTTCATCTTGATCTGGATGACCTTATGAGAATGTTGGATGGAAAATAAATTTCATGGTTGGCGTAGGGATGTTTAAGGGTGGGCATGGTTGTCTTATTACTTTCTGTGAGGTGGTCCACTGGAGCTTTGGATCTGCTAATTTTTAAAGCTCATGCTGTAAAATGATCTTGCAAAATGGATAAACGGTATGGATATAACAAATATATCATGGTAGTCTTCATTTGTAATTTTTATTTTATTTTTTAAAATTTCAGCTGACCTCATCTGACGGAAAGCAGATAGCGTAGTGAGTAACTCGTGATGGATCGGTTACCGTACAGAGTAAACTCTGTGAGGTCCACCATGATTTATGTATTTTATCCGCTCCGTCCATCCATTTTTCCAAATAATGTTAAGACTTTAATGTAAAAATGAAGTATATAAAATGTTCAAATGGACCACCGAAACAGGAAAAGTTAAATTGAACTTCTACCATTGAAAATTTATTAGGGGACACGGAAGTTTTGAATTAAGATTATATTTATTTTTTCTGTTCATCCATGTCCGCATTATCTTATGAATAGTTTGGATGACAAATAAACATCGCTGTGAGGCCTATCAGGGTTTCAACGGCGGAAATCATTATCCCCGCTGTTTCTTGTGGTATGATCCAACTGATCTTTGAATATGCTTAGAATTTGGTATCAACACCTTAAATTAGATGAAAAAACGAATGAACGAACGGAGTGGATAGACTATATACATTCAATGTGGGCCCAACTGAGTTTACTCAGTGCGATAAGAGGGCACTGAGTAACTCTTACTCAGTACGCAATCCGATTTCGGCTAAGTCACGTCCCAGGCGAGGGAAAAAGGTAATTCCTGTCCATCACGTTACCACAGCTAGGTTCCGGTGACAAACCTACACGACATGAGTTCCTTCTTATTAGGGAAAACTCTCGCGTGTGGTCACATGTGAGCCGACTATCTAATGATGAGGGCGGGGGACTTCACATGGATGAGATCCACACCGTTCATCAGGTGTACCACTCTGTATTTGGCCCATGGTCCAAAATCAACCATCATCCAAAAATCACATGTGCTACCCTATGCTAATGGTTCAGATGGAAAGTCCCTTTATTAAAACAGTCCAATTTCTAAGTGGGGTCCACCGTGATGTGCATATGCCATCCAATCCAGTCGTCTTACTTGTCACTCTAGGATGAATAGTTTTACCAATAATCATGGATGCAGATACTCATGTTAGCAACAAAGGAAGAATTTAGAGTTTTTAAGTATGGTTTTAGAACATCTCCTATGGTGTGGCCCACCTGTACTTATTTTCTCAATCCATAGTAAAAATATAGCGGCGCAAATTGATGGACGCGGTGTATTTAATGCGCATCCTCCCCCACGCGGTGCTAGGTTGGCTGCGAGCACACCCTCTAAATGAGCAGCGTACCTAAAAAGGACCGGCGGGTGTTTTCCTAACCTTGCGGCCCACGCATGCTGTATATATATCCACGCCGTCCATAAGGTTTTTACAGTTTATTTTAGTTCATTGTCAGCAAAAAATAAATCAGATCCAAATTTCAAATGGACCACACAAAGAAATAATGGTAATTGAACACCTATCATTCAAAACTTACTCAGGCTATGTTGTTTATTTGCAATCCAACCTGCTGATAAGGTCACACATACGGGAATGAAGGGAAAACACAAAAATCAATTACTGATTTGCTTCATAATTGAAAGCATGTACTAAAATGAGCTTTAAAACTGATGGACGGCATGGATATACAGCACATGCATCAAGGTCGGACCCACCGTAAAGCAAACACCCGGGTAACACGTAATTCATACCCATGAGAAATTTCCCACTATGAACCCCACCTTTTACCCACCGTCTTTTCCAAGTGCTCCCAAACTTTACGTTCCCTAACTAAACTATTATGTACGAACATACTATTTTCATGACAAAAATACCCTTACATTCAGCACGGTTGCACCTCCATTCTGTAGACGTATGGCTACGAATAATAACCGTAGCTATGAGTTGTTGTATTAAGCCACTAATAGCTACGGTTATAATCCGTAGCTATAGATCTACAGTATGGAGGTGCAACCGTCCGAAAGCAAGGGTATTTTCGTCTGAATATAATATGTTCGTACGGAATGGTTTAGTTTGGGAAAGTAAAGGTTGGGAGCGTTTGTAAAAGACGGTGGGTAAAAGGTTGGATTAACGGTTGGAAATTTCTCTGAAAACATTATGGCTTCGCCACAGCAAGACATGCGGGGATTATCTGTACTGAAAATGCTCTTGGCGTACCATGATGTATGTATTTTTATCTAAGCTGTTCATCTATTTTTTCATCTTATTTCAGGACATTATTCCAAAATTGAGGCAGATCCAATTCTCAGGTGCTTCACACATTAGTGATTGAATTACCACCATTAAAAACTTCATGGGGCCAAAAGAGTGGTGGATCAAGCAGATTTTTTGTTTTCCCTTAATTTAGATCTATTTGACCTAATCAACTGATTGGATGACAAATAAACATTACAGTAGGACCTATAAATGTTTAATGGTGATTGTTTAATCAGCACTGTTTCCCTTGGTGTGGTCCACCTGAGATTTGGATCTGCCTCACTAGGCAATTACGTAATCTAAGCTGGAAAAATAAATGGACGGCATGGATAAAAGACATGCAATATAGTGGGCTCACAGGGCAATTCTAGCACCAACTCGTACCACATGGGTGCTGCGTGCGAGACTCCATTATCCGAGAGGAGTGGATTAGGTGTAATCCGAGAGTAGCGGATTAGCTGTTACCGGATAGCAGCTTAGTGGGTGTTACCCCTACCGTGTGGGGCCCACCTTGATGATCGTGTTTCTTATCCACACTGCTATTCATTTTTTTCAGCTCATCTAATGAAGCAGATTCAAATCTCCTGTGAAATACATCACTGAAAAAAGTTGCAAATGACCATTGAAAGCTTTTTTAGGCTTTTGGATCAAGCTAATCTTTGTATTTTCCCTTCATCCTGTTCTTGTTAGCCATATCAACAGCTGAATGGCAAATAAACATTACGGATCTGCTTACAGTGGTCGTTGAAAAGTTTTTAATGGTGATTGTTCAGTAACCACTGTTTCTAACGGTGTGTTTCACCTGAGATTTTTGGAACCGTGTCCTAGAATAGGCTGTAAAAATGGATGGACGGAGTGGATATACACCATATGATTAATGTGGACCCCACGGTAAGGGTAACAGCCCGGCTAACACAATATGCGCCCAACCTAATTCAAGTCCTTTCAGCCCGGCTAACACATAATCTGCGCCCCACACCCGATCATAGTCCGATTGATCCAAGTAGTCTACTCTGCTTCCCTAATGTCATGGTGACTCACTAATTTCTATCATGGATAGCAAAGAAAATACTTGAAGTCATATAGCAGCCGCTGTCATTTTCCTTAATCATATTCTCATGCATAAGAAATAGGGGTGCACATTTAACCGGTAGAACCGTGGAACCGGACCGGAACCGTTGGATCGGTCCGGTTTGGTCCGGTTCTAGTATGCTAACGGTCCGGTTCCAGTTCCGAAAATTCTAGAACCGTTAGGAACGGTTCGGTTCCGGTTTAGGGACATGTAAAACTGAACCGAACCGTCGAACCGTGGATTTGAACCTTGGATCCGAACCGTTGATCCAGAACCATTTAATGCTAACCGTCAAATGGGCAGTTAAAATGAAGATGGTTAAGAATCTTAAATCTCGTCCGTTTATTAGCATAGAGACTATGTTTTGGACCATTGATTACGCATACACATGTACCATGCCTGAGATGACATTTTTCATTCATGCATGAAGAGTTTTGCTAACCACACTCGTGTGGGCAAAAAGCTTATGTACACGCTACACGTGCCATCATGGCATGATAGATCTGATCCAATCCATCCATCAGAAAGGACAGATTACGCTGATGACTAACCCAACCATCAGGGTTGATCCACTGCTCAGGCAAACCACCCTTTGTAAAACAAATGTCCAGCTCCAACTCATCCTTCTATTTGCAATATTGGGGCCCACATGCTAAGAGGACCAGATTATTTTTACTTGGGGAAACACATAGAAGGTCTGACCAACCTGATGGATGGATTGGATCTCGCACTTATGTGCATAATGGCACATGTGTGGTGAGCAGATGAGCTCTACTGCACACACATGTACACTTAGCAAAGCTACGCCAGATGATTTTTTTTTCTACCTTTTTTTCTTTTGTCTAAAAACCCAGAACCGTGGAACCGATCCGGAACTGAACCGGTTTTCACCGTCCGGTTCTGGTTCGGTTCTAGTACGCTAACGGTCCGGTTCCGGTTCCGAAAATCCCAGAACCGTTAGTAACGGTTCGGTTCCGATTTTACCCCAAAACCGGACCGAACCGAACCGTGTGCACCCCTAATAAGAAATGAATTGTGTATTAGAAAAATATGAGATTTTCACTTGCTATCCAAATAGAACTCTAAAATCATTATTGAAGGATCCTTACTCTTGCTCCGGTGGTAGACTCTCAGCAGTTTCAACACTGGTCAAGGGTTCGAGTATCCACAGGTGGTGAAAACCCACTACGGCGTGAGTGTGTGGGGGGTGTGTGCGTGTGTTAAAAATAATAATAATAAATAAAATCGTTATTGAATAATTATTAAAATTTTCTATTCTTTTCTCACAATTCAAATTTGCCCTTATGTAGTAAACTTGTTGGTGCATTAGCTAAGTTAGGCTCCAAATCTTGAAATAAAAAAGCCATCCATATGCATTAACTTATTATTATTATTTGTTTCCTCTATTTATTGTTAGTTGTTTCAGACGTCAAATTAAGTTTGGACAAGTTAGTGGTTTTAGCATAAGAAACTGTCAATTCTCTCAACATGAGGATATGCACCACTAAGGTTCTATACATCTGCCGTTTCTCAACACATTTCTTTAGACAAAGACTTCATTTTTTCCTCTTTTCCGATGGTAGATCTTTCTCAGAACATGGAGTGTGAATCAAACCCATGTTTGAATTGAAACTGAGATACTGATATAAGTTTTTCCCTTCTAAACCAGATAGATTCATATATGAAAGAGGCTGACAATGAGTTCTCTCAAAATTGACTATTTGTTCCTCTGCTAGAGGTGTTCCAGAAATGTCTGCAATTGAGAAGTTATAATAATTGTACAAGAGAACTGAATCATTGATCCATTGGACCCCACAGTTAATAGGCTTGTACCCTAGAATTTTTTTATCCTTTTATCCCGAATGCCTCTACATTTCTCAATTTAAGAATCTAAATTTGCATATCATAGTTGAAAGATAGAACCCACTTATTCAATATAGTACTAGATGTTGATGAGGATACAGCAATTGCTTCAAATTCAGCCCCTAAAATCCTTATTTGGGGCCGCCTGATATCTGGATATGCTTCAAATTCAATTTCAACCCCTTAAATGATGCGACAAAATAGATGGGCGGAGCATATTTCTCAAGAACATCATGTTGGACCCCGCATGCGCAACCCACGGGATCGGTCAAACTGCTTTGACCAACCCCCGCCCATGTCTTTCCTCTTTGTCTACGTAAGAGGCTAGCGTCACCACCCACGACCGTCGGTTTTGAGTAATGGGGCCCACCCATCAGACATTTTGATGATCCGAGCCGTCCATTACATCTCTGGGGTATGCGTGACCCTCATATAGGTGACCTTTAGAGACCATGCAAGCTGTTACAAAATCCTAGCCATTAAACATAAGATGGAGGGCGGAATAGACAAGCTTGTGGGCCACACCGATTTCACTCCAAAAAGATTCCTTCCCGGATGGCTTTTCGTCCTAAAACCAATGGATGGAGTGGATTTTCCACTTGGCTTCAATAAATAGGCCAACGTATGTAACAGAGTCACTTGCGGTGACTCTGTTTCGCAACAGGGAGCTGCGGACGAATCGTGTGGGCCACCATTATACATCAACAGTCTGATCCAGACCGTCCATTGGGAGCCCAAGGGCCCTCTGACCCTAGCCTAGACAACGAATATCAAGAAACCACGGAGATCAGTTTTCAATCGTCTAAACAGAGGACTGACGGTGCAATGAGAAATTGTTCACTCCCCAAGTGCAGGGTTGTGATGTAATAATAAATTCGGTGAGACCGAGGTCGAATCCCAAGGGACTGAAACTTGTACGTACTCTAAAATTAAGTAGAATTAGAACTAGACTAAGATGGATTCTAAATCAAATAGATTGTGGAATAATTGTGAAATTATTATCTAAAACTTAGGAGAAATTCAGAGGAGGGACACTAGGGATTCAGAGGATCCACTTATAGAGATCAGGGAGATCTTATACCTGCTTCAAGAATCATGGAAATTAAACTGAACTTATTTGATATAGTGTTCAAAAGATGATAGGTATATGAATTAGAATGGATTCCATCACCAAACCATACCCAAGAGACAAAGTAAACAACAAAATTAAACTAATTACCAACCAATCAATATGATATGAAGGTTAGGAAAGGGTACCGTCATCCGACCATGTCCAGGAGATGATGGTGAACAACAGGGCTTCCTGACGTCATGAACATAAAAAGAATAGGACACGCTCAAAGTCATCGCAGACCCATTGTAATTTCAATCACAACAGACCATAAAAGGCTAAAAACATTCCCTTAATTAAACCAAAATCAACATCAGTTCAGTCTAAACAAAGGCACAAGCAAAGAGTCATCCCATCACGCTACAAGCTTCACCTCTTAGCCCTAGCTAAGAGGTTTAGCCCATAAACATGATTTGGCTAAACATCTTAAAATAAAAGAAATAAAAACTCTAAAAATACTTCTCCCTTTATCCCTGCTCCACTACCAACCCAAGCTCCCAAGCTCATGTCCCCCTACCTCCTTTTCACAGCCCTCCTCTTTATAGGTAGGGAAGTCGGTCGCTGTGTCGTGCGCAAGTCTTACACAGTAAAGAAAAACGCACCTCCCTTGCGTTTAGAATAGGATTTTCGGACGTTGATTGTTCGGTGGGGCCCCTAATCGATGCTGTCTTGGAAATCCAGTCCATCCATTGTCTTCTCCTCAGAATTTTAGTTAAAATAGGGTACTCCTGGACGTTCCATGCTGTGGCCCATGGAACTTGTAAAGCTACCGTCCTTCTTCCATTTGCATGCTCAAAATTCTATCTCTATGGTTCTTTGAAATTATCCACCTAGGCTAGGGTGAGAGGGCCCGTGGGCTCCTGATAGACGGCCCAGATCCGACTAATGAATCCCGGTGGTGGCCCAAAGGATTTCTCCGCAGCTTCTGACGCGAAACAGAGCTTCCGCAGCGGCTCTGTGAAGATCGGTGGGCCCCACCTTGATGTCTGTGGAGAAATCCACCCTGTCCATTAAAATGCTAGCGAAAAACCAGTTGAGAATGAGTATTTTCGAGTAAAATTGGTGTGGCCCACGAACTTATCTACTCCACCGTCCATCTGACGTTCAATGGTTAAGATCTCCGATAGTTTGAATGAGGTCAAAGTGACACCTAGGTTAGCATCACGCCCCTTCTCTGGTCCCATTGGACGGGTTGGATTGTCCATATGGACAATGGGTGGGGCCCACAACCAAAATTGACGGAAGACGGTGCGGATGCTGTTGAGAAAGGAGTTTTGTGAAGAAGACTCGGTCAAAACCGAGTTTGACCGACTCAAGCGGTCCAGTGTATTTTGAGTGCACTTGTGCACTGTGCACAGCCATGACCATTGGGGTCCACTCGTGAGGTCTATAGGAAATCTGCTCCGTTCATCCACTTTGTCATATCATTTAATGCATTGAGACCAAAATTGAAGCATTCCCAGATACCAAACGGGCCCCGCTTAATGAATTAAGGGGCTGATCTGGCCGTTGGGACACTTCCACAGGGATCAAACGGATTAAATTTGACATGTATGGTTAATTTATGGTCTTCAGGCTATGCATGAAGTTTCGAGCCAAACGGATGGTGAGAACCCCGTGATCTTGCATTCTGGACCAATTGTGGCCCACTTGAGCTTCAGTTTCTCGATTTCCTCGAATCTCTGGCATATAATTCCGTCGATCTTGGTCCCCTGGAGTTCATCCCTTGCCTTTGGTGTCATTAGAGCATTAAATCCATGCTTTTAGCATCCTATTTCAATCCAAGCTCCTAAATTCACCTTGCAGCACAAACACGATTAAAATAGTCCGTTAAACAGTATCATGTTCGTAAATTCAGGTAATAACTGGGGTCTAATATGCAATATTTGACCCTCAACAGAAATCTCGTGGGACACACCGAATTCGATCTAGAAATCATACATCTTGCTAAAATTCCAAGGGTAATCCAATGAACGGACTGGATCTCTCAGAGATTGTCAAACATGGGGCTCACCAATCATCACGCAAGAAGGGACTGGGTAAGAAAATTCTGGAATTTTCTTTGCGTAATAAGAGTCGGTGCAAGGATCCCAGCCGACCTTCATATGCTATAAAAAGAGAGAGAGAGGGCATCAGCAGAATCCATCCTTTGGACGTGGAACGGACAGCCGTGAAGGCGTGCGGTGGGCTGGCAACGAGAGTTTCTTCTTCTTCTTTTTTCCTTCTCCTTTTCCTTTTGATTTTCTTTTAGCTTTGATGTTTTTCCTAGCCTCATCATGTCTATGATAAGCTAAACCTCTTAGCTAGGGCTAAGAGGTGAAGCTTGCTTATGGATTCTAGTTTGATTATTAAGGAATACTTTTAGTTTTTAATGGTTTATTGTGACTCGAATTACAGTAGATCTGCAATAGCTTGAGTATGTTCTTTTCATTATGAGATTGTAAACTTAGGAGGCCTTGTTGTTCACCATTGTCTCCTGGGCATGGTTGGGTGATAGAACCCTTCCTAACTTTCACAATTCTCTCATGATTTGCTATGAGATTAGTAAATTGTTGTTGTTTGCCATAGTCTCCTGGGCATGGTTAGGTGACAGAATCACTTCCAAATCTGCACCAATCATATCTGTTGATGATTAGATCCATGAGATATTCAGAGATCTAACAAATCTCTTCTTACCAACTGGATAAGATAGGACTCAGATTCCAGTTGTGTCCTTGAATTATGCAAGGTACCTTCCCAATTGCTACAAGTGGATCCTTGGCACCCTAGTTTCCTACCTCTGATTTCTCTAAGTTTTAGATAAATATTTCACCATTATTCCCTCAATTTCATTCAATTTAGATTTCATCTTAGTCTAGTTCTAGTTCTATTTAATTTCAGGTTACGTACAGCTTTCAGTCCCTAGGGATTCGACCTCGGTCTCACCGAGTTTATTACTACATCACAACCTTGTACTTGGGGAGTGAACACTCTTAATGAGACAGATGTTGAAAAGTGGATGCACCACAAAATAGGGGTGTACATCGAGTTGAACAGAGTCGAGATTCGGCTCGGCCACTGGCTGACCTCGACTCGGCTCGGTCCTAGAGCCTGACTGGCCAGCTCGGCTCGGTTCGATCAGCAGCTCGGCCCGAGTTCGAGCCGAGTTCGTCATTGAGGCATTTCCACAGACACCTTTACTGCACCTTCAAAATTCCTCTTGATGCCGAAATAGACATGTGACTTTTCTCTCTCCCATGTTTAACTATAAAAAAATGAGGTGATAAAATAACCCCCGAGAGCTCAAACCCAATAAAACTATGGTGCACGAGTCTAAGTTTCACAAACACTTTGAAGAGATGAGAGGAAACAAGCGATGAAGATTTAGGAAGCAAAAAGGATACCACTATGTTCGGGAAAGCACCGAAAATAACACCCAGCACTTTTTGCATGCCATCCACTTTACAACACGGCCTTTTGGGGAAGCATGACAGCGCGTCCAAGAGTGCAATTAAAATGGATTTTTTCCTATCAAACACTTTCGTTGAGTCATTTTATCAAACACTTGGTGAGCAACATCAATGGCAAAGTAACTGAGTCACCGAATTGGTTCGATCCGAGTTCGATTCGAGCTGGATTCAATCCGAGTCGAGTTGAGCTGGGGCCAACTCGAATTCATTTTCGAGCTCAAAAATCAGCTCGACTCTACTCGAACTCAGCTTCGAACCAAGTCGAATCGAGCTTTTTCGAGTCGAGTCGAGCGAGCTAACCGAGCTAGCTCGGTTCGTGTACACCCCTACCACAAAATCTCCAATACTAAAAGATCCCAAGCACCTAACTTGATCATTTTTAGTTGAATATGGACCGTTATTCTTTTCTTCTTCTTCTTTTTTGTTAAATCTCTATTTGCATGCCCTAAATTAAAAGGCCAAAACTTTCATATTAAGGAGATAATTGGGGTATGGCCTATCTAAAGTTGGGACTGAAAAAAGAGTGGCTGGGATCACTATGAGTGCCATTCATAAGAATACTTCAGGGATCCTTTGGTCAAGAATAATGATATATTTTCTTGAAATAAAGAGCATGATATCCCTACCAAACCTGTTTCACATGGTTAATCTATAAAAGATGATGGTCGAATAGGTTTGATAGAGTACTCCACTAGTGCTACAGGATACTTCGGGACTGTAGTTGCTGGATCAGGCATCTTCTTTCAATGATCCAAATGGTTTATATAATGGGATGGACCATAAATGGGGTAAACGAAAATAAAAACAATCGCATCAGAACATTGAACCCTTTAGTCACTTAATCACTGGTTTGGTGTCCAGTGAACAAAAGTTCAGGATCTTCCAATCTTGAATATTTTCAAGAACATGGTCGAGGTCGAATGATTATTGTTCTGATGCATCGAAACAATAAGTCAGGAGGCATTGAAGCAAACCTGGTGAAACAAAAGCCTTCCTATTCTTTCTCATCCATACAGTGCTTTCATTGATTTAATGAAGAATATAAATTGTAAATTGCGTGCATGATTTAAAAATAATAATAATAAATAACAGGATAAAGGGTTGTTATTCGATGATGGCCTGGATGGAGATTGCCTGCCACAGGAAGCTAGGTGGGGCTCACCGCGATATTTGTGAGAAATCTACCCCGGCCCTTCCATCCGATTTGCCCGATCGTTTTAGGACATAGGCCCAGAAATGAGGCAAATTCAAAGCTCTAAGTCAGCTAAATGACATGAAACAGTGAGGATTGAACATCCACAGTTGAAACAAGATCTGACAAAATGGATGGATGGGTGGCTTTCTCACAAACATTATAGTGCACCCCACCTAGCTTCGTGTTGTTGGAAGCTCCTGCGACTGGCTGTCACAGGCAATCCCTGTCCTGTCTAATTAACAGGCCAATATTACTCTAGGTCCATGGCATATCACAGTATGCCCTAACCGATGAATGGCCCAGATCTCTGATGCGTGTCCCATCCTTGCTTGCAGCAAACATATGAAAGAAAGATGCCTAGATATACAGATATAGAAGAAGTACAAGTAACGTGAACCTTTCATATTATCTTAAGGCTCCGTGCATTGGTCATAGATAATAAAACTCACAATGGAAATCCTTTTTTTAAATAGACACATACTCACACACCATATGAGCACTAGGTACTTGGTCTTAGTACCGAAACAGACTCTGTCTGCCACTGAGCCATGGAGCCGGACCCAATTAATCACAATGACAGTCCTAACCATGTAAAAATGATTTATAGAAAATCATTGATGGTATTTTCAGTAGTTTTTTCTTTAAATGATTTTGATGGTATCATCACTGACTTTTCGTCTATGATTCCATTCATGATGGTCTCGGGTGAGGAAACAGGTTTGTGTAATTTTACACACAAGGGTTATGGCACAAACCCACTTGGAGAGAGTATGGGAAGAGAGATGGAGGGAAAGTGGGAAAGGTTACAAATATACACTGGTGTTTCCTGTTATGATCCAAGGGTTTAATAGCCTAACTTTGACATGGTCCATAAGTCCCGGCGCTTTCTGCATATTGGTTAGGTTCTTAACAATTGGTTTCCAGCCAATACCACCTTCTCTTTTTAAGTCATGAAAGGGGTCTTATGTGAAAAGGTTTAACATGGACTAGAGTGAAAATCGAGGAGCATGAGAAAATGTTAGATCGCATGGGTTTAATAACCTAACTTGTGGCTTCAATGGTGGGTGACTTAAGAATTGAAATGATAAAAGTGCATAGGTGACTGGCCAGCAACATCCGTTTCCTTCCTAAAATGGAAAGTTTTCACACCACCCATTGACTACCTGCAGGGGTAAAATTGGCAAAACGACTGCTCGCATATATAGTATAGATATGCAACATGCATGGTACAAAACAACCGGATGAAAATTCCAGCAACCTGGGAGAATTGGATCTCTTAACATGTATGGGTAGATAATGTCCTTTGATAAAAAGACGAAGTGCAGGAAGCTAGTATTTTGGAAGAAATTCTAGGGTTTCAAAAACCAAGTTGGAGATACACATACTGTAAACTGGGACAGTATAATCAACTCAAACTTGATTGAAACCTTCTATATACAGCAAACTTCTATTTGAGTCGTGTTGATATCCTTCTCATGGATGAGCCCTTCCTCTACGTGGCTTGATGATATTGATGGACCACGGCGGCCCACCTGGATTGATGTAAACCAACGGCCTGTTTCCACAGTGGCCCACCAAAGCTGCAGGGCCAACCGTTTACATGGTTCATGCAACAAACTGAAGATGATGGAAATGCAAGGGGGGTATAGGACCCAGCAGAGCTTGTTTGGGATGATGATGGATATGAACGATGCTGATGCTAGGGTTACTGAGCAAATGGCCACACGGCTAGAAATACGAATGGCTTTGATGTATTTACGAGGGAGGGTAACTGAGGCGGTGACAGCGAAGAAGGATATAAGTATGGCCAAGATGAAAAGATTGATGGAGGACACTGGAGGCTGGCCCACCAGGCTGTCGCCTTGGTATTGTAATTGAAGGAGGGCTGAAACAGCTGAGACCGGGAATGTGAAGATCACCTCGTTCATGCGAGCTAGGCGAGTGTCGGAGGTCCGTCTCCGGCGGTGTATGGACCGACAACGGCAGTGCAATGGCTGCATTTTTATATTCTTTTCTTCTTCTTCTTCTTCTTTTCTTTACCTGACTGATTGATTTTAGTGTTTGGGTTGATGAAAGACGCATGATACTATTTATAAAGATGAGAAACGCCTTGGCAAGTTGTGAAGAAAGATTGAGTAGTTTATTTAACAAATAACTGCCAACGTGGAAAATTTTTCTAGATCCAGGCCATTCGTCAGGTGGGCCCATCGTGAATGTGTCCATACCAAAAGGTCCACAAGGTAGACAACGGCTGTGAAAAAACTAGAACTGGGCAGCAAGTCGAGTCGGACCGAGTTAGGGCTGACATGACTCCATCCGGTTTTGAAATAGGCCTGACCTGAACTCGGATATATACCTGAAAATTAGGGTTATATATATATATATATATATATATATATATATATATATATATATATATGAGGCATGCTCACCTATGCACCTACGCACATGCGCACCTTTGCACAGGTGCCATGGGTGTCGAATCCGAATGGTCCATAAGATGCGGATTCCCATGAAACCTTAGGAGGTGTAGTTTCAACCTGATCTAAGATTCTGGTGGGCCATAAAAAAGAGAAATTCAAATCAAGGGAAGAAACTGTTTTCATTTTTCATGGCCCACCTAAGTTTTGGATTAAAGTAAAAATTCGTACTAGGAGGTTTCATGAGGTTCTGCTTCATGTAGACCGTTCAGATTTACGAGACTCATTAGAGATGATGTGTTCTCAAAAAAGTTTGTATGTAGTACGTACGAACTGGTTTGCAGGTGAGCGTTTCCATGTGTATATATACACACACCCAAATTTGAGTTGAATCGGTTTCAAATCAAGTTGAGTATGACCGGATCGAGTTTTGGGTTGAGGTCGAGTCGAGTTTAAACCAGTTGTACAAGTCGAGTTTGAATGAGTCAGACAAGTCAAGTCAAGTCAAGCGAGTCGAGTCGTCCCGCGCCCAGCTATATAAAAATCAAACACTTAAGGAAAATGTCCTGCGCTTCATTCATTATACAAAAGTCTCTTATCTTATGAGTGGAACAAGGCTGATTTCTTTACCAAGTCAGATCACGGTAGGCCCCGACTGATGAGTGGCCTGGATCTCCCATATGTATGCCACGTTGGCACGTATCATAAATCCCCACTAATCTTTCCTTGGGCAAATTGTCTTTGCACGAGTTTATCATGGACGATGTTTTTTTCTCCTCCTTATCTCACCAGCAGCCAATCATGGAACTCCTTTCGCTTTAATGTAGACCATTGTTTTGATTTTATTGTTCATTTTCTATCCACGGACAACAAATTGAAAGGTTTAGATAGCCCTATGAAGAAAGTATTTCAGCCATAGCTCATATACATTGAGTTGCAATGGACCAAGATAAACTCGAGTGGAAAGTATTTCAGCCAATGGTTTGGATTGCCGAACCGTGGGCCCCATTTGTTAACTTATAAATGGATGAGCCCTGCCTCTCCTATATGCTGTAACCCAAGCTCATATCAACTCCATCCATCATTTTCTCCATACCATTTAGGACATAGGGTGATTGAAAATTCAAGTGGGCTACACCATAAGAACTAGCTAGTGAGAGTAACATCAACCATTGAAACCTTTTCTTTTTTTTCCTTCTTTTTTTTTTTTTTTTTCTTTTTTGGGTTAAGATTAATGGAAATATTATTACTTCAAAAGGGCCAAAGGCGGGAAAAATAAAGCGAGCAAAGCTCTAAGTAAACAAAAGACCCATACACGAGAGAAAAAGAAAAAATAATAAAAAAAATAAAAGACACATATCCGGCCATTGAATCCTTTTCTAGCAAAACAGAAGTTTTCGATAGGCTGATATTCGTGTCTTGCCCTTCATCTAGGTGGAAATCAACTTTTCATTTCCACTCTTTATTATGGTGTGGCCCACTTGAGCTTTAGTTCTCCATCATATTTGGACTTGTGTCATAATCTAAGCTGGTGAAACAGATGCACGGAGTGGATAGAATACAAGCATCACAGAGGGCCCAAAGAACTTGGGGCAGGGTTAACCATGGGTTATATGCAAGCCTAGTCCCTTTCACGTATGACATAATTCCTTACCACTACAACGTGTGACTTTGAAATGAAGTTGGCAGGCAAAGCTGAGGCAGATTGTGCGGCTCGACTCCGTAAGGCCCACCATAATGTATGTATTTTATCCACACCGTTCATCCATTTTTTTTAGCTCATTTTAAGCTACCTGAGACTAAAATTAAAGTATAATTCAAAGCTTAAGTGGACCACACCACAGGAAAAGGTGGGAATTGAATACCTAGAGTTGGAAACATCTAGGGGGCAAGTAAGTTTTGGCTCAAGCTGATATTTATGTTTCTCTTTGATCCCACTCATGTTCCTGTGGTGTGGTTCACTTAAGCTTTAGATATGCTTCAAATCTTAGGCTTGTGCCCTAAAATGTGCTGGAAAAAAGGATAGACAGTACATGAGGTGGGCCGGGTAGTCTTCTAAAGGGTAGTGAGCACCTTCCTACACAATCTGTGTACCAAAAGTTACCGCAAGTGAAAAAGATGGCGGGACTATCTCATCCACCTGAATTTTGGACAGTCACCCATCCAGAATAAGGCCCACTAATGGACGGTCAAGATTTTCCTGACTTGTAGCCAGATGATGCCATAGTTGTTGGGAGAAGTTCAATGAACCTCAAGCACGATTGACTCTAGAGGCAAAAATCTCCTCTAAATAAACGTGCCTAAAACGTCCTTTTCTGTTGGCTTTCCCCAAACCTTCCTTGTGTTGACTAGTGCTTCATGCAAATTCTAATAAATCAAAACTGATGAAATAAAACGTTTGTATATATATGAACTTGTAATACAGCCATTGCTTTTCCACCGAACTTTTTACATGTGTAAATATCCCATCCATGCAAAAGGTGGCCCATGCCATGTTGATCACCTGGTATGAAAATCAGGACAATCCACTCGTCATTCTAGATGCAAGGTAAAAAAAATAGCTCGACAGCCAATGGTATGAATTAGTGCACTTGGATTCATGGAATGTACGTAATGGAAATAATGTTTCCAAAAAACTTATTTCTAATTCGTGAGAAAGGCAATATTCTCTTATCTTTTTTCTCTTTTTTTCAACTTTATAACAAGGGAGCATTTGGATGGTACTACTTATACCTTAAGCTTATCTTGGTTTCAACTTAATCAACAGGTATGTTTGATAAACAATATATTTATCATCTAAAAAGTAGAAAAATATATTTGATTTCCAATATCGTAAGTAATATTTGGAAAATCTGTTTGGTCCCCCTCACATCCATCATCCATCATGTAAGGCCAACCTTTGATGTGGATCATCCATTGTGTAGTCTCACCTTTGAAGTAGGCTATCTATCACCAGAGCTCACCTTGGATGTGGGTCATTCATCATTAGGGGCTGACTTTTAATGTGCACAATTCATTAAGTAAGGCTTATTTTAATGTTAGTTATCCATCATGTGGATAATGGAATCCATCATCAATGTCATTGCCCATCATGGAGGGCCCATTTCAATATCCATTACCCATCATGTGAACCCACCTTGGATGTGGACCGTCCATCAGGTGGGCCAACCCCCGATGTGGGCCATCCATCATGCGGAACCTACATTGCACATAGGCCACTCATCATTAGGTCGACCTTTGATGTGGATTGGTGGGTCACCTTGATGTGGATCATCCATCATATGGGGCCCATCATTATTAATTGTCCATCATATGGAGCTCACCTTTGATGTGGGTTACCCATCATGTTGGCCCCACTTTCAATGTGGGTTGCCCATCATGAGCTCGGAATAGGCAGAGGCTCGGGATAGGCAGAGGCTTCGAGGGCCACTGAGGCTGAGGCTGAGGCTCGGGATAGGCAGAGGCTTCGAGGGCCACTGAGGGGCCACTGTGATTTATGAGTTTTATCCACACCGTTCATCCATTTTTAAATATAATTTTAAATTACCCAAATAGACCACACAATGGGAATTCAATTCCTACCGTTGAAAATTTCTTACCGACCAGAGAAGTTTTGGATCAAGACAATATTTGTTTTTTCACTTCATCCAACTGTACATCAACAGGTTGGATGGAAAATAATCCACACAGTGGGCCCTAAGAAGGTTTCAATGGTGGGCATCCTTAGTACCGCTACTTCCTGTGGTGTGGTCCACTTGAGCCTTAGATCCGTCGTATTTTTGGTTCAGCAATCTAAAATGATATGTAAATATGGATGGACAGTGTGGATAAAACTCATAAATCATGGTGGCCCCTCAGTGGCCCTCGGAGCCTCTGCCTATCCCCAGCTCGAAACAGGCGGAGGTAATACCTAATCCGCGCCCGCCCATCATATAGGGCTCACCTTGGATGTCGGTTGTTTATCATTAGGGGCGGATCTTTGATGTGTATAGTTCATCATATGGGGCCACCTTGATATGGGCCATCATCATGTGGGGTCTACTAGATTATCTATCTATTCATTGGATGATTTTTCAATCAACATGGATCAAGTACATTCTTAACCCACATAGATCGAAAGAAACCAAAAGAAAAATCGACAAAATTCAGCATAATTCGATTGAGTCAAATCATAGAATTTTCGATTTAAATCTCTGGACACGTTTCGGCTATTTTGACCCGTCGACAAGTTAACAAACGGCGAAAATTATATATTTTTTGAAAAATAATTTTCTTATTTGATTAGGGCTATCTTCCTAATGATTTTAGGGTTATTTAAAGCATATTAAACTCATTTTTTTCAATATCGATCCATCATTCAATCAATAAACTTTTCATAAATTTCTTATTTTTTTCTTGTGAGTTCGATAAACCTCTTGTAAATTCAAAAGTGCCTTATAAATTCAAGGTATTTATCTCTTGAAGAAGATGACGATTGACCTCATCACGTCCTTTCATGCGTCATGTAAGCACTTAAAAGAATTTGTGCACATTTACGCCATTGGTACATGCCACATATTTAGAGCAATTGAAGATGTATGATGGCAAATGTGACACAATATTAGTCCTACATAGTAATGTAAGAGAAGATGAATGGTGGTACATGTGACATATTAACATATGGGGATACAAGAGAAGATACATAGTGGAATATTTGACACATCAACTTGTACAGTGAGGTATAAGGAAAAATGGATGGTGACACATGCGGCACACGTTGGGAATGCAAAAAGCCCCAACATGACTTGTTGGACGCAAAAATAACCTCAGACAAAATCAAAGATTACAATTGAGAGAATTTAAAAAACTATAGAGAACATGGTTTTTACCTATAAAACCCTTGTTTTAAAAGGAAAAAAAAAAAAACATTGCGTTCCCAATAGCACAGTGGCATATTTGGGTTTAACGGCTGAGAAATTCATTTTACTTGCATAGTGAGAGATTATCTCTCGAGCATGTTTTTATTTTATAAAAAAGAAAGAAAATTGATATTTCCCTCAATTTCGACAAAAAAAAAAAACAAAAGTTTGTTTGGCTGATTTCATGAAAAAAAAAATGTGTTTTTGGGTTCCTTGAATCCAAATACGCATTCAATACACGTGCCCTAAACGTCCTCTTCTCCTTGTGTTGACCACCGCGTTATTTAAATCAAAGAGACCGAAAATGATCAAATAAACTAAGTATACGTAGACTGTTAATACAGCCATTTCCCTCCCACCAAATTTTTGATACGTGTAAAATATCCCATCCATGTAGAAGGTGGACCACACCATGTTGAACACCTGCTAAGAAATTCAGGACAATCCACTCATCATCCTAGACGCAAAATAAAAACTCATTCGAAAGCCGATGGTATACTAGTGTGGCCCACCATTAAGTTGGTTAGCCGAATCATTGTAAAATCTCGTCAACATAGCACGTTCAACCATCTGTACGGTTCCATATCGTACATGTGTGATTCTTGAGCTTGAGAGAAATGGCTGCATATGAAAGCTCACGTACAGCTGCTGAATGTGATCATTTTTCAATAAAAGTTTAGATAATTTTCTAAGGACGCAACTTGCCTGTGACCCCAGCCACATAAAGTTTCTGTGTTCGTAAGACCACAATAGGATAGAATTCCAAGAATCAGGCAGATACAAAAATCTAGTGGGCCACACCATACCAAAACAGTTAGAAAGGAAATGTCCATAGTTGAAACCTACCATGATGTTGATATGCCATCCAAAACGTTCATGTGATTATTACCAGTCTATTGTAGGTAAAAATATTATTCAACGTTACAAAAATTCAACGTTACACATGGCATAATTGAACTGCAATCCACACCGTCCAAAGTGCTAGCACAAATTCGGATGGTGGTAGCCTAAAAATGCGCCATGATATTATATCTCTCTGTTTTTTTCCTTGTTTTTTTTGGCCCGTGGAATTTAGACCGCACGCTATTTTACTTTAACCATCCATTTGATAGCCATTATTAGATGACTAGGATTTGTTTGAACGGTCTGATTTTAGAGATGTTCTCCATCCACAATGGGTCCCACAATTTGAATGGTCTGGATAGCTCGGTACCATTTGTGACAAGGAATGAATGACTAACATTTTTTTAACGGAGCTCAGAGCTGACGTAGGAGTCTGCGTAGTCTGCCTGAATTTTCAAACGGGGTGTGGGAGCCGATTAGGTGTTACCCGTATAACACCTACCCTTACCGTGGGGCCCACCTTGATGATGTGTTGTGTATCCATGCCGTCCATCCATTTTTTCAGATCATTTTAGGGTATGGTCAAAAAATTAAGCAGATCCAAATCTCAGGTGGACCATACCTCAGGAAACAGTGGTGATTGAACGCTTACCATTAAAATAAAATCTAAGTAAACTCTGGAACGTACTTTTGTGAAGTTGTAGTCTCAGAACCAAATTAATTAGTTGAACAATCACAGCCTTTGATTCTTGGACACCAGTTTGCTGGAATAGGATCACCGGATATTTTTCATTTTCGACCGTCCAATAAATGTCCAGCAATACGATATCCAGATGATCAAATAAGGTCAATGTTCTATAGCATCTATGCATTTATGGTTAGAATCATTATTTGGACAGTTTAGTTTGACTAACTCGTATGCTATTTCTAAGTAATCTGAAGTGGCTGCGTGTCATCTCATCACACTGCCAGAGTATCCAGGTCTTTTCTCTTAAGTACACTCGCTCGGGTGCCATCAGTACCGTTGGACTTGGGAGGCACCAGCAGCCGCAGTTGCGTTGAGCGATGGGAGTTGGAGCCCAACAGTTACAGACTTATCCTGCCTTCACACGTGTAAGGATTGGTCACCATTTGGGCTTTCTGATCTGCGGATCAGATTATTTTCTGTCCATTGCATGTTCTCGATATACCCCACATGACTAATGTCACGGATTGCTTACACATCTTCTCCTCCCTTGCGTGAAGGGCCCTGATCGAATCCATCTCCCACCAAGACTTAGGTAGAGATGGACGGTCCTGTTAGGGGATCCGTGGGGTCTACCGTGATGTATATTTCTTATCCATACCGTCTATCGATTTTGACGGATACTTTTAGGGGAAGTGGAACCCTAACTGTAAGCCCCACCTTGATGTATGCGACTACATCCACGCGGTCCATCTATACCCTAAAGCTCATTTTAGGGTATGATAAAAATAAAATAAAAAATAAAAAATAAAAAATGAAGCAAATCCAAATCTCAGATGGACCACCTTTCAAGGCATGATAAAAAAAAAATAAGCAGATCCAAATATCAGATTGACCATAGTACAAAAACAGTAGTAATTGACCATTAAAAACTTCTTGCCGGCCAAAAAGCTCTGGATCATGATGATATTTGTGGTATGGGTGGTTGTGGCCTTATAAATGACAAATAAACCTTCCAATGGACTCCATGAAATTTTTAACAGCTCGAATTAGCCTAATCTGCTGCTCTAACCAAGCTGAGCTGGCTAAATGGGCTCGGAGACCAAGCCGAGCTGAATTCAAGCTGGGGTTAGCTACTGGCCGACCCGAAAGCTCGACTCGGTTCAACTCATGTACAGCTCTAATTCTATATGTGATTTTAATGATGTAACTAATAATAATATTGTTTTAGAGTATTATTAGCAAGCCATATGTACAGTGGACGTATATGTAGTGGCATCTTTGTTTACTCATGAGACTTTTTAAGAGAGCTTAAAAAGACAATTTACCCGCATTTACTTCTACATTCGAAGAGATTTTATTTACAAGCTCATTTATTCTTATTTCATTTCATTTTCATGCAATTACTCTCATTCAAATACACTTCAAATGTCATTTACCTTCATTTACTCTCAATTCCCCTCATTTTACCTTCATGAACCGAAAAAAAGATACAAACTGAAGGTTTAAGTAGACCACACCACCGGAAGCAAGCGTAATTGAATTCCTACCTTCGAAAACTTCCTAGGACTCACAGTGATGTATATTTGCCATCCAAACTATTTCATAAGGTCACATGACATGTAGAAAAGAAAAACATAACTATCAGCTCAATCCAAAACTTGTGTCCTGTAGAAAGTTTTCAACGTTAAGTTTTCAATCCCTGGGGGCACTTGAGCCTTCAATCTGCCACCTTTTTCAGCTCATGGCCCAAAACGATATGTCAAAATGAATGGACAGTGTGGATAAAACATATACATCACAATGGCTAGGTCCTGGTGGGGATATTCTCCAATCTGAGCTTATCTTCTCATTAAGCTGTGCTCCTACAATTTGGATGGCCTTAATATATGCATGGTTGCAACGCATCCGTTGGATTAGTCAGCACCATTTAAGAAATAGCAATGAACAATCACCCGATTCCAGAATTTTTAATAACAAATACACAAACAAAAGGCATGTGTTAAACGATGCAAGTCATTGATGAGAACAATAAAAATAAAAATAAGAAAATCAACAGCATGGGTTGTTTTCATGAGATGCTCTCTCTAATCTCGACTGCACAGGATAAGAATGCCTAGTTGTTGAAATTTGCAAACGATGTTACATCATGGTTTCAAGACTTTCGTCTGAGTCGAGTCGCATCAGACTCGGTCAGACCGGAACTGGTTTGATGCTTCGAGTCACCACTGACCGAAATGAAAACAAAAAAAAAAAAAAAAAAAAAAAAAAAAAAAAAGACAGAAATCGACTTCTATTTGAGTAGTCGTCTTCACATCCTTGTCTCAGTTGTCCCAGAATTAGGGTTGTACATCGAGCCCAGTAGAGTCAAGGTGGGCCAAGCTTGTCTTGACTTGTCCATGCTCTCTTCAAGCTCAAGTTCATCCTTGAGTTTGCCAAACCTTTCAAGGCAAGTTCAAGGCAAGCGAGTGGATCAAGTGGAGGTGGTCTCACCTCAATTTAGTATATTTTTTGCTATAAACTACAAATTAAAATTCTATCATTGTCATCTTGTACCACAAACAACACCATCTTCTTTTTTCTTTTTTTTTTTTAGAGTTATTACAAACAACACCATCTAGCGCCATCGTCCCAAATATCTGCCAGATTGGAAAAATCATAACCGCTGAATGGTGGCAAATTAATAGAAGGTTAAATAATTAATGAAAATAAATCAACAGCTCACATTCACTCTAGGGTTCTGCATTGGCATTTGGCTATCTACGTCTAAGCCATGAAATTGATGGTTTAGATCACCTCCTCATCACCCATGGGCCCCATTTCTACCATATAAAATCCCCCCTCAGCATTGTAGAAAGCATCAGTTAGGGTTTGAAGATATGAAGAATCGGACTAAATAAAATAACAAAATACCAGACGACGGATAATTTCAAGATGAAATACATATATACATGCATAGAGGGAGAGTACCTCATCATGGAGAGGGTTTTTGCCTTTTTTCGAAAAGCTAGCCTCCATAGTCTTATAAGCTTGCTCCGTCGCTCTTTGTAACGTCCTGAATTTCGAGGGTCGAGCGAAGCTCGACTTCCGAGATTCCGAACATCACTTATGTTTTGCGGAAGCCAATATCCTGATTTCTTTCACATTGGGCATTTGAGCATGCATAGAATTATACTAAACAACATACCATACTCCAGGTTAAGTGCGATTAAAGCAAATGTGTAAACCAAAAACATATATATATCGTGAAGTTCCTTCCAGAGTATGGGTCCATGGCTGAGTTTAATATATATATATATATATATACAGTTCCAAAAAAATAAACAAAATATGGTAATGTAACATCCAACTAAGCCCATATGCCCAACGCTCCCTGTCCAACTATACATGGCCTACATCGGCCCATTTGAGAGCTGGAAATAGGAGAATTCCTCCTCCTCATCCATGAAAGCCTGCTCCAGAGTATCAGCATCTGCAGTACCTGCATCTACACTAACGTCTGGTTGGTGTTTTAAAACACCGTCCTAAAGTGGGAGTGAGTGATTAACTCAGTGGTTCCATAAAACAAAAGTTACACATGTTATCAAGTCAATCAATACAGTAATGATAAAGCAACATAAGACAATCACTTCCTAACTACTCTTTTTAATGCAAGAATGAAGTTTATGTAATGATGCATGCCCTCACCTATCGACACTCCCTCAACACGCGACTCCGACCACCTGTTTCGCACATGACAACACTTCCTCAAACGTGTGACTCCAACGCCTATTTCGCCATATTCTAAATAATGCAATGCGGTGCATGATCATGTTAGCTTAGTGATTAATTATGTCTATTCATCCAGTAGTTTGGGGAAGGTAGGTGTAACGTCTCGAAAAAATCCGTACAAAGACCCGAGTACCACCTTAGGCAGAAATCACTAAGGACCGAATCCTTTAGAGATTAGACGAAAATTAACTAAGTGCTAAACTAAATCATCTGTGGAATTAGCTTGAATCACTTTCAATACGTACTGCAAGACCCAAAACTAGTAGAATCGTTAACGCTACATTACCTGAAAACCTAAGATCAATCTCAAAACTCAGTTGCTCTCGGGAGCATCTTGAAACTCCGTATTGGACCTAGACCACGCGTCGAAAGTCCGATTCCCGCGAAACTGTACGGTTACGACCGCCTTACTAGGCTTGACAACCATTTCGAAAATCAAGCCCAAATATATCCCGAAACACACAACTTGAGCAAGGAGCGAAGTGTGTGAGAAACGCAAATATCTTTAAAAAATGAACTCAAACTTAAGTGAATTGGGCCGTTCACTTGAATGCCAAATTTAAGGTTTCAGACTGTCAGATTCTGACCCAACTACACCCTCAGATTAGGGAAATTTTCCTACACATGTCAGTGCACTTGTGGCCCTGATAAAGTGACGATAGTCGTTGAACTGAAACTGGTCCTCCACGGTCGATCCGTAAATCCGATCGGACCGAAAACTTAACCTAACATAGATCCATTGTCAGGGAACTTTCCCCATATCGTATGCAGGAAATGAGCCTCCACATGGGCTCCGTTGGACCGGAACAGCCGCTCTTTAACTATAACCTAAGTATACCATGGCCCTGGGGCCATTTACACCAGTTCTAAGCCTATATAAGGGCCTTTACCCACCCCTCTCTCATTTTATACGAAATTCCTAACTCTAGGAGAGAGAAGAGAGAAAAGAGGAGAAAAAGGTAAGGAGAAGTGAGAGTGAGAGATAGTTGTTAGGATTCGTTCATGCCCTCCACGTGCCGAATCATCCCTCCTATATCACTACACCGGCAATTTCGACTTCGTTCTTGGGTAAGAAATCTTAACCCTAACATGTGTTAGGTTTCCAAGTAGATGAATCGACGAAATAGCTAACTTATTTCGTGATTTAGGCAGTCGTTGTCGTAGACAAAGGCGTAGTGTTCAAACTGAGTACGATACGAGTATACCGACGAAAGGTGCGGACTATAAACGTTTAGGTTATGGTTTTCAAGGCTTTCAATGTCAATTAATGATTTATGACTGACTTGATTGCTATCACATATGCTTAGATACGATGTTTCCGCGTATTACACATATATATGAACTATGTTGGAAATAATGCATTTCATGTGTTTGTTTAAACATTTATATGAATATGGAATTATGATTTGTGTTTTCCATGATTTTTGTTTGGGAATACATGATTATTATACGTGTGGCAACTCCTATGTGGAAGGATTTGCTATAATATGTGTTTTAACTAATTTATTACATGTATGTGATATGTGTAGTCTAAGTGTTTGATAAAATGCCTGAATAGAAAATGCTTTGAAATTATTTAATGAGGGTGTTGAGATAGGATTCTCAATTCTCTTATCTATAGTTACAGTTTCCTTTATGTAACTTATCTTACTACTATGTGATTTATAGATGAAATGCCTATATATGATAACATGTGTATTATGTGTTTGTTAAAATGTTCAAATGAGATTTATATTTAGATTGATTGTCACATGTTGTCTTTAACTATCATACGTGAATGCTATTGTTTGGAGTGTGATTGGGGCTACGATGTAGTCTAGGCAATCGGTAATGGTTTACGATCGGTGGCCGAACTGTTTTTGCCACACGAGATACGTTCGATGAATCCAAGTCGTAAGATGATTATCGACAATGGTAAGGCCACGAGAAGTGCGTATGCGCTCCATGTCAATTTATTCAACGTACGCTCGTACCAATCGAGCTTGTCAAGTAACCCGATTGGCCTAATGTATGTTCACCATGTATGGACGCTACTGCTTGAATCTAAGGTACCAACTTACCAGTGAAAAGCCCGTTTAACCTTGGTACCACGATTTGCTAAGACTCATAAGCCGGGCACAGTGGTATGGGACACCGTGGTCTAGCTGTCGGCCTACGCTGGGGTGACGAGCCTCCCCATAGTGTCCAGTGAGCAAACCAAACTCATGAGCTGAATACGATAGTATGGGACACTGTATTCGAGCTGTCGGCCTACGATCAGGTGACGAGCCTCTCGTAGTGACCTCGAATATACATTAGGACTACACTAAGGTGACGAGCATTTCCGTAGTTACCTCGAGTATAAACTAGGCCTGCGCTGAGGTGACAAGCCTCTCCATAGCGACCTGGAACTGCCATTATATGCGATTAACTAGGATTGACGACCCTAGATGGATTATTGTTTAGGTCAATGATATAAAGAGAGGTACCTTAGCTTCACAAACCTACTGTATGAAAAAATCTAATTAAGAACTTAGCTAATCACGCACACGCACCGCATTATATGTGCCTTTGGCATTAGAGTTGAGCACAGCGAGAGTGTTGCATACCGCGATCGTCAGATGATGTCGCAGAGGGAGTGCAGGCGAGGGCATGCATCATTAATACATATCATCCTTGCATTACTGCTTGACTGAATTAATAACATGTTAACCTTTGCCTTATAGCTCCACTGAGTTGATCACTCACTCCCACTCCGGGACGATGTTTTAAAATACCAACCAGATCCTGTTTTAGTTTCAGATGATGTCGAGGCTTACGAGGCAGAGCCTGACTTTTATGATGACGAGGAGGAGTTCTCCTACGGGTTTATGTAGACCTAGAGTTGCGTCGACGAGATTACAGGGACACAAATTAGTTGGACATCATACTTAATCATCTTGTATAATTTTGAAACTATACATGTAATTATTTAACCTGGTGACGTTCATACTCTAGGGACTTACAACCACTTGTATGCTTTATATATTATCATAGTCTTTCGCTTGCGTAATTTAACTGTCTCTGGAGTATAATATGTTGATTTATTATAATCTCACTCATGTTTAATGCACTAATACGAACAACATTTAATCATCATTATCTATGTTGCATAAGTGATGCGTTGGAACTCGGGAGTTGAGCTTCTGCTCGACCTCCGATTTTCAGGGCGTTACACTAGGATACCTCCCTTTTAAACATCGATCCTAATCGAATCACTAGGCATTGGACAACTGCAGCGGTCCTACTCCTGTGTTCTTGATCCGTTTAGGTTCGTCGCTCCTAGATAAATACATACGATAGGTAAGTTGTAAGAAGTGGTGGTTGCGGCCACTACGGGGAGGCTCGTCACCCCAGTGTAGGCCAACAGCACGGACACGTTGGCTCCTACCACCATGTCCGACTCACAAGTCTTGAGGATCATAGTACTACAGTTAAAGTTGGATCTCTACAATAGTGAGGGGGTACCTTAGATTCAAGCAATCGCGCTCATATATGGTGAACATACAATAGGTCAACCGGTTCTTTAGACAATTTCGATTGGTACGGGCGCACACTAACATAATCGGCATGGAGCGTGTGAGTGCCCCTCGTGGCCTAGCCACTGTCGATAATCAATGTCTGACCCGTATCTTTTAAATTTACCCAAGGTGGTCAACCCAATTAATTTGGCCACCCAAACGTGAAAGTTTACCGGTTGCCTGGACTACACTCGTGCCCCAATTCATATCCAAATCATGTTAACAAACATTCGTAACATACGGGTTAGCATTCGATAAGCAAATTTGATAATCTATTCATTTAGGCATTTCATCAAACACATAGACAAAGTCACAACAACTTGCAATTTATCAATTCATTAGATAGTGAAATAAGTATACTTAAGACAACAAGAAATCCTACATTAGCAATCATAAATCATTAACTATAATAAAAGCATTGATAAATCGCAACCTAAGCATTTATAGTTCGCACCTTTCGGTAGCACGCCCGACTCGGACTCGATCCTAGGAATATGTTTCTAAGAAAGAATCGACGGCCGCCTAAACGAGCACACGGGTTAGTTAGGGTTGAAAAAAAACTCATTTGGAGACATATATCTCTAAAGGAGTTTGTATTACTTACCCTAGGTCGTAGTCAGAGGAGTTTCGGTATCGGGAGTGGTGGTGGTAAGGCTTATGGATCAATGGAAGAAGATTTCCCTTCGTGGCAAGCACTACTCCAATCTCTCTTCTTCTCTATCTCTCTCTCTTTTCTCTTCTCTCTCTCACCTTAGGGTTTTCAAATTCATTTTTGGGATAAATGAGATGAATTGGGAGCTATTTATAACTCCAGATGGTGTGTAAATGGCCCTAGGGCCACTTTATATGATACTTGTACCTATGGGCGGCTATTTCTAACTAACGGGGCCCTTAGGAGGGCCCACGGGCTCATCTATACCATAGGGTAAGCTCCATATTAATGGATCAATGCTAGGACACAGTTTCGATGCGATTGGATAAACAGATCGGCCATGGGAAGCCTGTGTCAAATCAACGGTTATGAATGTTCAATCGGGGCCACGATTATATGGATGTGTGTAGGGAATTTTTCTTACTCTACTATGAAGTTTGGTCATAAACCGACGGTCTGAAACCCTCAACTTTGTGTAAGAGTGGACGACCCAATTTACTTAAGTTTCAGCTCATTCCTTTAGAGTATTTGCACTTCGCATGTACTTGTCTCTCGGCTTAAGTTGAGCATTTCTGGACACTATACAGGCTTGACCCTTGCGATGGTCGTCGAGCCCAGTAAGACGGATATTATTCTATAATTTCAAGGCTAGCGGACCCCCGATGTGCGGTTTAGGTCCTTTACGGAGTTTCAGGGTACTCTCGAGAGGGGTAGGCCCTCGGGATTTCCCCCGAGTTTTCGGATGGTGGTGCGCTAGCGCACTTGTGATCCTGAGCTATATTTATTCTTAAGAATAGTGGCCCGAACTTAATTTCTTTAATGCTATGTATTAGCATACACCTAGTCGTAGATAACTACTCGAGTATGGCTCTCGGGCGGTTCCGCCCTTGGTCGAACTCGGGTCTCTGTACAGATTTTCCCGGGACATTACAAGCTTCAAAGACGATTAGGGTTTTTTTTTTCAACTACTTGTAACAGCGAGTTGGGTCAAGGTCGAGCTGAGTCGAGTCAAGTGACCCAGTGCTCGACCTCGACTCATTTTCTAACTTGAGCTCCTATATATGACTCGTTTTAACTCATCCCACTGAGTCAAGGCATGTCGAGTCGAGTTTTTTCGAGTCGAGTAGAGTGAGTTTCTGAGCTGACTCAGCTCATGACCAGCTCTATGCAAAACAAAGAATCACTTATTTCTCAATATGGGAACCAAGTCCCACTGGTTTCCTGTCATGTATAAAAGTTTAATACTCTTTGGTACACGGGCACTTAAAAATTATATGTGATATAAATTGTGGACCCACCGCCACTTAGTAACAATCTTAAAACTAGATTGGTTGAGCAATCCTAACATCTGATTCATGAGGGCACTTGTTTGTTGAATCAGGACCATTATTTTTTTTTTTCCATTTTTTATTGTCCAATAAATGTCCACTGATCTAGCTAGTTCATAGAAGATGTTAGATAATCAAATCGTCATCATCATCTAGCTTTATATCAATTAATTAAGGTTGGCTACTTTGGAAACCAGGCCGCGTGTGGAGGCCAGTCGACCCCAAAAAGGCTGCAACTGCGAAGCACTCTCTCTCACCTAAGGCTTATTGTGCTTGTTTCAATGTTAACGTGATTGTATTGACTCGCTAATGATGAATGTTTGTTTTGGAGTTGCCAGTAGCTAAATTTAGCTTAAGATCTATAAATGGCTAGAAACCATAGAATTGCTGACGAAACAAAAGATCCAAATATCAATTGATCTGAATTGACATATGTAGTTGGTATGCAGCTAAAGATCCTAAATAAGGGCCTCAGTGACAGAAAATGATTGGATTGGGAACTCTTTTCCATCCACACTAAGTGTGTTCTCTACTTTACCAGAGTTTGAATTTTCTAAAGATTCTAGGGAGTTCTAGAAGTAACTACATCCATGGTCCAAATAGACAAACGTTGGAAAAAATATAAATAAACATGTGATTTTGGTGTTGATGTGCTATGTGTGCGATGCTAGTATAAACTAGTGGAAATGTGATAATAAAAAGAGGAAAGCCAAGTACTCTTATATAAAAAGAGTTAATTGGGTGTCCTTGATTCTAACTCTACTCCGTGGATCTGTGGACTCATCGAAAACTAACAGCCTATCAATGTAAGAAAGAATGTCCTTAATTTGCCACCTTAACTACCATAGGGCCCCATTGTCAATCCGGATCACTTCCACATGGCCCGAGGGAATTGGATTCCCATCGGTCACATTTGGCCAATCTAGACCGTCAATTAGCTTTAGATGGGCTTGGGTATCCTTTTGGTGCAGTTTTTCTCCATTTGTGGTCATCTCTTGGGTCAATAAAATGTTGATTTTGAGAATTCGTTGCGATCATATGAAGTATTATCTATGATCTTGGGTGGAGTATTATCTATGCTCTTAGGTGGAGTGTGTACAGGTACATGAATCCCACCTTACCATCTCACTATATTAAGGGCCAGATCTTCAATTAAACCATAGCTCATTAAGTCTTTTCTCACTACCTTCACGCAAGTCCATTTGTACCTTCACCTAGCCCTTTTAGGACCTTCAACTCGCACCAACTCACTCCTGACCAGCGTGGTTCTTGGTTTCCATTATACATGACCAAATCATCTAAGTTCCCTCTAATGTATTAATTTCTAATTTCATCCTTGTCTTGTTACTCATGCATCTTAGCATACTCATTTCAGCCACACTCATCTCATAAGCATATTGTTCTTTAAAATTTTCCTTTCAATTTGAGTGGTACATGGAAATTACGTGTATGTTTTAGTTCATGGCACATGTAAACTCAGACCCACAACTTAGTTTAAATTGAAACACTTATACGCGATTGTATGCAATTTCAAAGTAATTTCTAATAGCCCACACAACATCCATCACACCTGTTAGTGTTAAAACTTGTTTCTAAAAACGTGGCTTTAGAAATAAGGGCACGACTACAATAGACCACTAACGCTAGTGTGACGGGAACTTTTATTCATGCATTGATTTTACTCAATCGCAGACATTTTGGAAACACCTCTAACAGATGAACAAACAGTCAATTTTGAAAGAATTTATTGTCAGCCTCTTTGAGATAGGAATCTATCTGATTCAAAAGGAAAAAGCTTGCATCAGTATCTCAGTTTCAATTTAAAGATGGGTTTTATTCTGACTCTGTTTTGAGAAAAATTTACAACCAGGAAAGAGGAAAAAATAAATCTTTATTTAAAGAAATGCATTGAAAGATTGTTTTTTCAATCCCTACTTTCCATCAGATTCCACCTAACCCATGACCTCAACAAGGCTGACAGATAGCATTTACCACCTAACCAAGGACTGCTTCTATGTTTAAATTGCATATTTTATGTTCATACTTTAATTGTTTATTATTAGTATAATTAAATTCCCAGTTATAAATTCTCCCAGTCTCCCCTGCTGAGTATACTGAGTCAAGTTGAGTCGAGTCAATCCTCCAGTTCCACACCAGCTAAACCTGAAACCTAAATCCAAACCGGCCCTCCTTTGCCATAAAAGAACTGACCTACACTAACAAAAGAACCTGTTCCCAGCGTCAACTTCACACCATCCAGTCCAAGCTAAAACAGTACTGTTACCTCTATTACCTTTTGGTAGCTACAATCCTGATATGGACCCACCAACGACCATGTGCTCCCATTCATGTGGAACACGATGAGCACCATGGATTCAGTAGAGGGTATCTTTAAGACTGATTACCAAGAATTCAAACAATGTATGGAGAAATGACAATCTTTTTGTAATTTGCATGCAAAAAGAAGCAACCAATCACAATAAGATGAAAGGATTGTAGAAGAATATCATAAAGGATGGGCTCTAGCATTAGTGGGGAAATTCATGTTTATGATACCTCCTTCAATTTGAGACATCTCTAATGGAAGATTCAACCAGCCCCCCGAATGGAATTCTTGAGATGGAGAACAATTTCTATCAATTTTATTTTTCATACATGGTAGATCCAGAAGATGTGATCAGTATTAGATGTTGCAGAAATGGGAATACGACTTCTCCCAGCCAATGTGCTAATCATGCCCATAGCTATCTTTATTCGGATCAATAACATGTCGATGGAATAATGAAAATGGAAGTCAGCTGCCACTGAGAAGTGATGAAACTACGGAGAACTGGACCAGAGCACAATTTGCAAGAATTAGTGTTGAGCTCAACCTACCCAAGACGATCATGGACTCTTTTGAGATTGAAACCAGGCACAAGGAAATGTGTAGTGAGCTATGAGTAACTGTTTATGGTTTGTTATTCCAGTGGCAGGATCGACCATCTCGTCAGCGATTGCACAAGTGATGTTAGATTCCACCCCTGACCTGAGGCAAACAGAACTGGGTCATTGTCGGGATTCCACTGTGTAGATTCACCTGCCAAAAATCAAGCCTTCCCATGCATCAAGCCAGCCACAATGCTTGAAATAAAATGAAGGGTTAGAAGAACATGGCCAAAACCTTTTGGTCACTCGTCAGTTTTGTTACTATAGCGCAAGTGATCAGTGGACAAGTCCAATTTAAGGTTGAGAGAATCCGCATAGTGGGACTGATTGAATGAACAGCTTGGAACTAGCACATGTGTCTCACTTCAGCACATGAGGTGTAGATGGGTCTCCTGGATAAACGTGTGGTCTGAGCAAAGCTCCCTAAATGAATTCCTAATCTCCAAACATGTAAATGTCGGAACACACGGTCATGTTACTAGGGCAAGCATACAAAAGGGCGGCTCACTTCCAAACATGAGAAGAGAATCCCTGTTTTAACAAAGAAAAAGCAAATGTAGACACATTCTTCCTACTGTCGGGCAACATGATTCCAAGTGGAATTGATCTTGAAAAGGGAGGTAATGATTCAGTTGAGGCTTCTCCATTGAAATAGCAAGGCCGCAAGGTGGACCACAGAATGGATGGGCACCAATTCTTTCCTACATCTCATTGTCTTTTATCATGCATTTGAAGGTGAGAGACTGGATGGCTGAGTTTAATTTGCAGGTGACAAAGAGACATGCAAGTTGATTCTCGAGAACCTTTTCCTTCAAGAAAAGGTCTTCAACAGCAAAACAGGAAAGATGGAATATCAGGACTTGTGTAAAAACACTAAAATCTCACGGGAAAATTAGTAGAAAAACCAGATTTTCAAGAGGCAATCTTAGTGGTGTGTTTGGTTGCACAATTGAATCAAATTGCAATTATTAACCTAATGAAGTGAAAGTGGCCGGTTTGTAATTTTCTTCAAGAGTACCCATAATTGGGTTCCAAAACTTGCTATTAAGTAAAGGGATCTGAATACAATTTAGGGGCTACTTGTTCATTTCGATTACTGGGAAAAAATATTGGTTTTTGCCATTTTTTCGTTTTTGCCATTTTTTCGTAATCTGAATGTTCACAATCCAACTCAATTGTGCATCCAAACACAGCAATATTCTCTAATTATAGAAATGTAGTTGCACGGTGTTTTGCTGATAATTGGTGACACAACATGATGAACCGCACATACTGTGGTGTCTTCTTTCCTCACAAAATTTGCTTTTGTTGAGTATTTCTTTTTCATTTTCTATTATCTCCGGCAGATGGTTTCTTGTATATTAGTTATTATTGACAGAACCAGATTAACCTAGCTTTTGGTTTTTTGTTTCCAAGGACAAGATATAGGTAATTCGGATTGTTGCAATACATGTATGGTGGAGATGAGGCGGTAGAACATCAACTGCATTGCCACTATAGAAAAGCAAACCCATGATAATCTAGCAAACTAAAACTCAATTCCTCATTAGATGTTGCTTATCCATCAAATAAAATTCACGGAAAGCTTGAGAGTTACATAGGCAGAATTGCATCTTGGCCCAAGAATGGATTTGGACACATTTAAGCAGAGATACATGAACGAGATTTCCCATTTTCGATAGAATCGATTATTCCGCAAATACAGAACCTAACGGCTGACACTCTCAAATCAACAGATGCCCCTTGTAATTGCATCTACGCTGACTACCTCTACAAAAATATTCTAACTTTCTTGCTAAACATACCTTCGATCCAATCTTATTTCCATTAACAACATTAAATTTGCTCAAATCTTTCTACGGGGATCTGAAAGCTTCACCAGCATAGTGGACATTCCCAAGCTCCTCTTCAATACGCAAAAGCTGTAACCAAATCGAGGAAAAAAATAAGAGTGGGAATTATGAGATTATGTTAAAGGGCAAGGAAATTGCATCTAACAATCTGCAAGATACGCGACATTTCAAGGAAAGGCCAATTATGAGGATATATTGTTGAAATGGAGATATATAATTTCTTTGGAGTGAGAAAAACACAGACTAGATTTCTTAGAAACAATGAAAGTAGTTTTGAATATTATAAACATCCCAGTAACTGTAATGAATGTAAAGATGATACAAAGGACTGAAGAATCAAAGAACCTTGCCATGTAGGAAAGAAAAACACTTTTGCAACAGAGTCCAGATCATGCTGTAAAAGTATCCAAGATAGGTACAAATAGACCCCATGATAGCTCGGTCTAAGAACCATCTGGCACTACCAGCTATACTAATTTAAATACCAATTTGTCATATTTTGGAAAATCCAGCTGTCCATGAGGAGATGGTTTTGTGCTGGAAATAAATCCAGTATCATAAAGAAGAATAGTTTTCAATCAGACAACAGACATTTACAGAAACAAGTGGCTCATTATTACCTGATTGTACTTGGCCAGCCGCTCACTACGGCAAGGAGCTCCTGTTTTGATCTGTAGGACAGTTCACAAACAGTGACAGTTCAACATTACACAATATCAACAAAGATAAACGACCAGCAACATATCTGCGAATAAAATCAGTACTAGAGATGATACCTGTCCGCTTGCTAGGCCAACGGATAGATCAGCAATAAAATTATCCTCTGTCTCGCCACTGCGGTGGCTCACCATCACACCCCATCCTGCAGCTTTTGAGTCAAGAGCTGCTTGTATGGATTCTGTAACTGTTCCAATCTGGTTAACCTGCACAAGAGATGTCTACAGTGAGTTGGAATGAACTCAACATCAAAGCGATTGTATTCGAATGCAATCATGGGACCTGGAAATTGAACCATGATCATTGCTATGTGGTTCAGGTTTTACCAGGACATATGATGCATTTTGTAGGAAGAACGCATATAGGTAATGATTGTGTCTAAGATCATGCTTGCATTAGAGACATATAATTGAATGAACCCCAGATCATACTAACAGATATTTTTATTGGTTTGTGATGCATTATCAACACAATTCCATTTCAGAATAATCACAGGCCTGTGCAGATTTGCAGGATTCAGGCACATACTAATGGTGAAGAGATCATCCTTGCCAACTAGCAGAGCTGAAAACCAATGCCCTCAAAGGCCCAAACCAATAAATTGAAAAGGTGAGACTTGAAATCCCAAGACTCGTTTCAATGACAACTATGCTTTCCAAAATAATTTTTTAACGATATATTGCTGAAATAACTTGATCTATTAAAAAGGAGAAAAGCAGTTGTGGATACTCAAATTTCCAAAGATAGCAGTTTTACAGAGCACGATAGATATCGAAACCCTTACCTTTAATAACAAACCATTACAAGACTTCTTCTGAATTGCCTCCGCAATCCGCTTTGGATTTGTTACCAACAAATCATCTCCCACTAGTTGTATATCAACTGAGGACTGTAGTGATGCCCATGAGCTCCAATCATCTTGATCAAAGGGATCTTCAATGGACACAATTGGAAAGTCTCTGACAAACTCTTTGTATAGCTCACCGAGGCTGTGAGCTGTGTGCACGTGAGCCCCATCGTTTGGCTGCTTCTTGAAATCCAGATCGTATCTGCCATCTTTAGTGAAGAACTCTGAAGCGGCCACATCCATCCCGATCTTGATCTGCAAAACCCATTTTGAGATCATTTCTGCGCAGAGAAAAAAGAGAGGGGTGGGGGGGAGATGAAAAGCTGAACTATTCTGTTTCTACCTTGCCAGTATAACCAGCCTTTTCAATCGCATCAATAAGCAAAACCAGCCCCTCCCTGTTATCCTGAACATTAGGAGCAAAGCCACCTTCATCTCCAACATTGCATGCATCTTGCCCATATTTGGCCTTGATGATACCCTTTAGGATATGATATACTGTTTCATAAAATACAATTTAAAACAGTCATTCCAGTTTTTCTGCATCAGTAACATAAGACTATCATGCCATGCTGGGTCTATCTGCACGGAGATCTACAAGCACAATTTAGAATGAAGCAGTGGATAATGCCAACAGATTTGAGCCTTTAAGGGGGAGGGAGGGAGCTAACCTTCACTACCCATGCGCAGAGCCTCAGCAAATGAAGTAGCACCAACTGGCAATATCATAAACTCTTGCATGGCCAGATTATTGCCCGCATGACTGCCCCCGTTTATCACATTGAATGCTGGAACTGGCATCACAAGCTCCTTCGTTCCAGCTAATTCCTGAATGTACTTGTAGAGAGGTACTCCCTTCGCTCCTGCACCGGCCCTACATACACTTAATGATACTCCAAGAATGGCGTTGGCCCCTAGTTTTGATTTGTTTGGGGTTCCATCAAACTCAAGCATAATGGCATCAACATCAGCTTGATTCCTGATCAAAAAAGAAAACACATACATGTCAGAGCTTCATGTTCTACAGAAAGTGGAAGCAATCAATTACATAGAACAACAAAACAAATATACAAACATCAAAATGTGATAGTAATAGTGACATATAAATCATCACAATTGGATAGACTTGCTCTAGTCTCCAAAGGTTAAGATTGAGTTCTTTATTTGGATTACTGTCTTACAGGACATCATATTCTTTGTACAGTGATTGGCAAGGAAATAAAAGAATCTTTCTGGAACTCTATCACAAACACATGATATAACACCTTATAGTGATACTACCAAAAATCCTCCAACGTGAGCTACTTGCCTACTTGGCTGGTTCATGCTGGATGTTGTCTGAAAATGCTTATGTGGATATGCTTTATGGAGACGATTAACTACTAACAACATCTGTAGCTCCTACTATCAATCATTTAATCTACTGCTAGCACATCTTCCAATCCAACAAGTCACCCATTTCACAGCAATGCTCACACAATGTTTTTTCTCACAGCACACTATCTCCTCGACAGTCACTGACTCACTACCAAGATTTAATGCTTCTCTAATTTCCCTTCATCTGAGGCATTGCCCAAAGCAAGGTTCAAAGACCATACTCAACTCAAGATTTAATAAATGACCGAGTCAGAGTTTGACTCACGAATCATTGTGACCTTGCCTTTTTTTTAAGGGATTCATTGTGACCTTGCCTTGAAGAGAACATTCATCGAATAAGCTAACAAGTATTTCAAAAATCTACTATCTCAACAAGTATTCCAAATTTCTATTGCACACAAATTGTGTTTTAGTAATGAGTATTTCATTATGTTTATTGCATACTAAAAGGGCATATATAAATAACAATTACACCTCGGAATTGAAGCATAATAATGCGATTTACTGCAATATCTATACTCGTAAAATGTATGCTTAGGATATATTTGGTAGCAACAAAAGTTCAATACTAATCAGGCTTGTCCGGGTCAAGACCTTATCCATGCATTTGTTGCATGTTAGGCATCGCAGAAACAAATAAAAGTTAAGACAGCCTAATCTATGCCTTTTTATTGTTGGAGAGATTTCCCATGTTCCTACAAATGCTTGGGACCTGGTTATCCCTATTATGGCACATGCCAGAGTTAATTGTGATACACATGCCAATGAACCACAAGTGCGGCAGTGCCACCTTTCATCTTTAAGCACTACAAATTTGCCACATCTAACCTTCAAACCCTTCATGTGCCACATGCAATGCATGTATCAACTTGTACATGCACTATGTGTTTCGAATATGCTAGCATTCATCATCAACTTTCACACATATGCCACTTTATATTTTCAAGCACCATGCATGTACAACTATTCATCTTCAAGTACTCAGCATGTGCCATGTTCAAACATACATTGTCAAGCACCACACATGTGCCATGTGCAATGGATAATCCTACCTTATCTGAGTTCTTGACAAACAGCAGCAATCCAAGTTAGTCTAGGTCAGCAAGCCCAATCAGCTTAGTCACAAATAGCTTGGCCCGGAGAACTTGACCAAAACAAACATTGACTTGCTTCCGAACAGGGCCCTTAGTAAATAAATAATAAATAAAGAAAAGAAAAAAGATACATACTTTGTCATACTTACCAGATTGCATACATGGAATAAATAATAAGACAATTTAGCGCTTTTTCGATAAAGAAATTATCACAACCGGATGTCATGTATGAAATTTCACATACAACCCAGTCTTTCCCAGTTTAGTGTCACTTAGCATCCAAGCCACGCAATAGGTGGGCTACATCATGAAGATCACATGGGGCAAAGATCACGCTGGTCCACTCAAGGTGGGCCACACCATCAAAAGCAATGATCAGTAGATGGTCTGACTCAGCATACAAGTGTGGCCAAACTAATAAGTGGATCAGAATGATTTTCGCCCTAGGTGATCTTCTTGGTGCGGCCAACCTTTTACACAACTCAGATGTCCTAAACATTATCATTGGCAGAAAAGGCATGACTGTATGCAACCATTTTTCTTTTCTATATTTTAAAGCTGTTGTTCGAGCATGTAATATAGTAAGTGATTTGATTGATTCCGACTTGGATTGAAGTTGGGTCGACTTCAACTATAAGGAAGAAAAAAAAACTGCTCAGCCCTTCATTTGCTCCAGCCAGCACTTTGCCATGTCACACTCAGTTGCTAGGACTTTTTCTCATCTGAGATTCTAAATCATGGCCAAAACCTTGTCTTAAAAAATGCAGGAAATACATGTGGCTAGAAGTGTGCTTAGGCTGTGATCTTACTCGTTTAGTAGTGGCAATCAGGCTTAAAGTTTCAGCAGTCCTATTACTGAATTAGAAATCTGATGGATCAACATGAGATAAAGAGTTCAAAAGATCTCAAATAATCACCATGTGTGACCCCTTATAATTCGAGTTTTTATCTCTAAAATGCATCTACTACAGCTCCCTACTCTGTAAAACATCATAACTTTTCTTTGACTAGGAAAACAGCAAATGATCCCAACATACAAAAATACCTATAAATCAAAAAATCATCTTTGAGTGCAAACCACAGCTAGTACCAAAAATGAGGCTTCCTATCATTGAATTAGAAATCCGATGGATTAGCATGAGATGAGAGTTCAAATTATCTCTAATAATCACCATGGGTGACCCCTTATAATTCGAGATTATATCTCTAAAATGCATCTACTACAGCTGCCTACTCTGTAAAACATCATAACTTTTACTTGACTAGGAAAACAGCAAATGATCCCAACATACAAAAATACCTATAAATCACAAAATCATCTGAGTGCAAACCACAGCTGGTACAAGCCATGTGAACCCAAATTAACGCGGCGTACATCACATGTACTGGAGTTACGCAGAGTAGGCGCCCACCAAATGGACAATCCAGATCAATGGTAGGACCTTTCATTATAAAGGATCTGAACCATTCATGTTGAAGGGAATCAATCAGATGGTTAGAAAGGTAGTATCAGTGTTATTTTGGAAGAACAGCCCCTGAAGGGAGGGGCGGGACCACATTGATGGTCCAGATCTTCCATTTGTGGTCAGATGTGACTATATGATAGTTGTACATTCTGTGAAGTTGTAAAGCTCAGAAATTAAACTGATCTGACAATCCCAACCGCCCGATCACAGAATTACTGACCATTGAATATGATCTGCCAATTGATGTTTTGTTTTTCAGTGATTATTTTTAGAACGAAGCCTCCAATCAGTTCAATTTTCATCTACAGGCACTCGATGGTGGGCCACACATCCCATCGAGATCTCGAAGTTTACCTGACATCAACACCGATCAGCCTCGGCGCCAAGAGCTCGTTGATGTTCTTCACAGCGTTGAGGACGCCTTTCCCACCGTAGACGCTCTTGTCGCCATCCCTCAGCTCCAAGGCCTCATAGATCCCGGTCGACGCCCCACTGGGGACCGCCGATCGGTAGAGATCGTCAGTCACGAGATCGACCTCGACCGTCGGATTCCCCCTGCTGTCGATGATCTGCCTCGCCTTCACGGATTTCACCGCGTGCGCCTTCACGGCCGTGGTCGTTGCCGACGGGGCGACGGCGGTCGAGCAACGGACGGTCAGATGGCGAGATTTGAGTGAAGGGAGTGCTGATGAGGTGGCAGAGGACAGGGATGGGATTTTGGAAGAAAGGAAGGGTTTCTGAAGGAGAGATGAGCTTGAAGAGGAGAGAGATGGAGGAGTTAGAGCCATTTCGTGGGGAGAAGATGGAGAGCTAGGATGTTGGAGGGGATTTTTATACAAGGGAGGGGTACTTTGGGAAGTCCGTCGAGGGGCGATAAAAGCAGAGGGGAGAAGAGGGGTAGCTGTTGGAATTTTTGGAAATACGAGGGAGACAAGCATCCGTTGTTCAAGTGAGAGGAGAGGAGAGGATCGGCGAAGACTCCTGTGATAGTTCATCACCATTTGAAAAATGCCAGTAACTCACTAAATGTAGACATGGCATGGTTTTAATGCGATCCATACCGTTAAAATTATTTAAATCATATATAAAAGTGCTTATATTAAAAATGAAGTTACAATATTCTAATTTTTCTTAATTTTGATAAATTTACTATTGCACTTATAAACATTGATGTACTTGGACCGTTAAAACCCCTTTTTCCTTGGTGATTTTAAAGAGTCATTCAAAAACAGGATTCCCCACATTTTGGATGGTCAGGATCTTATGTAAGTGGCACACGTGAGGACGTCCGGTCATCACCATTTTCAAAATGGCGGTAAACTGAAAATGGTGGTGAACCGTCGTAGCAGTTGGGAGAAGTGGGTAGGTGTGAAGCGAACCGCTTCGGTAGATTCCCGGATCCACCTAAGCGAGTGGATTCCTGACTGTGGACCCAACCTTGATGTATTTTCCTTACATCCATTCCGTCTATACGTTTTGAAAGATGATTTTAGGTCAAAATTCCAAAATTTAGGCAGATAAAAATCTGAGGTAATTCACACCACAGGAAACCGTGGTGATTAAATAATTACCATTAAAAACTATGAGAGCTACCAGAATGTTTATTTTTCATCCAACCCGTTGATATGATTAAAAAGACCTGTATGAATAGATCATAAAATATCAACTTGATCCAAACTTTTGTGGCCTATGATAAGTATATAACTATCAATCGACACTGTTTCCTGTGGTTTGGACCACCTCAGATTTGGATCTGCATCATTTTTGGGACACTGTCCTAAAATGATATTTCAAAAACGGATGGACGGTATGGATTTAAGTAACATCCATCACGTTGGGCTCCGTACTCATGGATCCTCCCACCTTGGTGTATCACGTTGGGCTCCGTAGAGGAAGCATCGTGCATGTTTTTATATTCTCGAGAAATAGGAACGATGTTCGCGCATGTAAATTAGGGCGTATTTGGTAGGGGGATTGCAAGGGATTGAATTGTATTAGACGGGATTGGAAGGAGCAATCCGGGATTGGCTGGGCGTGCCAAACCGGCACGTTGAAGTTCTGCCTCGATCCTTCCACCTCGGTGGATCCGGGGATTCATCGAAAGGAAGCACGTGCATGTTTTTATAGGAAACGGATCGGCTACTCCCCCTGACAAGCCAATGGCTGGTGGTCGGTGATCTGTGGGCCTCACCATGATGTATTTGTTTCATACATGCTGTTTATTTATTTTTAAAGATCATTTAATTTAAGTTATTAGACCAAAGACGAGGTATATCCCAATCTCAAGTGGACCACATTACAGGAAACAGTTTTGAATGAGTATCGGCCATTAAAAACATTTTAGGGGCCATGAAAGTTTTGGATCAAGCCTATTTTTGTTTTTTCCCTTTCATCTGGGCCTGTATGACCTAATCAACAATTGGATGTCAAATACACAGCACAGTAAGCCTTAGGAGGATTTTAATGGTGGATATCCAATAACTATTGTTTTCATGTGGTGTGGTCCACATGAGATTTACAACTCTCACATTTTTGGGATCAAGCACTAAAATGATCTTTAAAAATGTATGAACGGAATGGATGAAACACATACATCATGGTGGGGCCCACAGTGCACCGACCACCAGCCACGGGGCTGGTGGCAGGGGGAGTAGCCAATCCATTCCCGTTTTTATATTGTCGAGAAATACGAACGATGTTCGCGCATGTAAATTAGAGTCCTGACTGTGAGGAGACGTACTATATCGATACAAGTGTTCAAGATCTGGTCGTTTATCGTCCTTCCCGTTATTGTACGTGTGGCGACACGAAAATTAAGCTGATCGATCTTCTTGTAAAATGGGTCATGTCTGAGTACTGATGTGGATCGTTGGATAAACTCCTTATATTTTCATAAGAATGTGACGGAACTGATGAGAAGACAAAACCTCATATCTGAGTTGAAGTATACACAATCTGATGAACGACCCAGATCTATGCCATGAGGGTGTGTGCACCCGATGCCACTAGTGAGTGGCCGTTGGGCTGCTTTGTTAGTTTTTTGGGTTTTCAGTTGCAGTTGAACGAGCAGTAGCCTCGTGGCCTCCCTTACCGTACACGTACACGTAGCATGTACATCGAATAATAGCCACCAAAATAGGAAACAGATTGGCTACTCCTCCTGACACCAGCTAATGGCTGGTGGTCAGTGCTATGTAAGCCCCACCATAATGTATTTTCATCCATGTCGTCCATATATTTTTACAGATCATTTTAAGTATGAGACCAAAAATGAGGTATATCCCAATCTCAAGTGGACCACATTGCAGGAAACAGTGTTAAATAAGCATCAACCATTAAAAACATTATGGGGGCCATAAAAGTTTTGGATCAAGCTGATTTTTATGTTTTCCCTTCATCTGGGCCTGTATGACCTAATCAACAGATTGGATGTCAAATAAACAGTACAGTAGGCCTTAGGAGAATTTTAATTGTGGATATTCAATAACTATTGTTTTCATGTGGTGTGGTCCACATGAGATATATATCCCTCTCATTTTTGGGATCAAGCACTAAAATGATCTTTAAAAATGTATGAACGGAATGGATGAAACACATACATCATGGTGGGGCCCACAGTGCACCGACCACCAGCCACGGGGCTGGTGGCAGGGGGAGTAGTCAATCCATTCTCGTTTTTATATTGTCGAGAAATATAAATGATGTTCGCGCATGTAACTTAGAGTCCTGACTGTGAGGAGACGTACTATATCGATACAAGTGTTCAAGATCTAGTCGTTTATCGTCCTTCTCGTTATTGTACATGTGGCGACACGAAAATTAAGCTGATCTTCTTGTGAAATGGGCCATGTCTGAGTACTGATGTGGATCGTTGGATAAACTCCTTGTATTTTCATAAAAATGTGGCGGAACTGATGAGAAGACACAACCTCAAATCTGAGTCGAAGTATACACAATCTGATGAACAACCCAGATCTATGCCACGAGGGTGCATGCGTCCGATGCCACGAGTGAGTGGTCGTTGGGCCACTTTGTTAGTTTTTTAGGTTTTCAATTGTAGCTGAACGACCAATAGCTAGATCCTCGTGGCCTCCCTTACTGTACACGTACACGTGGCATGTACATCGATTAATAGCCACTAAAATAGGAAACGGAATGGATACTCCCTCTGACACCAGCCAATGGCTAGTGGTCGGTGCTATGTAGTCCCCACCATGATGTATTTGTTTCATCCATGCCATCCATATATTTTTACAAATCATTTTAAGTATGAGACCAAAAATGAGGTATATCCCAATCTCAAGTGGACCACATTGCAGGAAACAGTGTTGAATGAGCGTCGACCATTAAAAACATTCTCGGGGCCATAAAAGTTTTGGATCAAGCTGATTTTTGTTTTTTCCTTCATCTGGGCCTGTATGACCTAATCAACGGATTGGATGTCAAATAAACAACAGTACAGTAGGCCTTAGGAGGATTTTAATGGTGGATATCCAATAACTATTGTTTTCATGTGGTGTGGTCCTCTCATTTTTGGGATCAAGCACTAAAATGATCTTTTAAAATGTATGAACGGAATGGATGAAACACATACATCATGGTGGGGCCCACAGTGCACCGACCACCAGCCACGGGGCTGGTGGCAGGGGGAGTAGTCAATCCATTCTCGTTTTTATATTGTCGAGAAATATGAATGATGTTCGCGCATGTAACTTAGAGTCCTAACTGTGAGGAGACGTACTATATCGATACAAGTGTTCAAGATCTAGTCGTTTATCGTCCTTCTCGTTATTGTACATGTGGCGACACGAAAATTAAGCTGATCTTCTTGTGAAATGGGCCATGTCTGAGTACTGATGTGGATCGTTGGATAAACTCCTTGTATTTTCATAAAAATGTGGCGGAACTGATGAGAAGACACAACCTCAAATCTGAGTCGAAGTATACACAATCTGATGAACAACCCAGATCTATGCCACGAGGGTGCATGCGTCCGATGCCACGAGTGAGTGGTCGTTGGGCCACTTTGTTAGTTTTTTAGGTTTTCAATTGTAGCTGAACGACCAATAGCTAGATCCTCGTGGCCTCCCTTACCGTACACGTACACGTGGCATGTACATCGATTAATAGCCACTAAAATAGGAAACGGAATGGATACTCCCTCTGACACCAGCCAATGGCTAGTGGTCGGTGCTATGTAGTCCCCACCATGATGTATTTGTTTCATCCATGCCATCCATATATTTTTACAAATCATTTTAAGTATGAGACCAAAAATGAGGTATATCCCAATCTCAAGTGGACCACATTGCAGGAAACAGTGTTGAATGAGCGTCGACCATTAAAAACATTCTCGGGGCCATAAAAGTTTTGGATCAAGCTGATTTTTGTTTTTTCCTTCATCTGGGCCTGTATGACCTAATCAACGGATTGGATGTCAAATAAACAACAGTACAGTAGGCCTTAGGAGGATTTTAATGGTGGATATCCAATAACTATTGTTTTCATGTGGTGTGGTCCTCTCATTTTTGGGATCAAGCACTAAAATGATCTTTTAAAATGTATGAACGGAATGGATGAAACACATACATCATGGTGGGGCCCACAGTGCACCGACCACCAGCCACGGGGCTGGTGGCAGGGGGAGTAGTCAATCCGTTCTCGTTTTTATATTGTCGAGAAATATGAATGATGTTCGCGCATGTAACTTAGAGTCCTGACTGTGAGGAGACGTACTATATCGATACAAGTGTTCAAGATCTCGTCGTTTATCGTCCTTCTCGTTATTGTACATGTGGCGACACGAAAATTAAGCTGATCTTCTTGTGAAATGGGCCATGTCTGAGTACTGATGTGGATCGTTGGATAAACTCCTTGTATTTTCATAAAAATGTGGCGGAACTGATGAGAAGACACAACCTCAAATCTGAGTCGAAGTATACACAATCTGATGAACCACCCAGATCTATGCCACGAGGGTGCATGCGTCCGATGCCACGAGTGAGTGGTCGTTGGGCCACTTTGTTAGTTTTTTAGGTTTTCAATTGTAGCTGAACGACCAATAGCTAGATCCTCGTGGCCTCCCTTACCGTACACGTACACGTGGCATGTACATCGATTAATAGCCACTAAAATAGGAAACGGAATGGATACTCCCTCTGACACCAGCCAATGGCTAGTGGTCGGTGCTATGTAGTCCCCACCATGATGTATTTGTTTCATCCATGCCATCCATATATTTTTACAAATCATTTTAAGTATGAGACCAAAAATGAGGTATATCCCAATCTCAAGTGGACCACATTGCAGGAAACAGTGTTGAATGAGCGTCGACCATTAAAAACATTCTCGGGGCCATAAAAGTTTTGGATCAAGCTGATTTTTGTTTTTTCCTTCATCTGGGCATGTATGACCTAATCAACGGATTGGATGTCAAATAAACAACAGTACAGTAGGCCTTAGGAGGATTTTAATGGTGGATATCCAATAACTATTGTTTTCATGTGGTGTGGTCCTCTCATTTTTGGGATCAAGCACTAAAATGATCTTTTAAAATGTTTGAACGGAATGGATGAAACACATACATCATGGTGGGGCCCACAGTGCACCGACCATTAGCCACAGGGCTGGTGGCAGGGGGAGTAACCAATCCGTTCCCATTTTTATATTGTCGAGAAATATGAACGATGTTCGTGCATGTAAATTAGAGTCCTGACAGTGAGGAGACGTACTATATCGATACAAGTGTTCAAGATCTGGTCGTTTATCATCCTTCCCGTTATTGTACGTGCAGCGACACGAAAATTAAGTTGATCTTCTTGTGAAATGGGTCATGTCTGAGCACTGATGTGGATCGTTGGATAAACTGTTTGTATTTTCATAAGAATGAGGCGGAATTGATGAGAAGACACAACCTCAAATCTGAGTCGAAGTATACACAATCTGATGAACGACCCAGATCTATGCCACGAGGGTGCGTGCACCCGATGCCACGAGTGAGTGGTCGTTGGGCCGCTTTGTTAATTCTTTGGGTTTTCAGTTGTAGTCGAACGAGCAGTAGCCAGATCCTCGTGGCCTCCCTAACCGTACATGTACACGTGTCATGTACATCGAATAATAGCCACCAAAATAGGAAACGGATTGGCTACTCCCTCGACACCAGCCAATGGCTAATGGTCGGTGTTATGTAGGCCCCACCATGATGTATTTGTTTCATCCATGTCGTCCATATAATTTTAAGTATGAGACCAAAAATGAGGTATATCCCAATCTCAAGTGGACCGCATTGCAGGAAACAGTGTTGAATGAGCGTCGACCATTAAAAACATTATGGGGGCCGTAAAAGTTTTGGATCAAGCTGATTTTTGTTTTTTCCCTTCATCTGGGCCTGTATGACCTAATCAACAGATTGGATGTCAAATAAACTGTACAGTAGGCCTTAGGAGGATTTTAATGGTGGATATCCAATAACTATTGTTTTCATATGGTGTGGTCCACATGAGATATATATCTCTCTCATTTTTGGGATCAAACATTAAAATGATCTTTAAAAATGTATGAACGGAATGGATGAAACACATACATCATGGTGGGGCCCACAATGCCGACCACCAGCCACGGGGCTGGTGGTAGGGGGCGTAGCCAATCCGTTCCCATTTTTATATTGTCGAGAAATACGAACGATGTCCGCGCATGTAAATTAGAGTCCTGACCGTGAGGAGACATACTATATTGATACAAGTGTTTAAGATCTGGCCGTTTATCGTCCTTCCCATTATTCTACGTGTGGCAACACGAAAATTAAGCTGATCTTCTTGTGAAATGGGCCATGTCTGAGCACTGATGTGGATCGTTGGATAAACTCCTTGTATTTTCATAAGAATGTGGTGGAATTAATGAGAAGACACAACCTCAGATCTGAGTCGAAGTATACACAATATGATGAACGACCCAGATCTATGCCACGAGGGTGTGTGCGCCCGATGCCACGAGTGAGTGGCCATTGGGCCACTTAGTTAGTTTTTTGGGTATTCAATTGTAGCTGAACGAGCAGTAGCTAGATCCTCGTAGCCTCCCTTACTATACACGTACATGTGGCATGTACATCGATTAATACCCACCAAAATAGGAAACGGATTGGCTACTCCCCCTGACACCAGCCAATGGCCGGTGGTTGGTGTTATGTAGGCTCCACCATGATGTATTTGTTTCATCCATGCCGTCCATATATTTTTACAGATCATTTTAAGTATGAGACCAAAAATGAGGTATATCCCAATCTCAAGTGGACCACATTGCAAGAAACAATGTTGAATGAGCGTCGACCATTAAAAACATTCTGGGGGCCATAAAAGTTTTGGATCAAGCTGATTTTTGTTTTTGCCATTCATCTGGGCCTGTATGACCTAATCAACTGATTGGATGTCAAATAAACAGTACAGTAGGCCTTAGGAGGATTTTAATGGTGGATATCCAATAACTATTGTTTTCATGTGGTGTGGTCCACATGAGATTTATATCTCTCTCATTTTTGGGATCAAGCACTAAAGTGATCTTTAAAAATGTATGAACAGAATGGATGAAACACATACATCATGGTGGGGCCCACAGTGCACCGACCACCAGCCACGGGGCTGGTGGCAGGGGGAGTAGCCAATCTGTTCCCGTTTTTATATTGTCAAGAAATACGAACGATGTTCGCGCATGTAAATTAGAGTCCGAACAGTGAGGAGATGTACTATATCGATACAAGTGTTCAAGATCTGGCCGTTTATCGTCCTTCCCGTTATTGTACATGCGTCAACACGAAAATTAAGTTGATCTTCTTTTCAAATGGGTCGTGTTTGAGCACTAATGTGGATCGTTGGATAAACTCCTTGTATTTTCATAAGAATGCGGCGGAACTGATGAAAAGACACAACCTCAAATCTGAGTTGAAGTATACACAATCTGATGAACGACCTAGATCTATGCCACGACGGTGAGTGTGCCCGATGCCACGAGTGAGTGGTCGTTGGGCCGCTTTGTTAGTTTTTTGGGTTTTCAATTGTAGCTGAATTAGCAGTAGCCAGATCCTCGTGGCCTCCCCTACCGTACATGTACACGTGGCATGTACATCGAATAATAGCCACCAAAATAGGAAACGGATTGGCTACTCCCCCTTACACCAGCCAATGGCTGGTGGTCGGTGCAATGTAGGCCGTACCATGATGTATTTGTTTCATCCATGCCGTCCATAAATTTTTACAGATCATTTTAAGTACGAGACCAAAAATGAGGTATATCTCAATCTCAAGTGGACCACATTGTATGAAACAGTGTTGAATGAGCGTCGACCATTAAAAACATTCTGGGGGCCATAAAAGTTTTGGATCAAGCTGATTTTTGTTTTTTCCCTTCATCTGGGCCTATATGACCTAATCAACGGATTGGATGTCAAATAAACAGTATAGTAGGCCTTAGGAGGATTTTAATGGTGGATATCCAATAACTATTGTTTTCATGTGGTGTGGTCCACATGAGATATATATCTCTCTCATTTTTGGGATCAGGCACTAAAATGATCTTTGAAAATGTATGAACGGAATGGATGAAACACATACATCATGGTGGGGCCCACAGTGCACCGACCACCAGCCACGGGTTGGTGGCAGGGGAAGTAGCCAATTCGTTCCCGTTTTTATATTGTCGAGAAATACGAACGATGTTCGCGCATGTAAATTAGAGTCCTGACAGTGAGGAGATGTACTATATCGATACAAGTGTTCAAGATCTGGCCGTTTATTGTCCTTCCCGTTATTGTACGTGTGGCGACACGAAAATTAAGCTGATCTTCTTGTGAAAGAGGCTATGTCCGAGCACTGATGTGGATCGTTAGATAAACTCCTTGTATTTTCATAAGAATGTGGCAGAACTGATGAGAAGACACAACCTCAGATCTGAGGCAAATTATACACAATCTGATGAACGACCCAGATCTATGCCACGAGTGAGTGGCCGTTAGGCCACTTTGTTAGTTTTTTGGGTTTTCAGTTGTAGCTGAACAAGCAGTAGGTAGATCCTCCCACCTTGGTGGATCCGGGGATTCACCGAAACCATGCCCAAGTGCTAAAGGAAGCACGTGCATGTTTTATAGAAAACGAATTGGCTACTCCCCCTAACACCAGCCAATGGCTGGTGGTCGGTGATCTGTGGGCCTCACCATGATGTATTTGTTTCATACATGTTGTCCATTTATTTTTAAAGATCATTTTAAGTTATGAGACCTAAGATGAGGTATATCTCAATCTCAAGTGGACTACATTACAGGAAACAGTTTTGAATGAGTATCGACCATTAAAAACATTTTAGGGGCCATGAAAGTTTTGGATCAAGCCTATTTTAGTTTTTTCCCTTCATCTGGGCCTGTATGACCTAATCAACAGATTGGATGTCAAATAAACAGTACAGTAGGCCTTAGGAGGGTTTTAATGGTGGATATCCAATAACTATTGTTGTAATGTGGTGTGGTCCACAAGAGATTTACAACTCTCACATTTTTGGGATCAAGCACTAAAATGATCTTTAAAAATGTGTGAACGGAATGGATGAAACACATATTGTAAGACCCGTATCATAGTCCGTACTGTTCCGTCGAATCCCGCAATCCTTCCCGACGAATTTCGACAACCCGCGATCTGTAACCGACAGTTGCGCACAATCCTGAGCTGTATCCCGTATTCCAGAGTCGGCTCGACTAGAGACTTATACCCTAGCGACCGCGCCGTCGCTGCGGTTCCGACGTCACGTTTCGCGCGCCAAGGCGATACCCGGGCCAGGAGATGTAGGCCCGCGTTTAGTTTGAGGAAATGCCGCACATTTGCAAACTCAAGACAACCTTTCAAATCATGTCCCATCAATCTCATCAATGTCAAGAACATGTCAAGTACAACACATCAATCAACCCATCACCCAACACATCACTCACCCCATCACAACCCATACCTATCTTACACAACAACCCCAAAAGTCAACTTTCCATCACCTCACCATCCCTCTCTCTCCCATCACTTCCCTTACATCACACTCTCTCTCATCTCTCTCATTCTCCAAGCAATCCCAAAAACTCCCAACGTCCAAGCTTTCCTCCATTTTTCACCCACCATGAAGCTTCATACCCCATCATCCAACCTCTAAAATTCAATCTCGACCATTGATTCTTTCTCCTTAGAGCTAGATCGCCCTAGTGCGGAAGGAGTAGTTTTGAAAGTGGGTGCTCTCTCTCTCTCTCTCTCTCTCTCTCTCTCTCTCTCTCTCTCTCTCTCTCTCTCTCTCTCTCTCTCTCTCTCTCTCTCTCTCTCTCTCTCTCTCTCTCTCTCTCTCTCCTTCCTTTGATTATTTGGTGGCCCACATGATGAGTGTATGTGGTGTCCCAACCGTCTATCAAGTGGACCCATGACCGACCAAATCGAGTGGGCCCTACCCTTTGATGTTGGGAAAACACAAATATCAGATTGACCTAAGCCAAGTGGGTCATGTCCAGGCGTGGGACCCACCAACCGTGGTCTCCAGACGTGGGACCCACCAACCGTGGTCTCCAGACGTGGGACCCACGTTGATAAACAAGTTCATGTCCACCGTACCTGACGCTGGACGTTATGGGGTTAGGAACCGTCAGTGGGTGTACTGACCATCAACAAAAAAATATATATGTATATATTAAAGCTTTGTTTCTTATGGAGAGGGCTGCTCACGTAGGCCCCACCTTGATGTATCTATTCAATCCATGCTACTCATCACATTCCCTAGATCATTTCAAGCGTCGAACCGAAATTTGAAGTCAATCTGAATCTTTAGTAGGCCACACCAGTGAAAACAGTGAATTTGCTGTCAAAACAGTTACGGATCACTGTGATGTTTATGTACTTCAAATATATTGAATATTGGTCTCATTGGGCCTGATACGAGCCTGAGAATTTAACCGACGGACTAGAACATCCGGATGTGGACCCCACCTATGAGAAATCGTCAAAAAAAAAAAAAAAAAGAAGAAGAAGAAGAAGAAGAAGCTGACGCTGCTTGCTGCAGCGTCGAGAGGACGCTGACAGCGGCAGCGTCCTGCTCTAACGGGCAGTGAGAGTGGGCCCCACTTCAGGCCCCCAACGTGATGCATGTAGAGCATCCACACCGTCCATTTGATGGGTCCCCTTTATTTATGGGGGTGTCTCCAAAAATCAACCATAAACAGAACTCAGGTGGCCCACACCATCTACAAGTTTGTGAAAACATACTAAGTCATATAAAAGTACTTTCTGGGGCCCACCTGAAATTTGGATGCTCGTGAAGCTCGGTCTGACCCCTTAAATAAGTGGGACACACTAAATGGATGGACTGGATTTGTGAACCATAGCTCGGTGGCTCCTGATGTACGTGAGGACCCACCTTTAATATGATATTTGCACCGTCCAGATGTATCTGGACGGTGAGTATGGGGAGTGTAGTATATAATATAATAATAATATATTATATATAACATTATGGTGGTCCCACGTGGGACCCACCTTTACTGTATATGTTTCATCCATCCGTGGATCCCATCCATGTGGCCCACCATCCCGTGGCAGATGATCCAAACCGTCCAGTTGAGGACGTCAGTAAGCCGGGCCTGATCATAAGGGTGTGTTATATACACACCGTCCATCGGTTTTAACCCAAACCGTCCATTCATGTGGGGCCTGTTATGATGCACGTGTGGCATTCACTTGCCACGTGTATGCAGGACCCACCTTGATAACTATTTTTTTTGGTCTGCATCGTCCAAAGGTGCTGGACGGTGGACCACCTTGTATGTATGTATTTCATCCACACCGTCCAGTTTCTGGACGGTGGAAACCCCCCACCCTAATGTGATATTTTATCTCAGCCGTCCATCATCTGACGGTGGGATACTTCCATGATGTAAGTGCTTTGTCCTAGCCGTCCACCATCTGGACGGTGGATGTGGGGCCTACCGTGATGTAGTGTTGTATCCTGGTCGTCCACCTCCAGCCACGTGGAGAGACGTCAACAAGGTCTGTGGGACCTACATGTGGTATGTGTGATATCCAACTATTCATCCATTTGCATCCACGTTGTCCATTGGAGTAGGGACAATAGGTCCCACTGCTGACCGACAACAGCAAGTGTTGTGGGCCTAGCCCTGATGTATATTTTGATCCTCACCGTCCAGAATGTTTGGACGGTGCTGGATCGTTTGGACGGTGCTGTCCTACCCCACCTAGATGTATTTTACGACCCATCTATGAAGTCCACCTTGATGTATTTTGTGGCCCATCTCTGAGGCCCACCCGGATGTATTTGTGGCCTATCTACGAGGCCCATCATGATGTATATTTGAGGACCATGTGCAGGGCCCACCTATGATGTATATAGGTTCATATGTAGGGCCCACCTGTTGTGTATTTTTGGCCCATTGTGATGTATTTGAAGCCCATGGGCGAGGCCCATTATGACGTATTCGAGGCTCATGGGCGAGGCGCATTGTGATGTATTCGAGGCTAATGGGCATGCCTATTGTGATTCGTTTGAGGCCCTTGTATGAAGCCCAACGTGATATATGAGAGGCCCATGAATGGGGCCCAACGTGATGTATGTGTGGCCGATACGTTGTGTATGAATCCCTGATGTGGGTCACTCCTTGTGAGCAATGTTGGTTAGATGTCCACGTTGATGGACAATGATGGTTGGATGTCCACATTGTGACCTTCCCTTAGGCCTTATTAGGCCCATTCTCATCATTCTCTTAGTGGGTTAACCCAAATAAGTGGGCCCCATTCACCATGGACGGATGGCTCCGTGCTACCGGATTTTATATTAGGGTTGATCAGCTGTTCATCCATGGACCCCGCCTTATTTATGTACTGGTTGTCGGTGTCGATTATCTATTCCAATTGACGTGACCGATTCGCTGATTCTGATTATTGATCGATTCCGATTGTCGTGACCGATTGCCGATTTCAATTGACGTGACCGATTCGCCAATTCTGATTATTGATCGATTCCGATTGTCGTGACCGACTGCCGATTCCAATTGACGTGACCGATTTGTCAATTCTGATTATTGATCAATTCCGATTGTCGTGACCGATTGCCGATTCCGATTGATGTGACCAATTTCCCGATTCTGATTATCGATCGATTCCGATTGTCATGACCGATTGCCGATTCCAATTGACGTGACCGATTTATCGATTCTGACTATCGATCAATTCCGATTGTCATGACCGATTGCCGATTCCGATTGATGTGACTGATTTACCGATTCTGATTATCAATCGATTCCGATTGACGTGACAGATTTGCCGATTCTGATTATTGACTGATCCCGATTGTCGTGGTCGATTGCCGATTAGCGATCGAGGCTGATTATCACGACCGATTACCGATTTCCGATTGACGTGACCGATTAGCCGATTCCGATTATCGATCGATTCCGATTGTCGTGACCGATTTGTCGACTTCGATTGTCGAGGCCGATTCTGATTAACTTGGCCGATTTGCCAATTCCGATTATCGAGGCCGATTATCGATGTCGATGCCGATTGTTGATTCCGACTTCGATTGTTGAGGCCGATTCCGATTCTGATTATCGAGGCCGATTCTGATTTGTCAGGGCCGATTATATAGGCAGATTCTGATTGTCGAAGCCGAGTATCGAGGCTGATTCCGAGTGTCGATTCTGATTTTCGAGGCCGATTTCGATTGCCAAGGCCGATTGCCGTGACCTACATGATGTACATGCGACCAGTAGTTGAGACCCATTGTGACACGTATTAGGCCCATGAGCAGGGTCCACCTGTTGTGTATATATGGCCCTTGAGTAAGGCCCATCGTGTTGTATATTAGGCCTTTGTGTGAGGCCAGGGGCCCATTATATGTTGTTCTATGTGGTCATTCCTTGGGGGCAATGTTGGTTAAATGTCCACATTGTCAAGGCCGATTGTTGATGCCGGTTATTGATACCGATTATGAGTAAGTGACAGCATAACATCATAATACATGCCCATACGCATCATCTTCATGTTTGTTATGAGATGTGATTGACCATTGTATATGCTATAGGGCAGGTTGTTCATAGGGCTCCCTGATAGGCGGAGTTGCCCCACATGAGAGCATGACATGCACAGGATTGATGCATGATTGGACTGTGTGACTCATGCATCTCGCATTTGTGTGACATGACCACCATACGCCCTAGCGACATAAGGGCCGTAGCCTCCATAGGTATTTCGTGGATGGCTAGATGGGACACCAAAAATTTGTTCTACATGGGGTGCTATAGATATCATTGGGTGAAAGTCCCAGAACCCTCTTGGTTTCAGAGGTTGCTCCAACGTCTAGACTGAGTGGTTGCATGAGCGCATGAGGGTCGTATACCGTTAGGCCGCGTCTCCCACTGTGTTATGGTCGGTTGAAAGGGGGTACGGCCTTACCTGCCCGAGAGGAGGGGGCAATGCTAGGCTGAGTCTGACTAGCTCGAGGAATAGGTCCACTATCGACTAGCAGGGCCCGATATTGGCAGGCGGATAGTGAGGTCTCTTCCACTCACCTTGTTGCGCGCGATGGGGCGGCAATCTGGTTTGTAGTGTAATAGACCCCGGTGATTTTCCAGAGAGGAACCGTACTGATATGTGGACTTATTGAGTATGAGTTGCATACTCATGCATTCATTTCATTCACTATCCACTCGGGCTGGTGGTGCACAACTAATTATTATGTACCTTCGCATGGCCAAGATTTCGGTTGGGCGCGTGACTAACCTGAGATCAGGAGTTTACCACATTGAGTCTGACTATCCAAATTTAGGTATGGGACTGGTTTGGATAGAAGTCTCTTGTGATGGACCCCATAGCCTGTGATACTACGTACTATCATCCCGACTTCACTCCAGCATGGTCATTTCATTCGCACCACATATTACATTGCATCCGCACTACTTAGCATTTTGGGTTGCCATGTTTATGTATTGGTATGGTCGTTAGCATTCATGTCTTGCATCGCATAGCCTTTGTACGACTGAAGGTACTCATAGACTTATTAGTATATTTCGCTTATTTCGATATTGTATGATTTATGGCATTGCATCCTCGTCATCTAATATTTGACTTTCTTTGACTCTTCATTTGTATAGCTGATTTGCATTACATACCCTGGTATTGTATGACTCACGGACTGTCAGTATTTCCTCTTACTCTGATTACTCTGATATTGCTTACTTGGCACTACCTTGTGCACACACTTTCACCACCCACTAAGCTTTCTATAAGCTTATGCACGATAGATGCGTGCAAGTGGTGTTAGGTTGCAATAGCATTGAGCTTGGAGTGTGCAGCGGACTTATGGAGTTTTGATTTTTGTCATACGTATTTCCCTTTCAGTACTGTATTCAACAGTTTATATTAATGGATATATGATGATGATGTTGCCTTATGATTTGGGTATACTTATGGTTATGCTTATTACGAGATAAATGTACACTGAAATATCCTCCTTGTAGTATCCCAGGATCGGAATCCGGCGTATAAGCGCTGGGAGCCGAGAATGGGGTACTACGGAGGCTGTCGGCACCGGATTCGGTGATTGGGGTTCTTGTGATTCCGATCTCCGGGTTTGGGGTGTGACACATACATTATGGTGGGGCCCATAGTGCACCGACCACCAGCCACTGGGCTAGTGGCAGGGGGAGTAGCCAATCCATTCTCGTTTTTATATTGTCGAGAAATATGAACGATGTTCGCGCTTGTAAATTAGAGTCCTAACCGTGAGGGGACGTACTATATCGATACAAGTTTTCAAGATCTGGCCATTTACCGTCCTTCCCGTTATTATACGTGCGGCGACACGAAAATTAAGCTGATCTTCTTGTGAAATGGGCCATGTCTGAGTACTGATGTGGATCGTTGGATAAACTCCTTGTATTTTCATAAGAATGTGGCGGAACTGATGAGAAGACACAATCTCATATCTGAATCGAAGTATACACAATCTAATGAACGACCCGGATCTATGCCACGAGGGTGCGTGCGCCAAATGCCACGAGTGAGTGGTTGTTGGGCCGCTTTGTTAGTTTTTTGGGTTTTCAGTTGTAAGTGAAGGATCAGTTGCCAAATCCTCATGGCCTCCCTTACCGTACACGTACACGTGGCATGTACATCGAATAATAGCCACCAAAATAGGAAACGGATTGGCTACTCCCCATGACACCAACCATTGGCTGATGGTCGGTGCTATTGTAACACCCCGATTTTCGAGACCCGAGCATCCCACTCATTTCTTAAAAACCCGAGTGTTAACTTATAAGCAAAAGGATAATCAAACCCAACCAAATTGCGATTAACGGAACCAAGCGTAGTATAAATGAAGCTCAAGCAGTAATAATATCCTGGGCCACTCAGCTGGGGCCCACGTACAAAACCTTAAATCCCAAAATGAACTAAAATGATAATAAGAAAATAGTTTACTGATTTAATCCAAAATAAGTAGCCGCCTCCTGGTACGACTCCTCCTCGATTTCAGCCACTTCCGGATCCGCCGCAAGCCCATCTGTTCCTGTATCCTCTGTACGGTTGAACATTGATGAATGAGTAGTCAGCTCAGTGTGATCTCCCCTCAAGATTACACACCGCCGCCGTAAACAACGAATAGTATAAAAACATACAGATAATCCAAAACACAGTAGATGTAATCTTATTAAATGCATGGATATATGAATGCGTCGGCCCGGATAAAGCATCCAGACGGCCTATGTCCCGGGTAAAACATCCAGACAGACATTGGGGTCGTCACCCAGGAATAAAACCGGTCATCAGCGTAACATTCACCGTAATCGCATGGGCATGATGATCCGAGTCATTATCATAATCGAATGAATGATCATAAGCACAACACTCGACGTAATAGCATGGGCATAATAACCCAAGCCATCGTAATATGCCATGTATGCATGATTTTTCAGCCCATTATTAATCCAATTGCAAACAACCAATTTAAATAAAATCACGGTCACTACGTGGAGCGCGTGGCCCAGAGTAGGTCGACGGCTTGGGCATAGTATCCCATGACTACCATCCCCGGCCCATGAGGCTACCATCTTAGGGTGTATATAGTACCCACCAATATGTCATCAATCAATTCAATGTAAAAGGGGTCACCACCAATGCCAACTGGGAATGAAAGGTTCAAATCACTAAATCTGGCGATGTAAAGCATGACAGCGTGGATGGTTCAAAGGCGGATAAACAACGGTATTGGAAAGATTGTGAAATTCATCCCAAATCAGTTAGGTGAAACCACACATGGATGGTAAACCCCATGGTCAAATGTCAACATCCAAAACCTCCATGTTGGGGGCCTATGCTCATTACAACTAGTCCATTTACACCCTAAGCACGGACTCTCCTTTACTAGGACTTCCCATGGAGAGATTTCAGCAATATATGTGTCACATCATCATATCAGCAACACAGATCTTATCATAAATAAGGAATAAGAAATAATACATATATTTTTATCAAAACACACTAACTGAGTTAACATAAGATACATGACATGAATGATTGAATTATTCACCTAGGCAGTTCAGAGTATATAATCAAGAGTCTAAATGATAGTAAGCATGGGGATCACTTTATTAAATAGATGGATCAAGTGAATACAATCCATTTCCACACATAATTTATCATTAGTCTAACTAACCATTAAAATTTACCAAACTACTATTTCTGGTCTAGTTAGGGATGGAAAGCTTAAGGGGAAAGAAATCATCACCAGACAAAGCGTAGATTGCTTCTAGATGCGAGTTTTCTTGAGAAGATGGTGAATTTACACCACTCGCGTAACTCCCTGTACAAATTCATTTATAACAGACAATGAGTCACAACGTTTAATACATGTGGATAGGTGAAGAGTTGTAAGGCCGTAAACCAAGGTTGTTTGGGCAAGGGCGATCAAGCTTACCAAGCATGAGCCCTTATTTTAATTAGACTGGGTCCAGTCAGGGCCCACTTGATCACTAGATCAACATCTTTTTCTTCTCAGACCCTTAGGACGAGTTTGCCCACTAGATGGATGGTGTGGATAAATTACATACATCAAGGTTGGGTCCACAGAGTTGCTGAAGTCATCACAGTAGCTACATGCTGCTGTGGCCCACAGAACTTGGTGGCATCAATGCAACGGCTAGAGCTACTGGCTGCAATGGGCCCACATCCAATGATTGGACGGTGTGTATAGGACACATACCTCACAGTGGTGTCCCCACACAGATGGACGGCTGGAAGTTGAAAACATAATCAAGGTGGGCCCCATGTCCGATGCCAGAACTGATGGACAGCCCGAATGTAATCCACTTACATTACAACGTGTGGAAAGTGCATATAACATCATTTATTGTTATAAAATTTTCATGTATGTGTTATATATATATATATATATATGTGTGTGTGTGTGTGTGTGTGTGTGTGTGTGTGTGTGTGTTTTGAACATTCAGGGCCTGATGTCCCTTGATGGATGGCCTGGACATACAGCAAGGTGGATCACGCCCAGACCTTGGACGGTCTGGATTCCACACCTGCATTAAGTGGGGTTCACGTGCACGTGGGTCCCACGTAGGGCTCATCACATATACACGTGATATATATATATATTATATATATATATATATATATATATATATATATATTATATATATATATATATATATGTTTCAAAGGGAAACGTCCAACGCTGGACGTCACTGAGGGACGTCCAGCCCATGGTCCCCATCTGGACCTCTTGTCCCTGATGAACGGTCCAAACATGTGTGGCCCGGGGGTGGCCCACCATTAGTGCAGGGCCCACAGTCAGGGCAACCTACCAGCATTGGGTGAGGCCCACCTGCATTTGTGCAGGGCCCATGGGCGGAGCAACCTACCAGCATTGGGTGAGGCGAACCCGCATTTGTGCAGGGCCCATGGGCAGAGCAGCCCACCTGCATTTGACGTGAAGACAACAGCATCTGCTGCGTGCTATTGAAACCGTCCCCGGCCCATGCTTTTCAGCTCAAACACGGCCCGATCCTGGCCGTCTCTTAACCCCAAGCTGGGACCATTTAGATCACAGTTCGGCCCCAAGCAGGGCCTGACGAAAACCATTTTCAGACTGCAACTTAGCAGTCCAAACCATAGCCATAGACTGGCTTGGTTCCCACCCAAAAACATTGCCGCCGTCGATCTATTATCAGCCTGAAAACAGAGCCATTGTTTAGTCTGTTCAAGCTGTCGTACACCCAGCGACCTGCCTGATTTTCAGCCAGTCATTCAGCCTAAAATAAAGCCTTACAGGGCCTGTTGCTAGCTGAGCCTAATGCCTGGTTTGTAGCCATTAAATGGGCTCTATCCCAGACCTAAAAACACTGCCATTTTAGCTTTGGTTGGGCCCACAATATAGCCATGGATTGGCTTGAATTCTCAGTTGGGAAGACAGCCATTGCTTGGCTTGTTTCAGCTTCAACACTACTCGACTTCGGCCACTATTTAGGTCTGTTTTCTATCCGAAAGCATGGCCATTGCTTGGCCAGCTTTCAGCCTGATACAAACATTACTGTGGCCTCATCCTCGCTGAAACGGAAAAGAAGGAAATGGAAGAAAACGGTCACCTAGGATGGGTGGATATCGTCCCCTGCACTTGAGCTACAACAGGAGGAATGGCCTCCCTGATTCCTTTCCCTTACCCTTTCTTTCTTCTTCTTTCTTGGCGTCCATCCCAAGGGCTACAGTGCCATTTATATAGAGGGAGAGGGAGAGAGAGAGGAACGGCTGTGATCTCTCTTACCGCGGACGGTCGAGATTTCACCTGTCACTGACTTTCCCAGAGAGGAAAGTCTCTCCTCTGTTTTTCACGTACAGGCCGTTGCTTGGCCGGTTTTGGAAGAAGAGAACACCGCCTTATATGAGAGATGGACGGTTGAGATGGCACGATCGGGCCGATCGTGAACCGTCCAAGAAATCCCAGATGGGTCCCACACAGTGAATATCAGCCACGTGTAATACAATGGACGGTTGCAACCCATCTCTTTCGTCCGTTTACAAGGGCCCCAAAGCCTATACGGTTTTGATCGTATGGGCCCCACAAAGAGTTTGAATGGATCAGATGGTCCGGGAAATGACCATGGTGGGCCACCTAGGAGCTCAAGGAGGGTCGGTTTAAATCTCCATATGGCGGGAGATATTTTTTGTTTGCAAAAGGGCTCGGTTAAAGCTTGTTTGACCGAGCTAGTGGTCTCAGTGCACCTCGTGCACAAGCGTCCTCAGTGCACATGCACCGTGTAGGGGCTCGTTGAGACGTCAGTATCATAATCCATACCGCCCATTCGCATTGGGGACCCTGGCCCGTACTGGGTGGAGGTGAGGCCCAGGTGGACCGTTACACTCTTCTTTGGGCTACTATCGGCCCATATGACGCGATTTGTCGATCGAGTGGGCCTGATAATTGTTTTCAACGATTAATATAAGGTGCTGGTTATGATGAAGGCTTAATTTGTCATTAACTAACTCTCAAGTGTTGGTGACAAGTGTTTTGTAACAGTATCTATTGACATGTGGGTTTTAATCTAGAGTGTTCAGATAACCTCACCCTCTTGAATTTTGTAAGGCGCGTTCTAGCTCCTGGAGACCTGGATGGATGGCCTAAATTTCGACCGAAATCCCCACCCTGCATATGTCATGTTCGAGTCATTTGGTTAATCCAATCTGATTTAAGTTTGATGTGGATTTAAAAGGAAACATGCGTGTACCAATGGTACAGGGTGTTACAGTTATGTACTCCCCACCATGATGTATTTGTTTCATCCATGCCGTCCATATATGTTTACAGATCATTTTAAGAATGAGACCAAAAATGAGGTATATCCCAATCTCAAGTGAACCACATTGTAGGAAACAGTGTTGAATGAGCATCGACCATTAAAAACATTCTGGGGGCCATAAAAGTTTTGGATCAAGCTGATTTTTGTTTTTTCCCTTCATCTGGGCCTAGGGGTGCACACGGTCCGGTTTGGTCCGGTTCCGGGGTAAAACCGGAACCGAACCGTTCCTAACGGTTCTGGGATTCTCGGAACCGGAACCGAACCGTTAGCACACTAAAACCGAACCGGAACCGGACCGTGAAAACCGGTTTGGTTCCGGATCGGTTCCACGGTTCTGGGTTTTTCATTTTCTACAATTCCGCCACCTAGGCGAGGGTTAAGCCGCCCTCTGGGACACATTGGACGGTCCAGATCATGAAAAGGGATGATGGGTGGGGGCCACTGTCAAAACCCAATCCATGCACGTCTGTACGTTTTTTCACTGTTTGGATATTTTGAAAAAAAAAAATAGGTGGGGCCTACTTCTGATGGCATTCTCGGAGATCTACTCCGCTCATCCTTCTTAGCAACATGTAAGAAGAGGTGGGGACCACGGTTCCACGGTTCGGGTCGGTTCTACCTGCCCCTAAACCGGAACCGAACCGTATCCAACGGTTCTCGCAATTTTGGAACCGGAACCGGAACCGGTGCTGTCCAGAACCGGACCAAACCGGACCGATCCAACGGTTCCGGTCCGGTTCCACGGTTCTACCGGTTAAATGTGCACCCCTATCTGGGCCTGTGTGACCTAATCAACGGATTAGATGTCAAATAAATAGTACAGTAGGCCTTAGGAGGATTTTAATGGTGGATATCCAATAACTATTGTTTTCATGTGGTGTGGTCCACATGAGATTTATATCTCCCTCATTTTTGGGATCAAGCACTAAAATGATCTTTAAAAATGTATGAATGGAATGGATGAAACACATACATCATGGCGGGGCCCGCAGTTCACCGACCACCAGCCACAAGGCTGGTGGCAGGGGGAGTAGCCAATCCGTTCCCGTTTTTATATTGTCGAGAAATACGAACGATGTTCGCGCATGTAAATTAGAGTCCTGACCGTGAGTAGATCTGACCGTTTATCGTCCTTCCCATTATTGTACGTGCAGCGACACGAAAATTAAGCTGATCTTCTTGTGAAATGGGCCATGTCTGAGCACTGATGTGGATCGTTGGATAAACTCCTTGTATTTTCATAAGAATGTGGCAGAACTGATGAGAAGACACAACCTCATATCTGAGTTGAAGTATACACAATCTGATGAACGACCCAGATCTATGCCACAAGGGTAGGTGTGCCCGATGCCACGAGTGAGTAGCCGTTGGGCCGCTTTGTTAGTTTTTTGGGTTTTCAGTTGTAGCTGAATGAGCAGTAGCAAGATCCTCATCGCCTCCCTTACCGTACACGTACAAGTGGCATGTACATCGAATAATAACCACCAAAATAGGAAACGGATTGGCTACTCCCCCTGACACCAGCCAATGGTTGGTGGTCGGTGCTATGTAGGCCCCACCATGATGTATTAGTTTCATCCATGCCGTCCATATATTTTTACAGATCATTTTAAGTATGAGACCAAAAATGAGGTATATCCCATTCTCAAGTGGACCACATTGCATGAAACAGTTTTGAATGAGCGTCGACCATTAAAAACATTCTAGGGGCCATAAAAGTTTTGGATCAAGTTGATTTTTGTTTTTTCCCTTCATCTGGGCCTGTATGACCTAATCGACGGATTGGATGTCAAATAAACAGTACAGTAGGCCTTAGGAGGATTTTAATGGTGGATATACAATAACTATTGTTTTCATGTGGTGTGGTCCACATGAGATTTATATCTCTCTCATTTTTGGGATCAAGCACTAAAATGATCTTTAAAAATGTATGAACGGAATGGATGAAACGCATGCATCATGGTGGGGCCCACAGTGCATCGACCACCAGCCATGGGGCTGGTGGCAGGGGAGTACCCAATCCGTTCCCGTTTTTATATTGTCGAGAAATACGAACGATGTTCGCACATGTAAATTAGAGTCCTGACCGTGAGGAGACGTACTATATCGATACAAGTGTTCAAGATCTGGCCGTTTATCGTCCTTCCCATTATTGTACGTGCGGCGACACGAAAATTAAGTTGATCTTCTTGTGAAATGGGCCATGTCTGAGCACTGATGTGGATCGTTGGATAAATTCCTTGTATTTTCATAAAAATGTGGCGGAACTGATGAGAAGACATAACCTCAGATCTGACTCGAAGTATACACAATCTGATGAACGACCCAGATCTATGCCACGAGGGTGCGTGCGCCCGATGCCACGAGTGAGTGGTCGTTGGGCCGCTTTGTTAGTTTTTTGGGTTTTCAGTTGTAGCTGAACGAGCAGTAGCTAGATCCTCGTGGCCTCCCTTACCGTACACGTACACGTGGCATGTACATCGAATAATTGCCACCAAAATAGGAAACAGATTGGCTACTCCCCCTGACACGAACCAATGGCTGGTGGTCGGTGTTATATAGGCCCCACCATGATGTATTTGTTTCATCTAGGGGTGTACACAAACCGGGCTAGCCCGGTTAGCTCGCTCAACCCGGCCCGAAAAAGCCCGACTCGGCCTGACCCGGAACTGAGTTCGGGTCAGGACGGGCCAATTTTCTAGGCCTGAAACTGAGTTCAAGCCGAGTTCGGATACCTCCCAGTTCGGCCCGACTCGGTCCGAAACCCGACTCGCCCCGGCCCAACCCGACCCGACTCGGTCCGAAACCCGGTTCATATATATATATATATATATATATATATATATATATATATATATATATATATATATATATATATATATATATTACTAGTTCTTGTAATTTGAAAGGTTTAAAGCCATATATGTAATTTCTAAGTAATTTCTAACTGCTCATGTCTCATCCATCACTCTGCAAGAGTATCAAATCATTTCTTCATGAAGATTGTAAAGATGATTTGCAACATGGCAAAATGTCATGTGTATAAGATCTGCGTTAGTCATCAGGAGGGCTAGCCCTGGTTCCCACTTATCAATTGAGCCACATTTCTACCAGAAGAATCAATGGTTGGAAAAGCAATAATGACTGATAGTGAGTCTATCATCTTATTTTTTGGGCCATTGGATGTTCAAAGTGGGACCCAATAAGGACTGGCCTAGATGTGAAACACATGTGCCACATTTCTTGTCTTAATATGGATTAGAAAAATGAAATCTTAGTTCCATCCGGTTGAATGTACTAATTAGATCTTCTGATTCGAAAATCAGGCCGGTAAACACCTTAGGTTGGCCACAGGTATAAAACAAATAAACGACTAAAACAAATTCTCTAGTCACCCATTTGTTTTGGGCAGTATGGTCATCGGGAGGAATTGAATGTTCAAGGTCAGAAGATTTTTTGTGGAGTTTATGGTTCAACTATCTAAACCGTTGATCGAGGGCCTTGTAAATTAATGGGATACGGATTACCTGCCGAAGCCCTTCCCATGAACTTGCTGTAAGGTTCGAAACTGGCCCGAACTCAGGTTCGAAACTGGCCCGAACTCGCCCGAGCCCGGTTCGGGCTGGAGATGTTGGCCCGGTCAGGTTCGGACCTGATGTGGCTGTTGAACGGGCCTGGATGAGCTGAGGCCAGTTCGACTCGGCCCGACCCGTGTACACTCCTAGTTTCATCCATGCCGTCCATTCATTTTTACAGATCATTTTAAGTATGAGACCAAAAATGAGGTATATCCCAATCTCAAGTGGACGACATTGCAGGAAACAGTGTCGAATGAGCGTCGACCATTAAAAACATTCTTGGGGCCATAAAAGTTTTGGATCAAGCTGAATTTTGTTTTTTACCTTCATCTGGGTCTGTATGACCTAATTAACGGATTGGATGTCAAATAAACAGTACAGTAAGCCTTAAGAGGATTTTAATGGTGGATATCCAATAACTATTGTTTTCATGTGGTGTGGTCCACATGAGATTTATATCACTCTCATTTTTGGGATCAAGCACTAAAATGATCTTTAAAAATGTATGAACGGAATGGATGAAACATATACATCATGGTGGGGCCCGCCGTGCACCTACCACCAGCCATGGGGCTGGTGGCAGGGGGAGTAGCCAATCTGTTCCCGGTTTTATATTGTCGAGAAATACGAATGCAGTTCGCGCATGTAAATTAGAGTCCTGACCGTGATGAGATGTACTATATCGATACAAGTGTTCAAGATCTGGCCGTTTATCGTCTTTCCCGTTATTATACGTGCAGCGACACGAAAATTAAGTTGATCTTCTTGTGAAATGGGCCATGTCTGAGCACTGATGTGGATCGTTGGATAAACTCCTTGTATTTTTATAGGAATGTGGCGGAACTGATGAGAAGACACAACCTCAGATCTGAGTCGAAATTTACGCAATCTGATGAACAACCCAGATCTATGCCACAAGGATGGGTGCGCCTGATGCGAGGAGTAAGTGGCCGTTGGGCTACTTTGTTTGTTTTTTGGGTTTTCAGTTGTAGCTGAATGAGCAGTAGCTAGATCCTTGTGGCCTCCCTTACCGAACACATGGCATGTACATCGAATAATAACCACCAAAATAGGAAACGGATTGGCTACTCCCCCTCATCCAATGGCTGGTGGTCGGTGCTATGTGGGCCCCACTATGATGTATTTGTTTCATCCATGTCGTCCATATATTTTTATCGATCATTTTACGGTTTGAGACCAAAAATAAGGTATATCCCAATCTCAAGTGGACCACATCGTAGGAAACAGTGTTGAATGAGTGTCAACCATTAAAAACATTCCGAGGGCCATAAAAGTTTTGGATCAAGCTGATTTTTGTTTTTTCCCTTCTCCTGGGCCTGTATGACCTAATCAACAGATTGGATGTCAAATAAACAGTACAGTAGGCCTTAGGAGTATTTTAATGATGGATATCCAATAACTATTGTTTTCATGTGGTGTGGTCCACCAGAGATTTATATCCCTCTAAATTTTTGTACCAAGCCCTAAAATGATCTGTAAAAATGGATGAACGGAATGAATGAAACACATACATCATGGTGGGGCCCACATAGCACCGACCACCGGCCATGGGGATAGTGTCAGGGGAGTAGCCAATCCGTTTCCACCGAAATAGTGGGAAGCAGATAGGCTGGTGTACCACATACCAGCTATACATAAGCGTCGTGCGAAGACGAGCGCCAACGTTCCTCGAGCTCTGAATTGTACGAACGGTTCAAAGGAGATCAAAGTTACATGGGATCCACAATCACGTATTTATTATATCCACACCGTTCATCCATTTTTCAAGATCATTTTAGAGTATTATAGAAAAAACGAATCATATCCAACGCTTAAATGTACCACACCAAAAATAGCAGCGAGGTTAATGATTTTCACCGTTAAAAAATTCGTAGGCCCATAACATTTATTTTCCATCCAATCTGTTAAGAAGGTCGAATATACATGTATGAAGAGGAAAAACAATTTTCATATTGATCTTCTTCTTTTTTTATTTTACACACGCACACATACACACTCACGCCAAGGGGAATTTCACTACATATGGGTACTTGAACCCTTGAACGGTAGTTGAAACTCCTTAGAGTCTACCACCCGAGCAAGAGTAAGGACCCAATTTCATATTGATCCGGAACTTCTATGACCCCCAAAAGGGTTTCAATGGTAGACGTTCAATCCCCCGCTGCTTTTTTCAGTGTGGTCCACTTGATCATTAGATATGTCCTATTTTTCAGCTCAAGACTTAAGAAGAGTTCCCCAAATGTATGTACGGCTGGGATATAACACATACCTCATGATCGGACCCAAAGAACTTGCTGACGTAAATACACCAGTGTGTGGTACACCTAGCCAATCCGCTTCCCAAATAGTGGATCCATGTAAATGCTCATTGATCCTATAAATCAATCGGACTTTTGAGTTCAGAACAGTCTCCAGCGGGCCCCACCATTTGTGTGGTACAGATTCGAGGTACAAATCAGGTGTACGGTAACGGGGGTCGCCTGTATCCACAGTGCATCCGGCTGCACTATAAATCGACACACTTGATTGTTGTTGGGCAGTTGGGGTTAGCCCAACAAAGTAGTTAGTTGCACACAGCTACTGTACAAGTGTAAAGATACCTCAATCCAAACCGTCCAAATCACGGGACCCACTACTGATAGACGGCAAAAGAAAATGTAAGTGAACAATTCTATCATCTGGTTGATATAAACTTCCGTTGGCTATTTGGCCGTCCACTCTATCATCACGAAATGACCGGATCATTAGTTGAGTGTCATTACAGTGGGCCCCGTGATTTGAACGGTTTGGATTGAGGTACATGTATGAGTTCAGATACCGTGGTTTTATGCAAAGTGCATGTGATGTGCCGTACAAGTATTTTAAACTCAACCGTCGAAATTATGAGCGTATGATCAAGCAAGAATTAGTTGGTGGACATTTAATGAAGGGTTAGAAATGAAAAATATCCAATGGTGATATTTCAACGGATAGGTGTGTAGGAATCAACGGCTAGGATGGTTCAACGAATCTGATTTTGTGACTTTAGGTCAACGGCAGTGGGTCCCGCAATTTTGTCAGTTTAATTATGAAATGGCGTATGACATGTGTGCATCTGCTCGATGCGTTGAGACTTGAGAATGTAGATCGCCTAGCAGGGGGTGCTACTCCATCTAAAATACGCCGGATGCGTTCTCGAGTTTCGAGGTGGGGACGAGCAGGACGCGGATTACATTCTGAAACGTCACCATGATGTATGTATTGTATCCACACTGTCCATCCATCTGGAGAGATTATCTCAGGAACGAGACAGAAAATGAAGTAGATCCAAATCTCAAGAAAACCCACCATAGAAAAAGTGGGGATTGAACGTCTACCATTAAAAACTTCTGGAGGTAACGGAAGTTTTCTATCAAGCTGATATTTGTTTTTTTTCGGTTATGCTATGTCCGTGTTAACTTTATAAACAGGTTGGATCTCAAGTAAACATCATGCTGCCATAGGAACTTTTCAACGGTGGTCGTCACTATCCCCATTGTTTTCTGTGGAGGGGTCTACTTGAGATTTGGACGTGCCTTATTCCTTATATTACGCCCTAAAATGATCTTTCCAAATGGATGGACGATGTGGATACAATACATACATCATGGTAAGGCTTACAGAACATGGTAACGTCGCTACCATCCGGTTCGGTAGCTAATCCGCGTCCGACGTGCAGAGCTTCTAACGTGTATGAGAAAATGGTAATCCCCAACTTTATCTTCATGCGCTGTAGGAAAACGCACCACATGTGCAAACCTGGCACATTTGTATGGGATCAGGGACGTTCATTGCTGCCAAAATGGATCTCATCCAAAAAGTCAGGCTGACGTATGCATCATGTGAGCAGCACGTGTACATTGAAAATAAGTTGTAGTTGCGGGCAATCGTTTTTAATACTCGAGCGTCTTACACATGCGCCGATCATGTGATACATGTTGTTTACACCTGTCCACTTGTTCCAGTGACGTGCAGACTAATGAAGTACCGCCACGCCACGTATCAATACCAATATTATACAGGAATCATGTATGAAACTTTACTCACTTTTGATGATATTTTTCGACCTTTCCACGCATCACCGGCTAAAAATAGATAGCTTAAATTCATACGCACGTCTGTAATAGAGAAAAACGAGACACTGCGAGAAGTACATGTGTTCCGCGTGTGAGTGGCACCCATGGTCAAGCAATGTGCTCAACAGTTGCATAAAGCTGGATCGAGATAAAAAAAATATATCACAATTCAAGTACATTTGGTAAGACTGTGTCACGCAATTATGTTAAACAGGAACATTTCTGAGTAATGATTGACACTTTTGTGGAAATTAGGAAGGGTCGAGAAGTGGATTTTTCTTAAATTAATAGGAAATTAAGGGCCTATTTGGGAGAGTGAATTTGGAACCCTTGGATTCAGAACACCCTGAATTTGAAATCTTTCTACTGTGTGTTTGGCACCCTAGATTCAGAATCCCGTGTAATCCAAAAGTATCTATGAATAGTATATTTATAGAGATTTGAATTTAATTACTAAATCAACTTTAATATCTATAATTAATATACGTATGTTTGACACAATGGTTATAATAAGCCCTTTAAAATATATATTTGGTTCGAAAGTGATGAAATTCCAAAGCTCATATGGGCCACAAGCACAAAATCACATCCGAGTGACTAACCAATGATTTTTAACCGTTGATTTACATGGATAATGTTTGTATGGTGCAGATCATCGTATTAAAGTAATTATAGTGACGCAATTAATAATTTAATTATTTTTATATCATTAGTGTTCCATGTGCCCAATAAATTAATAGCATAGTGACACATATGTTACACGTGCAACTCTTAGAAGGATTTTAGATGTAATCCAAGCTTTTACCTTGGATTTCAAACTCTGGGATTTGAAACCCCTTGAATTTAAAACCCCGAGTTGCTTTTGTTTTTTACACTAGTGCGCAAGTATGTCAGAATTGGAATTGCGGCTCCTATTCGAACCGAACGATAATGATACTAAGCGCTAAGATAGGCAGACATGCAGTGTATGACCAAGATCCAAAGATATCGGTCACCTATTCAGCCACTCACTCAATGTGTAAATTGGATCAAGCGATATTTAGAGGGTAGGGTTCGTCCTCTAATGATGGGTTACACATTTGCCTTCCGTATGAAAAGACTTTTCAATACAGATGAAGTGAAGTAAGAAAGAAATCCTTACAGTCGGTCGCGAAGGATAGCCGAAGAATACATTTTTGATGGAAGAACTGAGTCCAGTGTGTGGGCGCGGACTCAATTACAACTAAAATTACGTGTTACTTGATTACTGCTACGAATTATGCTAATGAATGTAAATCGACAGGCTTGGAAAAGTAAATATCACGATAGAAATGTAAACTTGCTAGATAAGGAAAGTAATGGATTATACTAAGAAATGTAAATTAACAAAATAATTTGAAAGATAGATTTGGTTTGTTTGGGTTGGTGTGAAATGATTTTCTTTGTTACATTCCTTTTTTTTTTATAGCCTTGATCTAACTGTTCTGGATTCTTTCTACGTTCTGATGGTTGTTATAACCGCTCTCCACTACTACTCTTTAGATGCTTCCTACGTTCTGCTTCCTTTGCTTCTCCTTTTGCCACCTGTCACGTAATCGCTCAAGCACGATTGCTTACCCCTCGCCCACTCTAGTGATATACAGCATCACCTAATACGTCCTGGCTCCACTTATCGAGGAATCTCCTCCGTACATATTTACGGATCTCTGATCACACCATGTGTAGTCATAGCATGGTACGATAGTAATGGAGACGAACAACTTTATGGCACCAAACATACCATTGAAATCCCCTTAAATCCCCTCAAACCCTCCCAAATTTATGTTGTCAAACGGCTCTTAAGGAATATGATGAAGAATCCAGGTCCGATTAAGATGCAGTCCCATTACCTTCGAGAACAAAACATGGACCAACAAAGAAACCCAATATGGTTGTCGCCCTTCTCATTTTATATAAGGAGCACCTAATGAATAACTCGAGATACCAACTGAGCCATCATACAATCGCTCTCATAATATAATGTTGTCTTATCTTAGTTTTAGTTTAGTTACTTTGCTTCTCTTAAGCCCCATTATAGAAAGTCTGGAGTTTAGCATAACTTATATTGTTATTGTTTGACATCATCAATGCAGTACACCTACAAGTAATGTAAATATCCACGACCTTCATCGTTGAATACTCAGTTAACCGATTCCATACTTGGAAGATCATACTGGTGACATCATGCCGCCCATTCACATTAATTGTTTGTTCGCACAGATGATCACAGGTAATTTATCTTTTATTTCCCTATGCTTATTTTATGTTTTCGTTTATTGTACTGATCTTCATTCTAAATTAATAAAATTGGCGATTCAACCTATATTTTTAATCTTATTTTTTCATTATTATTTTACTAGGAAACTTGAGAACCGCGATTGTTGTTGAAAGAAGAGTCAACTCAAAGCAAAAAGATCTCATTCAAAAAGACTACCCGTCGATGGCCAACACCCTTTGCAAAGAAGTTTGAAAACTTCTAATCCACTGTCCGAGAGCAATAAAACATCTCTCGAACCTGCTCGTCTATGGTTTAACAAGCACGACAGTCACATCCCTACGTTGTCCCTCCTCAGCTCATGCAAATAGTATGGGAGTTCCTTATAAGAGTCTTTATAAGATCCCATTATGCGCTTGATTGTGATCTCCTTAGCTCGTCATGCCTTCTTATACCTGATAAGAATATTATATTTCTCATGCATAGCTAATATAATCTTACTCGACTTTAATCCTATGCGTTTCTCAATACGACTAATAACCAACTCGCTGGCTAACTTATCGTTTACTTGTCAATGATCGCTTTTCATCCATGACATGTCACATTTGTATTTGGACATGCAAGTACTTATCTTGAATATCCTCTCATCCTACAGATGTATGAACCCTCCATTCACAATTATTTTAGGAACACACTGCAATGAATATCTTGAATGATGAGTATATGACCCTATATTAAAAGTTTTTGCAAGTTGCAAATTGGCTCAAAATATATTGGCACCCACTCATGTCCTTCAACGTTTGTCCAACGACTATTTTAATCCAGTCATCAAATGAATCTGAATATTCCGACAGATATACATTAATGAATGCACCATCCTCAAAAGGTACATTAACTTGACTAGTCATAAAGTTTGATATTCGAGGTAGCTAGGGTGGTGAAATGTTGCTTAGACGTACACATTCATCACCAGTGGTGGAGGATGAAAGCACATGTACTTTTATAGATAAATGTGATGCTATGTATTCACATTTGAGGTTAAGATTATCTACCCAGCTAATGCCACGTTCCTCACACGAATTTCCAACCTCGAAAGACACATTAATTTGACCAGTCATGAAGTTTGATGTTTGAGGCGGCTAGGGTGGCAAAATATTGCTTAAACGTATACATTCATCACCAGTGGTGGAGGATGAAGGCATATGTATTCATAAAGATGATGATATATATTTACATTTCAAGTTAAGGTCAGCTGCCTAACTAACACCACATTCTTCACACGGATTTCCAACTGTAGTGCCATCATGTACTCCAATCGACGGGGTCTCGTGTATGGTCTCATTAATGCGTTGCATTGTCTTTACGATTAAAAGCATGTATGTATTTGGATGCTCTGACTGTGCTACCAAAAACACTCGCACATCTTCATCGTCTTCGATTTCAGATGGAGGGATTTATTAGTTTGAGCATGGGTATAACACTTTCATCCTAATATCATAATCATTCGGTGTAGTCTTAATAATCCCGTAAATTTTAGATAGAAGTTTATCATATATAGTCCCAACACTCAAAACATACTTTTTGACTTTCCACCCTTATATGTGTATCCATTATTTTCACATATTAACTCCCTGCTATAAGAGCATATGATGATTCTCGTCACCATTAACTACAAACAAACCGTTAAATATATTCTTAGTGACTTGTTACAAATTAAAGTTTTTTTTATCAAAAGAAATTGAGAAATTTCCCTTTGTATACTTCAAAAAGTACAATGAAATTAACTGAGTTATCTTTAAATTTCAATGTACTCGGTCAATTTCACCAAGTACAATGATATTGAGGGAGAACTCAATCATTTTCACTGATTGCATTCTTCATTCCCTCAAATCATACTTGCAAAAAAACACATTCATTATTCTAGCAAATCATTACGCAAATTGAAGAGTACAATGATATTTAAAGAGAACTCGGTCAATTTCACTATACTCGGTCAATTTCACCATAACAATGATATTGAAAGAGAACTCAATCAATTTCATTGTACTAGGTCAACTTCATTGAGTACAATGATATTCCGAGTATAGTGATATTTAAAGAGAACTCGATTGATTTCATTGTACTTGATCAATTTCACCGATCGAGTACAGTGATATTCAAAGAGAACTCAATCAATTTCACTATGAAAAAATACATTCATTATTCATTCTTACCTTCTACAACTACCATTCTAGTAAAACAAGAGTTCAAGAAGAAGAAGATTAGTTCAGTGAAATGAAACACGATTTCAAAATAGAAAACCCGTATTGATAAAACCTGAAAGATTTCAAATTTATTAATGCGACCCGTTTGAAGCAATGAACAAAACCCTTAAAAAGATTGCAAATGTAAAATGACAATAACTGAAATTTCACCAAAGATTTCAAGAAGAAAAACGAAGAGAAAATGATGAATTTTTGGGTAGTCGAATGAAAGTAATATAACTTTAAAAATAAGGATTTTATTTTTTTTTTGAAAAAAAGTCAATCGTTACAGCTAGAACTGGGCAGAATCCAACCCGATTCGATGAATCTGACCCGATCCGATCCGATCTGATCTGAACCGAAGGCCAGGATCGGGTCAGTTCGAGTAGGCCCACTCAGATCCGAACATACATCGAGTTGAGTTTAGATCAGTGGCCAATCCAAATCGATCCGATCCGAATGGATCCAATCCAATTTGGTCGGTTACTATATAAGTAATATTTATTTTTTTATTTCACCTTTTTACTACCTGCCTCACCTGAATGAAGCCCTATTCCCCCCTTCTCTTTCTCTACCGAACTGCGCCGCACCCACCCACCTCTCCTCCTTTCTCTCCCTCTTTCTCTCATCTCCTTCTTTCTCTCCCGATTTCCCACCTCTCCTTCTTTCTCTCCTCATTTCTCTCCCGATCTTGATTCATCCCAGTCCGAATCGACTAGACAGATTCAACTCGATTTGACTTGGTTCGGTTTCCCTGACCGAGTCAGACTCAGTTTGGGTCAGGCTAGCAAGGATTCAGATCGGATCGAGTCAGCCCTGCTAGACTCGGTCTCGAATCGGATCGAGTTCGGGTCAGGTTCTTGGAAAAATCGGATCGAGTCGAGTTGGACCCAATCTGGTCCGACTTGACTCGATGCCCACCTCTAATTGCAACATACATTTAAAAATAGAAAGTAAAGTTTTGAAATTTTGGTTAAGCTAGTCAGTTAAAAGCGAAGTTTACACGAGGAAATTTCTCCATAAAAATGAATTTGAATTGATCTAGACAGAGGTTGGTGCTGGAAAAACTCTCTTAGCCCCACTATGTTGTATATGATCATTTATCCACGTCGTCCATCCACTTTACCAGCTCATTTTAGGGAATGATCCTAATAATAAGGTAGACCTAAATCTCAAGTGGACCATACCATGGGAAACGATGGTGATTGAAATTGTCACGCCCCAAACTCGGAAACCGAGCTCATAGAATTTCTGATCGCCGAATTCGGTGTCAACAACCTCCGTAGTATCCCATTCTCGGCTCCCAGCACCCATACACCATATTTCAATCCTGGGATCCTACAAGGAAGATTTTCTAACGTGCATTTATCTCGTAAGAAGCATAACCACAAGTTTACCCAAATCACAAAGGCAACATCATCATCACATATCCACTAATATAAACAGTTGAATACAGTGCTAAAAGGGAAATACATATATCGAAAACCAAAGCTCTAAAAGATAGTTGCACGCTCCAAGCTCAATGCTGCTACGACCTAACGCCACCTGCACGTTTCTATCGTGCATAAGCTTATAGAAAGCTTAGGGGGCGGTGTAAGTGTGTGCGCAAGGTAAGTGCCAAGCACACAAATATCAGCGTAAGCGGAATACTGGTATGGCTAACATTCATTCAATATCAGAGTATGCAATGCAGATCAACTATGCAATGTGGAGTCATAGTGAGCCAAAAATCAAATATTGAGGATGTAATACAATAAGCAATTATGAAGAGCCATGAATACCATCAGCCTCATCTAAGCCATATAAATGTAGAAACATAACAACTCAAATGTCATATGCCGCGAATGTAATGCAATATGCAGATCCTGGCGAGTCTATAATACCATCAACCTTATTCAGGCTATGCAAAACAAAAACATAGTAAACCAAATGATATGTGCTGAGGATGCAATGCAATATGCGGTACGAATGAAATGACCAAGCTGGAGTGTAAAGTCGGGATGATAGTACGTAGTATCGCAGGCTATGAGGTCCATCACAAGTGACTTCTATCCAAACCGGTCTCATAACTAAATTTGTATAGCCAGACTCAATGTGGTAAACTCCTGATCTCAGGTTTGTCGCGCGCCCCAACTGAAATCCTGGTCATTGCAAATGTACACATAACAAATTAGTTGTGCACCACCAGCCCGAGTGGATGGTGAATGAATGAATGAATGAATGAGTAAAATGCTGAGTATGCAACACCTGCTCAATATGTAACGACTCAGAATTTTCCGTACGAAGACCCGAGTACCACCTCGACCAGAAATCACTTGGGATCAAATTCTTTAGAAATTAGGCAAAGTTAACCAAGTGCTAAACTAGATTAACTACGAAATCCGCACAGATCACGTTCAATACGATCTGCAAGACCCAAAACTTGTAGAATCATTGACGCTAGGTTATCCTGAAAGCTAGGATCAAACCCATTACCCGGTTGCTCTCGGGAGCACCTTGAAACTCCGTATCAGGTCTAGACCGTGCATCGGAAGTCCGATTAACACGAACTTAAGGATCTAGGACCGCCTCACTGGGCTTGACAATCATCTCGAAAATCAGGTCCAGCCGATGTCCCACGGCCATTCGTTTGGATCCGGAGCGAGGGAGTGTGAAAAACACTATTCCCTTTACAAAATAAATATCTGGAATAGTGATCTGGCACCATTCGCTTGCGCATCAGTATTAAGCAACCAGACTGTCAGAATCAGACCAAATTACACCCTCGGATCAGGAAAATTTCAGGAACATTTACATGTACTTGGAATTTCGGATCGTGGCCCACTGACCGTTGAACTGAAACTGGTCCGCCGTTTGCGATCTGGGTTTCCGACTGGAATGAAAACTCAGGGGATCGTATATCCGGTGATTGTGAGCTTAAGTCCGACCACACGCGGAAAAGGGGCCGCCAGAAGTACCCTTTTTAGACGGAACTGGCCCGTTTTGGATATAACCTAAGTATACCTTGACTTAAGGTCTATTTCGGTTATGTTCTAACCTATATAAGGACCTTAAACCCTCCCCTATTCAGCCCATACGAATTTGGGAGAAAACCCTAGCAAGGAGAGAGAGAAAAGAGAGAGAAAGTGAGAGAGAAGTGGGAGATCTTCCCTGCCATTCTACAAGTCACACCGCCCTATTCTAGGCGCTTTTCCGGCGTTCCCGACGTCACTTATAGGTAAGAAAACCCTAACCCTAAACTGATCTAAGGTTGGGAGAGTTCCAAGTGATGAAATAGCTAACCTATTTCCTTCCCTAGGTTGCCTAGTTGCGGTACACGGAAGCTAGACAAATCTAGCGGGTTCCTTACGCTCCAACGGCTTAAAGGTAAGGACTTTAGGTGTATAGGTTACGGTTTTCAATGCTTTCAATGTCAGATAATGATAGATTCATGATCTGCATGCAATTGCACATGTACAAAGTGTTTTCCGTTTTCTGTTTCGATTAACGTTGTAGAATATGAAATTTCACATACTCTAGGTATACGTAGAAATACCGTATACGTATTTTTTTCGGAAAAGTGTTTGACATGTTTACTTAATGTATGATTATACAATATATGGATAAAATACTTGTTTGGCGAAAGGAATCGCCGTAATACATGTTTGCTTGTAAACACTAGGTATGTTGAAATTGTGTATTCTAGAAATACCGTATATGTATAAATTTTGGAAATGCAATTGTCATGATTAATTGCGGTATGATTATGATATACATGGATAAAATACTCGCTTGGTGAGAAGATAGTCCTAATACATATTTTACTAACATACGTCATGTATGTTGAAATAGTGTACTCTATGTGTTTGTGTAAATGCTTGTGTGAGCACATGCTTAGATGTTGGCACCGTAGGTCGGTGCTGATATGGAATTCTCGACTACCTTAGAGACATGTAGGATTCCCTCCATGTGGTGGTTTACTCTAACCACTCACTTGTGATGTATATGTAATTGTATCCCTAATTGTATAGTACTCTATAACATGCTTTACAACATGCTTTTCTTCATGCTTTATAACATGCCTTATGACATGCCTGCTAACATGCTTATATTACTTTGTTTATCATGCTTTACTCCACATGCTAAGGATGAAAATTGATTGAGGTTGGGACTATGTCTATAGTCCAGACATTCGGTACCAGACTTGAGATTGTGGCTGAGATTCATGTCGCCACAAGGGATGTGTCTGACGAACCTGAGTCGTACTTCGGTTGGCGATAGTGGTTGGCCACACGGAGTGCTTTTGCGCTTCATATCACCCAACTTGTTGTGCGCTCGAGCTAGTCAGGCTCGTCAAGTAACCCGATTGTCGACTGTGTGTTCACCATGTTTGGTCATTACTGTTTGAACCTAGGGTACCAAACTTACCAATGGAATCCCGTTAACCATGGTACCTCTATCCGCTAAGACTCATGAGCCAGGCATGGTGGTATGGGACACCGTGGTCGAGCTGTCGGCCTACACTGGGGTTTCGTGGTGTTGCGATTGCGTCAGCCCGAGCCTCCCCGTAGTGACCATTGAGCAAATAGACTCGTGAGCCGATTATGGTGGTATGGGACACTATATTCGAGCTGTCGGCCTACATTGATAAGGTGATGGGGGAGCGGTGCAACGATTGCGAGTAACAGCCCTGACAGCCCTTTGTAGTGACCTCGAGCGTACTCTGAATCTACGTGGAGGCGACGACCCTTCCGTAGCGACAGGAGTACATACTAGGCCTGTATCAGCTTAGTGATGAACCGTTAAAAAGGTGATGGGGGAGCGGTGTAACGATTGCACGTAACAGCCCTTGCAGCCTTTGCAGCGACCTAGAACTACACTTCGTATGAGATTACCTAGGATTGACGACCCTAGAATGGATCATGTTTGGGAATAATACAAGGGAGGTACCTTAGTTTCCCAATCCTGCTGTTTGAAATGGACTAATAACAACTCGGTAATCATGTTCATCATCGCACTGCATGTGCCTGGAAGATGTGGAGCACTGAGGAATGTATGCATGCCGCGGACGTAAGATGGTGTCACATGAGGGAGAACGTTGGTGAGGGCATGCACGCATAACTGCATTTCATACTTGCATTAATAAGAGTCTTTAGGATTGTTTGTTTGTATTGCTTTATCATTACTGCTTGACTGAATTGATAACATGTTAACCCATGCTCTATTGTTCCACTGAGTTAGCTACTCACTCCCACGTTACGGGACGGTGTTCTGAACACCCATCAGACCCGGACCTAGATGTAGGTATAGACGGGTCGACGGAGACTAAGCCTGATTTCGAGGATGATCAGGAGGAGTACTCATACATGCAGTACGCTGGTGGCTTCTTATAGGCTGGCCAGTGATCGGGGGACTTCGGGATCGATGTTTCCAGTTGTATATTTTGATATTTTATTTTAGAAACAACACATGTATATGTATACTCAGTGTTCATACTCTGGAGGTTGAGATGGTTGTTATACCTTACATACATTATATATGCATTTTCAGTCTTCCGCTTGCCTTTTTGAAATTGTTCTGGACTATGAATTACTGTTTTGGATTAATCTCATTCATGTTTATTGTACTAACACAGCCAACGTTCAATCATACTCATTTATGTTGCATAAGTGATGTTTTGGAACTCGGGAGTTGAGTCATGCTCGACCCCCGATTTTCAGGGCGTTACACAATAAGTCCACATATCAGTACCATACATCTCTAGGATCATCACCGGGGTCTAGTACACTTTACACCACCTTGTTGCCCCTATCCAAGCGCATGACTGGGTAAGTAGAAGAGACTTTACTATCCGTCTGCCAATATCTGGCCCAACTCGTCGATAGCGGACCCATTCCTCAAGCTAGTCAAACTCAACCTAGATATCGCCCCCTCACTCAGGCGGGTAAAGTCACACCTCCTTCCAACTGACCACGACACGGTGGGAGACCCGGCCTACTGGTATACGGCCCTTATGTGCTCATGTATATCCACTCGGTCTAGACGTTGAAGCGTCCCCTGGCCTCGAGGGTTTAGGAATTTTCACTCGGGGACATTTATTGCGCCCATATGCTAGAACTAAACATTTTCGGTGTCTCATCTAGCCATCCACGACATGCCTGTGGAGACCATGGCCTTGATGTCGCTAGGGCGTACAATGGTCATATCACAAAATACGAGATGTATGAGTCATACCATCCAGTCATGCAGCAATCCTACACGTACCGCGCGCTCATATGGGCAACTCCTCCATCAGAGAGTCCCATAATAATCCGCTCAATGGCATGTGTTATGATCAATCACTCCTCATATCAAGCATACATATGATGTGCATGGACATAGATCGTGAAGCTATACTAAGTATATTATATGATGATGATGTACTCTCCTCATATCAAGGATGGACCTAGACAGCCTACTCATATCAAGAATGGGCCTAACGATCATGGGGGCCCAACGGTTTGGGTTAACCCATTAAGGGGAGGTGAGAATGGGCCTAACAATGGGCCCTAGGGAGAGTTACAATGTGGACATTTAACCATCATTGCTCTTACAATGTGGACATCAAACCATCATTGCTCTCAAGACATGGCCCATTTAATATCAACTAGGAACATGGATGGGTATCATTACATACATCCTGGTGGAATCACATATCACAATGGGCCTCATATACGTCACATTGGGCCTCACTCATGGGCCTCATATACAACACATTGGACCTCACTCATGGGCCCCAAATAAATCACAATGGGCCTCACACTTAGGCCTTAAATACATCACAATGGGCCGCATCACATGGACCTAATACACATCATAATGGGCCTAATACACATCATAATGGGCCGCATCTACATCACATCAGGCCTCATATATAACACATCGGGCCTCATCATATGGGCCTCATATACAATACATTAGGCCTCATCATATAGGTCTCATATACATCACAATGGGCCACAACAATGGGCCTCATATACATCAAAATGGGTCGCATTACATGGGCCTCATATACATCAAGTGGGCCGCAACAATGGGCTTCATATACATAAAGTAGGTCGCATCACATGGGCCACAACAATGGGCTTCATATATGTAAGACCCGCATCTTAGACCGTACCGTTCCGTAGGTTCCCGCGGTCTTTTCGGCAACCTTCGACCCTTAACTGGTGTTGCGCGCGACCCTTATTCACACACTGTCAACCCGAGACTTGTACCATTGTGACCGCGCCGTCGCCGCGGTTCCGATGCCGCGACTCGCGCGCCGAGGCGATACTCTGGCTAGGAGATGTGGGCCAGCGTTTGGTGCGAGGAAAACGCCACGCGTTGCGAAACTCAAGAGAATCTCTACGAGATGTCATATCAATCATCCATCAATCAATCCCATCAAGGGTCAAGTACACATCACTTTTCACCCATTTTCAAGCAACCACAAAAGTCAAAAAGTTCTTACAAGCCCATACCTTTCTTACACAAAATGCCTCCAAAGTCAAAAAGTATCTTAAACACCCATCACCACCACATCCATCACTCCATCAAACATCACCCATCTTTCTCTCCCTTTACAAATCTCTCTCTCTTTTCCAAATCTCATTCCAAGCAAACCCCCATACGTACGAGCTTCTCCCTCTCTTTCAAACTCCAAGTGTGGCCCACCTTTCCATCCCAAGATCTCCCATCCTAGCTATCCATTCCTCATCTCCTCCTTTGAAATTGAAGCTAATGAGCTAAGGAACCCATAGGAGCAAGAAGATCGGACGGTGGGTGCTTGATAAGAGTAGTTTTTCATGTTTTTTAAGCTGGGCCAAGTGAGGCCAACCGATCAATGGTTTGGATCTCACTTGGGACCCTAAGAGGTGGCCGATGGCCCACTTTGATCATCATGATCATTCCATGATGGGGCCAATCTCCATGGACCCCATCATGATGTTTACTTTCTAGTTGATAAGGGTCATCTAGACCGTCTATTTTATTGGAGAAGGAATCTCCACCGTTGGATTGTGATTTAATGGGCCCACATGTATTGGGACCCACCTTGATGTATGTTGAATGCAAGAGGGGCCCATAATGGCGGGGCCCCTCCATCCTCACCGATCTCCCTCTATCTCTCTTTATCTCTCTCCCTCCCTCTCTATTTCATTTTCTTATGTGATCATGGTATGGTTGTGTGGCCCACTTGGATAGATCCCACCCTGAAGCATGTATTTTATCCAAACTATCTCCAAGTGGGGCCCACCTTACATGTATTGTACCCACACTATCTATCAGTTAGTGGCCCACCTAAGCTGGGGCCACCTCAATGGAGGGGCCACGACCAAACCGTCCAGCGTCCAGGGACGCTGGACGTCAGAGAAATACAAATATAAGCTTGGTTCAAGCTTTTTGTGTGAACCTCACAAATAGGCCCCACCTTGATATATGTGTTTAATCCACGCCGTCCATCCTATTTCTTGCCTCGTTTTAGGCGTTGAGCCGAAAAATGAGGTCCATCCGATCATCAGGCGGGCCATACCATAGGAAACTGTGTTTCATACCGTTCAAAGCTTTTAGGGCCCACCTTGCTTTATCTACACTCCAAATATGTTGTACATTAGGCTTGTTTTGTGTATTTTGAGTCGTAGAATCTGTTGGACGGTGTGGATTTACCTAAAGCAGGCCCCACCCGAGGAAAATCGCAAGAAAACTGGTATTTAAAAAAAAAAAAAAGGAAAAAGGGAAGGTAGCAGCGCTACTGCCGCTGACACAAGCCAGACGGGGCAGGCGCTGCCTGCGCTAACGTTGGCAGACGGGTGAGAGGCAGCCACCCACGGCTCCTGCCGTGGGCCCCACCATGATGTATATGTTTCATCCATCCCGTTCATTGGGTGGGCCCCTCCCTGGAGTGGGTCCCCTCCAAAAATCAGGCCCATCTGGTACTTTGCCGGCCCACATCAAAGGAAACAATGTGAATTAAAGGTCTGCCATTGAAACCATTTTTGGGCCCACAGAAGTTTTGGATCAAGATGAAATTTGTGTTTTCCTTTCACTGAGGTCCGTGGGACCCTGTCAACGGGTTGGATGGCATGTAAACATTACGGTGGGCCCCACGTGGAGCCCACTTGAATTATGTGTTTTAGCCCACCGTCCGCTGGACGGTGGAGCCCGCTAAGATGCATGTGCTGGATGTGCACGTGTGTGTGCATGCATGTGTGGGTGCGTGCGTGTGCATGGTGTGTGTGCGTGTAGAGTATGTACACGTGTGATATTTTATATATATATATATATATATATATATATTATATGTATGTATATATTTATTATATTACATAATATAATACACATTATGGTGGGCCCTCAAATGGATCCCCACCGTGATGCTTATGTTGCATCCAATCTGTCTATTCGTTTTGAAGGATCATTTTATGGCATGAGCTAAAGATGAGCCAGATCCGTAGTCCAAGTGGACCCCACCTTGGCATGTTTTGAGGTCCATCTTAACGTATTTGTGGTAGATCATTGGGGCCCATTTTGATGTGGATGTAAGGCCCATGTCACTAGGCTCATTTGATGTATCTAAGGCCCAATGGGATGAACCTAAGGCCCATTGAAATGTGTAACCCCAACCTGGTTCATGTAATGATGTTTACGACGGGCAATGCCTTGGGAGCAATGTTGGTTTGACGTCCACATTGTCGAATAATGTTGGTTAAATGTCCGCATTATGATTCTCCCTGGGGCCCATTGTTAGGCCCATACTTGTAGGCCGCCTAGGCCCATCTCCTTATGAACAACATCTATCCCATATAACGTGTTTAGTATAGTCTCATAATTCATGATCATACGCATCATATGTATGCTTTGTATGAGAAGTGACTGATCATAGCATATGCCTTCGGGCAGATTGTTTAGGGGCTCCCGGTTAGGCGGTGTTGCCCCACATGAGCGCACGAGACGCGCATGATTGCTGCATGACTGGATAGTGTGATTCATGCATTCACATTGTGTGATATGGTTACTGTACGCCCTAGCAACATCAGGGTCGTAGCCTCCACAAGCATATCGTGGTTGGCAGGATTGGATACCGAAAATCTTGTTCTTCATGGGGTGCCATAGATATCCCTGGGTGAAAGTCCCTAAACCCTTATGGTACCAAGAGGTTGCTCCAACGTCTAGACCGAGTGGGTGCAGGAGTGCCGAGTGCCGATTACCAGACGGCTGCGCTTTCCACTGTGTCGTGGTCGGTTGGAAGGGGGTACGGCCTTACCCACCCGAGAGGAGGGGGTTATGCTAGGCTGAGTCTGACCAGCTCGAGGAATGGGTCCGCTATCGACGAGCCGAGCCCGATATTGGCAGGCGGGTAGTGAGGTCTCTTCCACTTACCTTATTGCGCACGATGGGGCGACAATCTGGTTTAGAGTGTACTAGACCCCGGTGATATCCCAGATTTTTAGCTATACTGATATGTGGACTTAGATGAGGATTTGTATGCTTGACTTGCATCTTGCATTGCATAGCCTTGGTACGGCCGACATCATTCATGCCTTACATCGCATAGCCTCGGTACGGCTAATGGTATTCGTGGATTTACCAGCATGTTTCGCATCACTCTGATATTGTATATCTGCATTACTACCTTGCGCACACACTTTCACCACCCTCTAAGCTTTCTATAAGCTTATGCACGACCGTTGCGTGCAGGTGACGCGAGGACGCAACAACGCTAGGCAGGAGCGCTGAGCAGATCTTTTGGAGCTTTTTGTCCATTCTCATTGTATTTCCCTTTACGCTCATTGTACTTGTAAAGTTTTTGATCATAGTGAAAATGTAATGGAGTTTTTGGTTGTTGTTTGTGGGTTATGCCTTTGGTTATGCTTATTACAAATTAAACTGATATTGAAAATCCTCCTTATAGCATCCCAGGATCGGAACCTGGCGTATGGGCGCTGGGAGCCAAGAATGGGGTTCTACGGAGGCTGTCGGCACCGGATTCGACGATCAAGAATTTTGTGAGCCCGGTTTCTGAGTTTGGGGCGTGACAATATACATTACATTGGGCCTCACACATGGGCTTTATATACATCGCATTGGGCCTCATATAGATCACATTGGGCCTTACATACATCACAATGGACCTCAGTCATGGCCCTCAAATAAATCACAATGGGCCTCATACTTGGGCCTTAAATACATCACAATGGGCCGCAACACATGGGCATAATACACATCACAATGGACCTCACTAATGGGCCTAATACACATCACAATGGACCTCACTCATGGGCCTCAAATACATCTCATTTGGGCCTCGAACATGGGCCTCAAATACATCACATGTGGGCCTCATACCTGGGCCAATGTACATCATATCGGGCCTCATCATATGGGCCTCATACAACACATCGGGCCTCACTCATGGGCCACATATACATCATAATGGGCTTAATCACATGGGCCAAATATTCATCACAATGGGCTATAAATACATCACATTAAGGTGGGGCCTGCACATTTCAAATGGGCCACAAATACATCACATCAGGTGTAAGGCCCGTATCCTAGTCCGTACTATTCCGTCGACTTTCGCGATCCTTCTCGATGAATTTCGGCAACCTGTGACCTATATCGACGTTTGCGCGTGATCCTAAGTCATATCCTGTAAATTTGAGTCGGCTTAATCCGAGACCTGTACCATTACAACTACACCATCGCCGGGGTTCCGACGCCGCGTCTTACACACCGATCCGATACTTTGGCCAGGAGATGTGGGCCAACGTTTATTTCGAAGAAATGCCTCGCATTTGTAAATCCAAGAGAATCTCTACAACATGTCTCATCAATTAATCACTTAATCAATCAATCAATCACCTCATGTCAAGTACAAGAGCAACCCCAAAGTCAACTCTCTCTCACCCTCTCTCTTACACACCCATACATGTCAAGTACACCTATTAACTCACATCCATCACCTCTCCCTTACAACCATCATCTCTCTCTCTTTCTCTTCACATTCTCCAAGCAACCAAGGAGTGCACGTCCAAGCACTCCAAGGAGAGAAAAGTGTGTTGTGTGTGGCCCACTTCCCATCTCAAGGTCCATCATCCTAGCCCTTCATTTCTCATCACCTTCCATCAAAGTGAGACACAAGGAGATCGGCGTTCCATCGGACCAAGAAGATCGAATGGTGGGTGTTCTATAGGTCTAGATTTCATTCTTTTGATGATAGGTCAAGCAGGGCCTATCAATTGATGGTATGGATCTCACTTTGGACCCTAGGTGTGGCCGATGACCCACCTTGATCCTCATGATCATTCCATGATGGGGCTATTTTCCATGGACCTCATCATGATGTTTATTTTTCTTGCATGAATAGGGTCATCTAGACCTTGGATTTTGGTGGAGAAAGGATCTCCACCGTTGATTTTGATCGATGGGCCCACATGTAACGGGACCCACTTGATTTATGTTGAGATGTATGGAAGGGAGGGCCCATAGTGTCGGGGTCCCTTCATTATCACGTGTCTCTCTCTCTCTCTCTCTCTCTCTCTCTCTCTCCCTCTCTTTTCATTTTTTTGTGATATGAGGTGGCTGTGTGACCCACTCGGATGGACCCCACCTTGATGTGTGTCTTACCCAAACCATCCAGCCATTTGGTGGCCCCACCCTGGTAGCACGTCTATGGGTGGGGCCCACCTTAAATATGTGTTACCCAAACCGTCCAGCGTCCAGGGACGCTGGACGTGGCTACACAGTGAAGTGTGAATTGACGTTGTGGTGTACTAACGGCAATATATATATATATATATATATATATATATATATATATATATATATATATAATATAAATATGAACTTGATTAAATAAGCCTTGGGTGGACTACTCATGCAGGCCCCACCTTGATGTATGGGTCCAATCCACGCCGTCCATCCCGTTCCCCAAATCATTTTAGGCGTTGAGCCGAAAAATGAAGCCAATACGACTATCTGGCGGGCCATAGCATAGAAAAACAGTATTTTTACCATTGAAATCCACCCTGATGTTTCTATACACCAAAATATGTCGAATATTGGGCTTGATGGGTCTGTCTTGGGTCATAGAAACCAATAGTTGGGTTGGATTTTACTGATGCGGACCTCACCTATGAAAAACCTCAAAAAAATTTAAAAAAATGTAGGCAGCAGGCGCTGCCGCTAACGTAACTACTGCTGCGTGCTGGATAGGCAGGGACCGTTGGGTCCCAGTAGTGTGCCCCACCGTGAGGTGTGTTGGACATCAACACCATGCATTTGGTAGGCCCCCTTAGGGCAGTGGGCTACCCCAAAAATCAGCCGTATGTGGAACTTAGGTGGCCCACACGACAGGAAACAGTGGGATTGAGCGTCTGCCATTGAAACCCTTTTGGGTTGTCACAAAAGTTTTGGATCGTTATGAAAATTTTTTTCCTCTTTATCCAGGTCTCTGTGACCTTGTTAACAGATTGGATAGCAGATAAACGTTATGGTGGGCCCCACGTGGGACCCACTGATGTAAGTGTTTTACCCACACCATCCCTGTGTGTGGAGGTGGGACGGCTGGTGTACCTCACTCCAGCTACATAGTTGTTGTAGTGGCGTCACCAAGTTCCATGGGTCCCACCTGTTTCATCCACGCCGTCCATCTATGGGACCCACCATGGTGCATGTATTGCATCCAAACCGTCTAACCATTTTGAAAGCTCATTTCAAGGCTTGAGACTAAAAATAAGACGGATCAAGGATCAGGTGGACCCACTATCAATGTGGACAGTGACATCCACCGTTCAAACTTCTAAGGGCCATAGTAGTTTCCAATAAAGCCGATATTTGTTTTCACTTCATCTATCACTATGTTAACTTATGAATTGGTTGGATCTCAAATATATTAAGGCGGCCCACACCGTGACGTGATCATCCATTGATCAGGTGGACCACACCACAAAAATAGTGGAGGATTGAACGTCTATTATTGAAACCCATTTGGGTCATGGAAGTTCTGGATCAATGGGGAATTGTTCTCCCTCTTAATCCAGGTCTTTATGACCTTATGATTAGATTGGTTGGAAAATAAACTTTATAGTGAGCCCTGTAAATTATTTAACTGTAAAAATTATTATCTCCATTGCTATCTGTGGAATGGTCCAAATGATCCTTCAAAATGATTCTTTTGGGGATGTGATGAGGCCCATCTTGATGTATTTGTGGCCCGTTTGTTGAGGCCCACCTTGACATATATAAGACCCATTTGAGGAGGCCCATCTTGATGTATTTGTGGCCCGTCCGTTGAGGCCCAATGGGATGTACACAAGTCCATTGTAATGTGTGATTCTATCATGATTTATACAATGATGTTTATGGCAGGCTATGCCTTGGGAGCAATGATGGTTTGACTCCCACATTGTAAGTACAATGTTGGTTAAACGTCCGCATTGTAACTCTCCTTAGGGCCCATTGATAGGCCCATACTTATTAATAGTCCATCACTTTATAACATACTTAATATAATTTCATGATTCATACCCATTCACATCATATGTATGCTTGGTATGAGGAGTGACTGATCATAGCATATGCCATTGGGCGGATTATCTATGGGACTCATTGATGGGAGTTACCCACATGAGCGTGTGGTATGCGCAGGATTGTTGCATGACTGGATAGTGTGATTCATGCATCTCGCATTTGTGTGTCACGATCATTATACGCCCTAGTGACATAAGGGCCATGGCTCCACAGGCATATCGTGGATGGCCGTATCGGATACCGGAAATACTTGGTTCTATCACTGTGGGCACTTAGGATGTCTTTGGGTGACAGTCCCATAACCTTTTTTAGTACCAAGAGATGCTCCAACGTCTAAACAGAGTGGATACACGAGCGTAGGAGTGTCGAATACCAGTAGGCCGCGTCTCTCACTGTGTCGTGGTCGGTTGGAAGAGGGTGTGACCTTATCCGCCCGAGTGAGGGGGTTGTAAGCTAGGCTGAGTTTGACCAGCTCGCAAATGAGTCTGCTATCGACGAGCCAGATAGGTATTGACAGACTACTGGTCAGACGGATAGTGTGGTCTATTCCACTTACCGGGCTGTGCGGCTAGGGAGGTGACAATCAGTGTGAAGTGTATTAGACCTCGGTGATATCCCAGAGAGAAACTGTAATGATATATGTACTTGATGATGACTGACATGTTTGCTTTGCATCTCGCATATGACATTTGGCTACATAGGCCTTGCATCGCATGGTCTTGGTATGGCCGATAGCATTCATGCCTTACATCACATAGCCTTGGTACGCTGATTGTATTCATGGACTTACCCGCATATTTTCGCATTACTCTGATATTGTATACTTGGCACTTACCTTGCGCACACACTTACACCACCCTCTAAGCTTTTATAAGCTCATGCACAACCGTTGCGTGTAAGTGTCGTTGGATCGCAGCAGTGCTGAGGCAGGAGTGCGTATCGGATTATTGTAGAGATTTTTGATCACCTTGTATTTCTCTTTCCGCATTGTACTTAAAGTTTTTGATATAGTGGATATGTGGTGATGTTGTTTTGTGACTTGGTTATGCTTGTGGTTATGCTCCATTACCAATAAATAAATAACTAAAAATCATACTGAAAATCCTCCTTGTAGGATCCCAGGATCAGAATCTGGCATATGAGTGCCGGGAGCCGAGAATGGGGCACTACGGAGGCTGTCGGCGCCTGATTCAGTGATCAAGAATTTTGTGAGCCCGTTTTCCGAGTTTGGGGCACGACATCGGGCCTCATCAATGGCCCATAAATACATCATATTGGGCCTCATACATATCAAATTGGGCCTCACATATAGATGGATGGCTCGGATCAAACACGTGCACATCATGGTGGCCAGCTAGACATCCAGCCCATGGACGGATGGCTTGGATAGAACAGATACATCATGTGGGGTCCATGAATAGACGAGATGGATAAAACAAATATGTCGCAGCGGCCCCACGTGCAGATGGACGGCGTGATATACGACACATCATCAAGGTAGGGGTCCACATAGCCCAAAACGGACGGACAATGTGGATGTAAGCCACATACATCACGGTCGGCTCCAAACAGCACCGTCCAAATGGACAGTGTGAATATAGACCCATACATCTTGGTGCACCCCACACCACTCGTCCAGATGGACGGGTGTGGATATAAAACAGATACATCATGGTGGGTCCCACCTGCCCACAGGTGTCACATGTGTGGGGTGGGCCCACACCTCAAATAGACAGACAGATGGTGTGAATATACAACACTTTCATCAAGGTGGGCCCCACCCAGCAAATCGTCCAGATGGACGGCTGGATGGATCAGACACATCATGATACGTCCCACGTACAGTACCATCCAGATGGACGGACGATTGATAAAACCCATACATCATGGTGGAATCCCACACAGTAGCACCGTCAGCACTCTGGATGGTGCAGGTATAAAATACATACATCAGCGTGGGGTCCACGTGTACAATGGACACATTAAGGTGGGCCCCACACGGATGGACGGTTTGAGTATAACGCATACCTCATATCAGACCCACAGAACTTGCTGACATCAATACATCAGCTATACATCTCGTGGGACCCATAGAGCTTGCTGACGTCAGTCAGCAACTACGGCTGCTGGTGGGGTCCACATAAATGGATGGCTAAGCTAAAACACATATACCAAGGTGGGCCCCACCGTCCAGTAGCTGTTGGACGGTGCTGATCGGGCTCATACATCAAGGTAGGCCCTACATGGCACCGTTCAGATGGACGGTGCTGATATACAATGCATGCATTAAAGGTGGGTCCCACCCGTCTAGTGAACGATGGGGATGAAACCCACAGAACTTGTGACGTCAATACAACAACTATATAGTTGTTGAAGGTACACTGGCCAATCTGCTTTCACAGCAGGTGGGTCCCACGTGGGGCCCACCATAATATAACATAATATATATTACAACTCCAGGGTCCAGGCCGTGGACAGGCGGCCTGAATATGAAGCGGATATATCCCGGTGGGCCACACCGTCTAGGTGGACAGTGTAAATAAAACACATATATCAAGGAGGGTCCCACGCGCTGGATGCAGCACGTCATCAAGGTGGGCCCCACATTGCATCAGGCTAATATTTGTGTTTTTACTTCATCCAGGCTTGTCCATATGGACAAGCAGCGAGGTGGGGCCCAACACATGGACGGTCTAGATCGGGTGGGCCACATTCCATCATGAGAGGGAGAGAGACGTGCGATTAAGGGACCCCGCCACTATGGGCCCTCCCTACCATCCATTATAAAACATACATCAAAATGGATCCCACCACAAGTGGGCCCTCAAATAAAAATCAACGGTGGAAATCCTAAGATCACCCGCCAATTGCACTCCTTCTTTAGCTTATTGGAATCCTTGGCTCCAAAGCTCTCCCTTTGATGGAGGATGATGAGAGTTGAGGGGGGGTAGGAAGTGGGCCACACTAGGGTCTCCTTGCTCTCCTTAGAGCTTGAACGGTCTCTCCTCTCTTAGGTTGCTTGGAAAAAAATGGTGGAGAAAATGAGAGAGAGATGTAAGGGAGAGGGATGTGTGTGATGGGTGAGTGATGGGTGTGAGTGATGGATGTACTTGACTTAAGAGGTATGAGTTGTATTGACTTTGGGGAAGAGAGAGGTATGGGTGAGTGATGGGTTGTACTTGATTGATTGATGTGATGTTTGGGTAGAGATTCTCTCAGAATTCGCAATGCGCGACATTTTCCTCGAGATGAACGTGGGCCTACAACTCCTGGCCTGGGTATCGCATCAGTGCGCAAGTCGCAGCGTTAGAATCGCGGCAACGACGCGGTCGTAAGAGTACAAAGTAAACTCGGGTTGACAAGACGTGACTCTTGGATGCGCGCAAATGCTATGTATGGGTCGCGGGTCACTAGAAATCGACAAAAAGGATCGCGGAAGTCTAAGGAACGGTACGAACTATGATACAGGCCTTATAGAAACCCTCACCATTAAAAACTTCCTAGGGTCCACTGTAATTGTTATTTTCCATCCAAACCATTGAATAAGTTAGAAATATATGGGAGAATGGAAAACACAAATATCATCTTGATCCAAAACTTTCATGGCCCTCAAGAAAATTTTAATGAAATTTTAATGGTGGGTGTTCAATCACCACTCCTGCCTTTCCTACAGTGTGGTCTACCTGCGATTTGGATTTGTCTCATTTTTTGGTCATTACCTAATATGATCTAAAAAATGGATGGACAGAATGGATAAAACACATACATCATGATGGGCCATGTAGATTTTCCAGCACTGATTGACGCTGATTAGCCACTGACAGGTCGAGGAGGGAGACTCTTTATTGAAGTGACGTCACCAAGTTCCGTGGGGCCACTCTTATGTATATGCTAGGGTCCACCGTGATGCTTATTTGAGATCCAAACTGTTAACACGTAACACCCATATTCATAGCTCAACTGGCAGGAGACTGAGTGGAGATGTCTTGGCAACGATCCCTAGTGGCGGTAGATAACATTGAAGTGTTAACTGACACTGAGGTGTACTAACAAGCTAACAAAAAAAAAAAAAACTCTTAACACATACATGAAAGCAGGAAAAACACAAATATCAGACTGATTGAAAACTTCTGTGGTGGCCTGATACCACAATTGAGATGGATAAACAGCTCAGGTGGACCACCCCACTGGAAAACAATAGCGATTGGATATCCACCATTAAAATCTTCCTAAGGCTCACTGTACTGTTTATTTGACATCCAATCTGTTAATTAGGTCATACAGGCACAGATAAAGGGAAAAAACAAATATCAGCTTGATCCAAAACTTTTATGGCCCCCAAAAGGTTTTTAATGGTTGACGCTCATTAGACATTGTTTCCTATAATGTGGTCCAATTGAGATTTATATATATCTAATTCTTGGTATCATACAATAAAATGATATCTAAAAATATATATGGACGGCATGGATGAAACACATAAATCATGTTAGGGCCCACAGAGCACCGACCACCAGCCATTGGCTGGTGGCAGGGGGAGTAGCCAATCCGCGTCCACTTCCGTGGCCGCTGGGAAGGTTTCAACGGTCGGTGTCACTCTTCCCACTGTTTCCTGTGGTGGGGTCCACTTGAGCTTTGGATCTGACTCATTCTTTGTTTCATGCCCTAAAATTATCTCTCAAAATGGATGGACCATGTGGATACAACACGTACATCATAGTGGGGCCCACAGAAAATGGTGACGACACTTCAGTAACGGTACTCCCGCGTCCAGCACCGACCAGTACCGAGGTGGATACTGGCGCTGTAACTACGGAGTCCGATTAAAACGGACGCGGATTGCGTCTTACCCCTTCCCGGACGGTAATCCGTCCGGGCAGGCTCTATGGGGCCCACAGTTATGTAAGTCATTTATCAACGCCGTTTAACGCTTTTCTCAGATCATTTTAGGATGTAAAAGGAAAATGAGGCAGGTCCAAGGCTTAAGTGGACCACAAAGTAGGGATTTAACGTACACCATTAAAAACTTCTTGGGAGCTTGAGAAGTTTCGGATCAAGTTGATATTTGTGTTTTCCCTTCATCCATGTCTACATTACCTTATGAATAGGTTGGATGGTAAAAAAACATCACGTTGGCCCTTAGAAATGTTTCAACGGTGGGTGTTATTATCAGTGCAGCTTCCTTTGGTGTGGTCCACTGGATATGTGTACATGCCTCATATTTTGTTTCATGTCTTAAAATGACCTGAGAAAATTGTTGAACGGCGTGGATAAAATACTTACATCACGGTGGACCCCACAGAGCCTTGCCCGGACGGATTACCGTCCGGGTGGGGTAGGACGCAATCCGCGTCCGATAAAAACCCTCTATTCCTCGCTTCATTTCAAATTTCAATTCCCGGCAAAAAAACCCTCGAAAGCCATGGAAGAAGAAGATGATGATCTTCCCTTCGACAGCAACGGCTCCCAAGGTACAAAATTCTTCCCTTATCAGACACCATTCTCATCATTTAGGGCGCGTTTGGGTGCACTATCAAACCAAATCGTGATTCACTTCCAGCATTCGAGCTGAGGGTTTTGACTCCAAATTGCAATTGGACTAGTAACGATACTTCCTTCATTATGAATGCTAGGGAAGCATCATTAACTTCTTTACATTTGATTAAACCGGATGTTTGCAATCCAATCCACTTGCAAATCCAAACGCAGCCTTAAAGAAAGATTTCAACACATTTCCTTTTTTTTTTTTTTCCTTTCCTTATTTTGTAATTTGAGGATGCATCTTGAGTCTTATTGGGCTTGTAATCTGTAGTCTCGCTTCATTTAAAAAATGGCGGTGATTCTTTGAATGTACAGATGCATAGTTGTACGGCAATCTAGATCGTTTAAATTGCTGGCCCAACTGTGGATGGAGCATAATTGGAAAATGGCACCGAGAAGATAATAGTAACCATCTGATTTTTTCCCTTTGATTTTGGACCTTTCACTATTTTAACTTGAACTATCCATTTGATAGCCATTGGCTTGATGGTTAGGATTGCTTGATCAGTGTGGTTTTAGATATATGATCCATACACAATGAGAATCACAATTTGGATGGTCTGCGTAGCTGCATACTGGTTCTACATTGAGGAGGGTTAGTCAAATGGTGCAAAACTGAGTCTAGCCTTTAATTTATTACATTTCAGCCGGCATTAATTGACATGACAATCGTTGGATCCTGATTGACTGTTCAGAGGTGGTGGGCCCCACATCTGACAATGGCTATTCATTGACTTGATTTGTATGCAAATTCAATATGATTGGCTCATGTTGGCTAGCTCCTCCATTAATTATTGCCCATCATACTCAGTTGAGCCGGTGGGTCATATCTGGGCCGTTAAGTAGCCGTGCCCCACTGTGAACATGCTCTGGGACAAAAACTAGGCAGGTCCATTCATCTAGTGAGCTTCACATGTATGAGAAGAGAAATTATAATCGATTAAAGATCCATTCTCGATGTGCACATATGGCCCATGGTACACCTGCCTGATTTTCGGACCAGGGCACATACACTGTGGGACTTGTTTGATGAATGACTCAGAGATCGTAATCATGTGGAATTGACTCATCTGCAAATTCAATGTGGTTGGCTCATGTTCATTTGTTCCTTCATTAATTATTGTCCTGCATTCCTACCTAAGCCGATGTGTGATATCCGTGCAATTTGTTGGGTGTGTCCCACTGGGAACATGCTCTGGCCCAAAAGTGAGGCAGGTCACTCAACAATTGAGCCTCATGTATATGATAACAGAAAGAATATAATTGACTGAAGATCCTTTGTCAATCTTCACATGTGGCCAATGGTGGGCTTGCCCAATTTTTGGATCAGGGCACATACACAGTGGGGCCCATTCGGTGAATGACTCAGGTTTTGCACTCGTGTTCTCATTGGCACTTGTGCTCATGAGTAGTCTGTGGAAGTATCCAATGCAGTCTGTACTACTCTCTTTAGTCAAGTTTCTCACAGTTTAGGGGGAAGAAAATCTACAGCAGTACATATATGAGAATTGATCAGATGTAGGCAATGTATGTAAATTTTCATGCACTGCTCCGTCTTTCCTGCCAGCATGTCATGACTGTAGGACATCTGAGCTATGCAATAGGTGGGCCACACCATGAAGATCACAATGGGCAATAATCGGGCTGGTCCACTCATTGGTCAGGAAAATCTCACTCACATATGCATGTATCACCCTTTAGTTCATAAAAACACATGTTCCCTTCTCCACTAGCAGCCAATACATGAATGAAAACATTCTTAATGGCCGTTAAAACATTTGCACTACCAATATAATGGGTCTTTTGGGATTTTCCATGTATAATCATGGTTATTAACTTATTATTACTATTTTGAATCATCCATTATCATAACTTTTGCACTTTGCTGTTCCACAATGGCCACCATATTTGCATAACTCCTAATATTTTGAACTTTAGGTTTCTACAAAGCAGAAGCAACAATAATTTGTTTCTGTTGAAGCTTATCCCTTGTACATTTTCTTGATATTTTAGTGATAAAAAGATTTCCTCTTCGGGGCATGGAAACTGTCATTGCTACAGTCAGCGGCTACCATGGATTAGAGAAGTTTAAACTCATCAAGCTCATCACTCAAACTGGTGCTAGTTATGTCGGGACAATGTCTAAATCGACGACACATTTGGTGAGTTTTGAAATGAAGGAATCAATTATAGATTATGATTTCATTTTACGTCTTGTTCTTATGATAATTGCTGACTGGCTTTCAAATTTTCTGTTTGCATGGTCCTTAGGTATGTTGGCAGTTTGAAGGAAGGAAATATGGTCTGGCTAAGGATTTGGGAACAGAAATAGTTAACCATCTTTGGTTTGAGAATTGCATGAAGGAAGGGAAACGCGTTCCAGAGGGTCCATATACCATGCAAAGGTATAATTGCTATTCCTTGTGCTGCTTAAATAGAAAAGCCAGAACTACATTTTAATAGTTATATGTTTCTTTTTTGTTTTTGGGCTCTGAATTGTATGGTTTTCATTCCAATCATCATATAGCCTTCTCTATCTCCTTCAATATCAACCCCCCCCCCAGTTTTTGCTTCTATGCTATTCTTTTTCAATGTTGAATTTTCCATTAGGGTGACTTTTGTGTCGTAGTTAAAATAAATAAATTATATGAATATGGTGAAGACTGGTCCCACTGGCACCACAATATCGTTTGACTGTTGATCTAATTAGATTTATCATTAGGCTATAGATTGGGTCTATAATGAAGGGGCATTTCACACCGGGCTCGAGTGGGGTAGCCCGTGGGATGCGGGGACATACTTGGGGTGGGCGGCCCATGTGATTTGGGGCCCATGAGGGGGGGTTCAGCCGAGGTCCTAATCCATGAGATGTGGGGCCTGGGCTATGAGATAAATGGATTAATTCGCCATACTCTAACAGTTCGAGCTTTTAGAACAAGTGGTTAATTGTCCTGCATCAAATTGGTATCAGAGCGGGAGGTCTCGTATTCGAGACTCCTCACCGGGGGTGATTAATGCGCATGTTACTCGGGGTAGCCTGTGGGATGCGGGGACACACTCGGGGTGGGTGACTCGTGTGAGGTGGTACCCATGTGATTTGGGGCCCACGTGGGGGGTTTGGCCAAGGTCCTAACTCATGAGATTCACACTGGGCTCGAGTGGGGTAGCCCGTGGGATGCGGGGATACACCCGGGGTGGGTAACCCATGTGATTTGGGGCCCACGGAGGAGGTCTCGTGTTCGAGACTCCTCATCGGGGGTGATTAATATATGGGCATTTCACACCGGGCTCGAGTGGGGTAGCCTGTGGGATGCGGGGACACACTTGGGGTGGGCGGCCCATGTGATTTGAGGCCCACGAGCCCACGAGGGGGATTCAGCCGAGGTCCTAACCCATGAGATGTGGGGCTTGGGCTATGAGATAAAGGGATTAATTCGCCATACTCTAACAGTTCGAGCTTTTAGAGCAAGTGGTTAATTGTTCTGTATCAGTCTAGATCATCAATCAAGACAATCTGAGTGGTTGGATTTGTCAAATCTTTGGTTGACCATCTTGTATAGCCATTTGGTTGCATTATTCTTGTATTTCTCATTTTTTTTTCCTATGATATTTTCACATTTTTTGTAAAAAAGAAAGAAAACGCCACTACGCTTTGATACTGGTCCAATATGCATTGCACACATTGTTTTTCAGCTTGGTCAATACCTCTGTGATACTAGTATTGAGAACTTGTATAATGTATGGTTCTCTAAACCAGTGTTTTGAATAGCACCTATAGCATAGCTACGATGCTACGTAGCATTAACAAATAGCGCAAATCCCCTGTAAGGGTCATAGTGTATGCGTAGTGTACACGTAGCGTATGTAGTGCCATAGCATATGTAGCGAGCGATACTTTTCTTTTAATGAAAGATAATTGTATTTTGTATTTTTTACTCAATACTCTCAACCTTTGGGGTTTTAATTTCTTTTCATACATGTGACTTGTGGTTTCAGTTAAACATTATTAATGAAAGTGGTGTGCTTAGAAAGTTGTTGATGTGAATCACGTGATTATATATGTGGATTGACTTTTGACAAATGATAATTAATAGCTTGTTTGAACATGCTTATACTTGAAAAAATGAATTATCTTTTAGAAGCACACACACACACACACATATAAATGAATTATCTTTTAGAAGCACACACACACACACACACATATATATATATATATATATATATATATATATTGTTTTTTCTTACTATTTATTATTTTTTAAATTAAAAAATAGAATTATCGTGTAGCTTACGCTACACGCTACACGCTACGGAGGACTGAATGTTACGCAACACGCTATTGCTATATAAAACATTGCTCTTAACATTCTATTTGTATGCCACAGATGGATATGCATATGTTGCAATTGTCCTGTGAAGGAGTTCTTTTGGGCATGGGCCATCCACGGTGTAACACAATAATCTTTGATTAACGAAGCATGGGCATCACTTGTCAGAGTTGAAAACTGGTGGAAATGATAGTTTTAAAACTTGGCCTAATTGACTGGTCTCAATTGGATCTTGAGCCAACTCAACAAAAAAATTGATTCTTGCGAGTTTCAGTTGGACATCTTTGGAGATTTTTCAAGTTCTCAACAGTTTTTTTTTTTTTTTTTTTTTTTTTTTTTTTTTTTTTTTTTTTAAACATTTAAAAAAATTATTTTGGGTGGATTAAACTTTTTCCTATATTTTGTAGGGTTTCATATGTTTCTAGTTTTTTTTTTTTTTTAATTTAAAATTATTTATTTATTATATAGATTTTTGGGTTTTTCTTTTTTCCTTTTATATTTTTATTAATTTGGATATTTAATAATATGTTATTTATTTATTTAATTTAAGATTGATAATATCTACATTGGCGTGTATCAACCATGGTGTGTATTGCTCAAAGCTTTTGTTATGTATCGTAAGATTTTCTGCAAACATTACATGTTTCATATGCATCTTAAAAGTTCATTTACATTTTTAACTTGTATCTTGGTTCATTTGTTCTAATTGATTAAGCTACATGAAGAGTAGTAAGTTTTCAACCTTTTGCCTTTTGTGTTATGTTTTGTTTCTACTTCTCATGCTAATCAAGAAGTAGATTTTCTGCAAACAATACATGTTTCATATGCATCTTAAAAGTTCATTTACATTTTTTCCTTATATCTAGGTTCATATCTTCTAATTGATTAAGCTACATGAAGAGTAGTAAGTTTTCTACTTTTTGCCTTTTGTGTTATGTTTTGTTTCTACTTCTCATGCTAATCAAGCAGTAGATTTCTAATCATACTTTAAGTAATGGGTAGATATTCATTGTTGTATTTTTATTTTGTATTCTCTTGATTCTTTGCAGTGGGAAGCAAGTGGGCCCCTTGTTGTGGAAAGCGACAACTGTGGTAGATGCTCCTGGTAAGAAAGGGCGCCTTTTGATTGGAAAGGAAAAGAGAGTGTTGACTGATCGGTCCAATGCATTGGATGATTCTAATACCCGAGAGATTGATACAAGGTATTTAGATGTTGGATACTCGTCTTGGGTTGATTCTCACTTGCTAAGACAGGTAATTTCAGCAATCTAATGGCATACTCAATCAGCTATTTAAATTGCTCATTTTACTAAAAAGAGAGAAATTCTAAAGTGATACATGCGAGGAGATATTGAATAGGTGAATTGCGGCACACATGCCAGTGTGCACACTCTGATACATGTGTGACAAATCCGGGCCATGTGACATCCACTCGATGTGAATATGCCCTTTGCCAAAGAACAGGATGGTCCACTAGTCATGTATGTTGAATATGATGTCAATTAAAGTCTTTCTAGTTGTCCATTTTCTCTTGTAGGAGTGTGGTCCAACTGATGATTGCAACGGCCTGAGTTATGGGCCAAGTAATGGTCACAAACTGTTCTATGTAATGATTCACCCAATCTTGGACACATGCTACTTTGGCATTTATTTTGTGATTCATCTCTTCAATCTCTCCTTTTGTGAATCACCATAGCATTCCTCAAGGAGACAAATTCTGCTGTAGCATTTGAAGAAGATTGAGCATGTTGTGTTTTAGGCTGCGACTTTAGCATAGTTCTTTTCAAGTACCTACTGCTGCGTTTGGAAGTGTTACATTTACATGGTCATTGGCTGAAATGGCCACTGTGCTTGATACGGCTCTTTGCTACGTTTATCTCCTTTGCTACTCAGTGAATGTTTGGACTTTCTTCTTTCTGCTGTGCTTCATGCTCACCAATCTAAATCAATTTCATAAGTTAAGTCTGTGCAACTTAAGTCAGGTTCAATGGGTGTTAGTGCACTTTTCCACTCCAAACAGAACCTAAAAGCCAGTGAAATTTTCAAGAGGTCTATGTCCTCTAAAAGGTTAGTTTTGCTTAGTTTACGGTTAATTTTGAGGTATTTCCATAAGGTTCTATAACTCCAAAGTATGAGTGTTAAAAAATGATTTGTTCTTCGAAAGGAATTTTATGATTGCAATACATCCTGTGACTAGAAAAGGAAGCGCTACTAAATAACCGGAGTCAAGCTGCTGTTAAAGTGGGAGTGTATATGATATTGCAGAAGTTTTCTCCAATCAAGTTTGAAGATGCAGGGACTCTTTCCATTAGACAAATGCCTTTTCATGCCGTTGCTTTCTGAGTCAGCTATCATTAAATTAACCTTTTGATATTTTATTGAAAACATGCTGCTGATGCAGTAAATGAGCGTGCCAAAAGTATAATGAATATGATTAGTTCAATTTACATGATCATGGATGATGCTTAAGAACTTCAGACTTGGCTGCAACTCAAAGAGGGCTCAAGTCCAAGTTGACATGAGAGTTGAGAGTTGTTTTTTTATTTGATTATTTTTTTTTTTTGAAAAAGTCAACCACATAAATCGAAATTCTGAAGGACTACTGCATCGTCAATAGAGTGAAAGCTGCAATTTTGTCTTAACTTAATAATTCATAATAAGAGTGATGCTAATTCCTCATGCATGTACATACCCCTATGTAACTGGCACATGTGTGGAATTTCTAAGTTGTTCATCAGTTGGGCACCACCCTGCAGATGCACCAGTGCAGAAATCAGGTCGCTTCATTCATCAAGTGGGCAACTGCGTGCAGAACAAGTGAAATGCTAAAAGACCAGGCCAAATTCTCCTATCGGTCCATTTTTTCTTACTCTGAATGGCTTGGCTTTTGGCTAGGACATTGCATTTTGGGGCCACCTGCTGGACAACTTGGATGTCGTTTTTGTGCCATTGTCGCATTTGGCAATGTGTAGATGGATTACGTTCTACACATGTCTATTTAGTTAGCCTTTGCATGATGGTAATATACCTGAATGTTAGAAGAGTTTGATGCTTCAACTGCCTTGTTTTTTAATATGATGTTAACTCATTGCATTAAGGGTCTGTTTGGTAGTAAGGTACAAAACATATTGTTGTAGGAACATTGATTGAAAGGTTGTAATCATTAAAAGCTTTCTGAATCAAACATTAAGGCCCTGTTTGGTAGATGCCTAAAACTGAGTTCATCCCATTTTAGTTAACAGCAATTATGTATTAGAAACCTTCACTACAAATTGAGGTTTGTATTAGAGGTTTCAAATACATAATTGCTGTTAACTAAAATGAGATGAACTCATTTTTAGGCGTCTGCCAAACAGGGTCTAATACTTATAAATTAACAATTCATGAAGTTTTTCTCTATGACAATTTTGCTGTTTTTAACATCAATAGTTAAGTGAAGGGAAAAGGTATAATGTTTATACCTTATGTATATATGTATATGTCCTAGTAGCAAATAGACCCTATGCTTTGACAAAAGTCACACCAAATATGCCTTAAACGCTGTAATACTTTTCAAATCACAACAAGTAAGCTGAAGAATCATTATTCTTGAGTAGTTATCTGCTGTCACAAGAAGCACAGGTGATAAGTCGATTTACGATTCATACCACAATGAATTTAATAGATTAGTGTATACATTTATTGTTTGTCTTTCACTAGGCACAAGGTGCAAATGATGGTTAAAAAAAATGAAGCCTCCAGTTCTTATCTCAATATGAATTTAAGGGGAAAACACTAGCCCACTTAATGCTGATTACGTTTTTTTGAAAGGTAATGTAATTTTATTCAAAGAAATTGCCAAAGGCGAAAAGGAGAGCTACGACCTGAACAAGGAAAACAAATTACATTCATCAAGGGCCTTTAAGCAATTGGCCCACATCACTAAATCTATCTTAGCCTGATTGAAAACATCCATCACCGATCTACTCGTTCTGAAAACACTGACTGTTCCTTTCCCCCTAGATAGCCCCTAAAACAACCATCAAGACAAGCCACCACACCATCCTACCTTCTTTCCCAACCGCGCCATTGTGCTAGGCCAAAAGCAACTCTTCGATTGACCCCCCGACATCACCCACGAAACTGAAAGAATATGAAAAAAATCTATCCCACATGCTTTCAGCAAAAGGGGGCAATGAAAGAACAAGTGATGAACTAATTTCGTGTCTTTCACGCACATCATGCAAATGTTTGGGAGCACCATCGACCTTTTTTGAAGATTATCGATTGTGAGGATCCTCTTTCTACCCGCCAACCAAACGAATGCTGCAACTTTTGGAGGGGCACCGTGGAACCAGACATTAGAGGTGTGGCCAGATCCTACTCCTGCCGTTGATTTCCAAAGCAACTTGTAGAAAGATTGAACAGAGAAACAGCCCGACTATTCCAATCTCCACATCAGCATGTCCCTCTCGCCTGTAGATGAGTATAAAAAACGAAGGCGCTCCAACAACCTAATAAAATCATCCGCTTCCTCATCTAATAAATTTCTATGTCACAAGGAAGACAATACCATTGCATCACCACAAATAGAGAAGTACCAAGCAATATGGATATTCTTTACCAGCGACAACTGAGCTAATCTAGAAACTTGATTAGGAGTGATTTGTCCTCGACCCACACATCCTCCCAAAAGTAGATCCCATTGCCATTGCCAAGAGAAAAACTGATCCCCTCAAAATTAACCACCAATTTCTTAGTATCCTTTCACACATCTGAAGCCTTGTACGAAGAAGATTCCTTTACCCACCTCCCTCCTTGAGTCGCTCGCAACCGCTTCTCTCCACAAACTCCCATCCTCCATGGTAAGCCTCCACAACTGTTTACTTAACAATGTGAGGTTCATCATCCCCAGTCCCCTAATGAGACTAGCTGATTGACCTTTGTCCAACATTTTACTTGGCACCTTAGTAACCACCACAGGCAGGAAGGGGGAGAAGCGATCGCCCTACTGAAGACCCCTCGATGCCTTGAAGAAGTCTTTATGGGCCCCATTCATCAGCATAAAAAAACTTGGCTGACTGGACTCATTATTGGATCCACCTTCTCCACTTTTGTCCACATCCCAACCGCTGCAACATGTAGTCGAGGAATCCCCAGTTGTTGTGGTCACTTTCTTGATGTCTAACTTGCACATGAGACCCTTATGTTTTCTGTGTTCCCAACCACAGTTTGATAGCAACTTAAAAGCAAAATTATTTAAAAATCACCATGCCTTATATGAATGAATATATTACATAATTGAAAATACATAAAATGACATGTAACTAATGAATAAGGAAATCATATAGGCTTGTGGGCAAATTTCTGGAAAGATAAACATCATAATCATGATAAAAAGGGAAGGGCTGATTATAACAGGAGTATTGTAAAATCTGTTGCAGTTTACTCTAACATCTCCAATGTCTTGAATCTTGATCTTTATTGTGGTTTTCTAATTTTGGAAATATGGGATGCTCAATGCAGGAAACAATGTGTTTTGTTTGATCTAGAATGGCACAGATGGGGGTTGCATTTTTGCAACCTCTATTGCTAATCTTGTGGGGTCCATCTTGGGAATTGGTATGCACATATACGTTCCCTATTTAGTGATGCTAGCCATTTGATCAAGGCATTCCCTATCTGCAATGGTAGCCGTAACAGCCACTGCCTTTATTGTTACAATATGAGCCATAATGGGCTTTACATTTTTTTTTTTTTTTTTTTGAAAATATATTTTGGCCCTGTAATGGACCGTTATGGCTGTTACAAGACTGTTATGGAGCCATTATGGGCTGTTATGGGTCAATTTTTCTGCAAGAGCCGTTTCAACCCTGTAATGCGTAACGGTTACCACCGTTACCGTTATGTAACCGTTTTGGAATACCTTGCATTTGATTGTGGCTTCCAAATGGAATATTACAACCAATGGTTGATATTGTATAGGAATCCACAAGGAGGCTTGTGGGTATCTTCCAACCACGACAGGCCCTACCATATGAATCACTTCGATCCTTGGGCCTACATTTACAGTTTATTGGCCACGTAGATTCCTCGGTTGAACATTATACATTTCCTCCTTTTAATTTCTGCAGGATATAAATGTTCTTCATTTCTTCTAACTGGTCTTTTTTTTTTTTTCCTTCAACTGTTGCTACTTTCAGGCTTTGTGAGACTTTTGGATCCTTTTATAGTTTTCTCTTTCGTCTTCACACAGCGAGTTATTCTCATGATGTGGTTTGATTGAATGTTCTTATAAATTTTACTGTTCCCATTATTTTTCTTCTGTTTTTTTTTTTTTTTCATGAAAATAATCTCAGCCCAACAATCTTGAAGTACTAGTTTTCTGATTTCAAGAATTCTATTACTAAACAGCCCGATGAATCTAGTTCCTACACTCTGCTTTCTTCAAGACACAAAAGGAATGTGCTTGCTTCTGGTGGAAGCTCTACTTCAGCTGAACCTGTCTCTAGAAGACGTCGGCCTGTGAAAAAGAATGCATTCAACGAACTCTTGGATTCTTCTGTACTTTATTGTGAGCAAGGGCCTTCTGAAATTGACATCAGCAACAGACTTCATAACGTCAGTGGTGCATTGAATGATTCAAGTAATGGGAATGCATTGCCACCCAATATAATGACATTGGGAAATAGTTCCAATAATTTTGAAGAAAACAGGAGCACAAGCCCGGAAGAAGTTGAAGACATAGGAGATCTTCCACATAACTTGGGAAATAGTAATAATAACGCTGTTCCTCCCCAGGAAACGACTTCCCAGAATGGGGTTTGTGATGCTGACGAGGAAAAGGATGGAAAGATGAAAGGAGATAATGACTTGGCAGAGGGAATTGGTTTTCCTATGGCAATGGAATTATCATGTGTTATATGCTGGACTGATTTTAGTTCAACAAGGGGTGTTTTACCATGTGGGCACCGTTTCTGTTATTCATGCATCCAAAGCTGGGCTGATCAAATGGTATGTCCTCTTCCACTTAGCATAGTCCATCTCTTTTTTCAGCTTTGTTTTGTTACTTTGTACAAACTTTGTGCTCGTTGTCAAAATCGTTATCATATCGTAAATCGTAATAGGGGATGAATCACAAATCGTAAGTTTTGTTTTTTGTTTTTTTTTGTTTTTTTAAATGATTTTCTTAAAAATATAAACCAGAAAAAAATTAAATACTTTAACACTATCATAACATGGTGTTACTTAAAGATTAAATGATTCTTATCTTTCCTTAGTTTGGTCTTTCAAGAAATTTTCCTTAAAAAAATATACTAGGATCCTTTAACAATTTATGTTCTTGTTACCTTCGTTGAATGATATTTTGATTTCTAACCAACATTCCACAATACTAGGATCCTTTGATTTCTAAAATATAGTGGATTCATAGGGATTCAAAGGTGGGATTCAAATCGTTTTTCTAAAAATTCTACTCAAATTCTAAATCGTAAATTGTAAATTGAAGTTTTTTGACAACACTTCTTGTAGACTTTAACATTTGTGGCAATTGACAAGGAATGGTTTTGTTATTGTAGAACAAAGAAATCTATATGCTGAAGTAATGCTTGTAGACCATATCTGACATATTGTGAGATTTGACCTAGAGACCAAGGTATTAAAAAACTGTTATGTGACGGCCATTACATAACCATGGTTTTGAATATCGGTATTAGAGGGCGCATCGGCTTGGCCAATGATACGATACGGGCGTCGCGAATTGGTATCAGTTTGTATCGTTCATTTTTTTAAGCCAAAGAATTAAGGAAAATATCGGGAAAAAAAGAGAAAATTGACATATTATTATTATTAAAAAAAGAGAAAATTATTATTGTGCGTGTGCGTGTGCGTGTGTGTGCGTGCGTGCGTGCGTGCGTGAGTGTGTGTGTGTGTGTGTGTGTGTGTGTGTGTGTGTGTGTGTGTGTTTGTGTGTGTGTGTGTGTGTGTGTGTGTGCGCGCGCGCGCGTGCGTGCGTGCGTGCTTGCATATAATGGTGTATCAGACCATTGTTCAATAAGAATGTTGTCTATCGGTTCGACATGTTGAAAGTCAACTGAATGGGCTCTAATTGAACACAATTAAGCATGATTTGGTGAAGTAGTGCTTATTACATTGAAATGCAACAAAAAGACGATGGAAACATAGGAAATAAAGTGAAGGCTTATCATTCTTTCCGATTTTTTCCATAATGATCAACTTCACTTTGATTTGTCGAATCCCACTCAAATAATCTATTTTGATATGAAAATAGGTCTAGATCTAGCCTAAAATGACTTTCTAAGCTTGCTCCATGATTTAAATGAAAAAAAGAATAAGAAACATGATTGAAAATTTGAAAAATAGTAATTCAAAATTGGGGCTTTATGGGTGCATCACCTTTTATCGGCCAATACAACTTGATACAGGGCAATACAAATACGATACGGCTGTATCAGCCAATATGATACTAATATTGAAAACTATGTACGTAAATGTAATGGTGGGAACTGTTACATGTTACGGGGTTGTATGGCTATTATAGAAAGAATGGCCCATAACGGCCATTATAGGGCTGGTACTTTGTTTTTTAATTAAGTCCGTTACTGCTTGTATTGTAACGTTAATGGTGGTGGCCGTTGTGGCCATCGATACCGTTTGTGACAACGGCCAAGTACCCCTGTCAGCATTATCATTTAACATGAGAAAACCACGAAAAATGGTAGATGGAAAATATTTGGCTTTAACTTTTTAGGTTTCTCCTTAAAAAAAGCTTAGCAGTTTAATGGGGAGGTCTCGTGTTCGAGATTCCTCGTCGGGGGTGATTAATGCGCATTTCACACTGGGCTCGAGTGGGGTAGCTCGTGGGATGCAGGGACACACTCGGGGTGGGTGGCCCTTGTGAGGCGGTACCCATGTGAATTGGGGCCCACGAGGGGGGTTCGGCCAAGGTCCTAACCCATGCGATGTGGGGCTTGGGCTATGAGATAAAGGGATTAATTCGCCATACTCTAATAGTTTGAGCTTTTAGAGCAAGTAGTTTATTTTCCTGCATCACGATACATTGGAGATATTGATACATTGGCGATATAAGCGACACCTGGAATTTGCACAGTTGAAAATATTCGTGATACATTGGCGACACTTAGCGATACATCCAATATCTGGAATTTCTGATACTAACGGTGGTATCGGTATCGCTACTAGTGTCATCGATATCGCTGAGCTGGAGATAGAGATAATATCTGGATACTTCGAACAAGGATCGTAACTATATCAGCCACCCCTGTTACACTTTAGGGGGATGAACCGGTGTCTTAAGAAAAATTGGGCCGTTTAGGCCGATACGCCTTGTATTGGCACCATTTTGAGTATCTAGAAACAAGGTTTGAGTGGGATTTGACGAATCGAAGCAATGGACCATTTTGGGAAATGTTAGAAGAAGAGGCAAACCATCACTCGTCTAATTTTTTTTTTTGTTCCCTTTCTCCTTTCCATCTTTTTATTGTATTCATAGGTAGTGGGCCTTAATCCACCATATCATGATTGATTTGCGTTCAATTAGGGCCTATTTGATTGACTTTTGGTAGGTCAAGCTGATAGATAGTATTCTTATTGAAGAATGGTCTAATGCACCATTGAATACATGTTAAACACACACACACACACACATACACAAATATAGATTTTGATGTCTTACATTTTCCCTTATTTTTCCAATATTTTTTTTGTGCAAAAAAGAAAAAAGGAAAAAAAGAAGCCGATATGGGCCCTTATTGTCTGATTCAGGTTTGATATGGTACAATAAGCCCCTTATTGTATGGTTTTGGACCTGGTCAATACGCTTACTGATGTCATTGTTCAAAACCTTGGTATCGGTCCAATAGGTTTATTTATTTTTAAGCAAAAAACATACAGAAAAATATGAAGGGAAAAATAATTTATCCTTTTTTTTTTTTGGTGCTTTGGACATGTATTTAATGGTGTATCAAACTGTTCTTTGATAAGAATGCTATCCATCGGGTTGATCTGTTCACTGTTATAACCTGTAGGCTGTGTTGCTAGGTCTTTAACCTGTAGCAAAACTGATGGACATGTAGATGTCTGAAACACTTCATGGTGGGCCTATTCTACTTGACACTGGGAAGCTCCCATTGTGTCGATTGCATGCGAACATCCCTCTCTCTCTCTCTCTCTCTCTCCACACACACACAAAAGACGGGTGATTACTAGACACTCTGAACTTCCAACTTTCAAAACGTGGCAATTCACTGCTCAACGGTCCATCCTACTTTATATGCTTAGCATCCTGGTCCAGGCCTGGTTGATAACACTAGCCAAGCCTAAACTTGATGATGTTAAATAAGTTGGCCTGCTATTTCCTATCAGATGTTTTTTGCATAGCCAGGTTCAGGCCCTATTGGGCCTTAAAACTCATGCACTGGCCCATTCCACAGCCCTTTAACTTAGCCTAATGCCACATTGTAAAACAGGCTGGGTCTGGATGGTTATGTGAATGAATTTGAAGTTTGACTTGTCTATTAAGGGTCCCTTCTAGCTTTTGTAGTCCTTGGAACAAGCTTCACTTTGTTCTCATGATAAGATGGTGTCATTTGTAGGCTTCAAGGAGAAAGGTCTCAACATGCCCTTTGTGCAAGGCTTCTTTTGTGAGCATCACTAAGGTGGAAGGTGCTGCATGTTCTGATCAGAAAATATACTCGCAGACTCTGCCATGCACCACTTCAAGTACAGACATACTCATGCTTGCTGATAGAGAATTCTGCAACTCTGATGGCTTTCAGGTCAATATCTATATTACCCTGTGTTCAAAAAGATCAAAATGCACTGTATCTGGGATGTATCACAATAGATTCTCCTTGCAACGAAATACCAAGTATTGAATGAATGAATTTTCATAATCTTATTACTTTTTTATAATCCTCAGCTCGTATCATGCATCATGTTTTGTATTTCAATGAAGACAAAAATAAAATAAAATTGATCATGCATGTTAGGAGGCTGTAAAAGGGAAAGGGGAAGGCCGGAAATGATGTGGGTGGATGTTGTAAGAAAAGACTTAATGACCTATGGTGTAACTGACATTATGGCCCTTGATAGAGTGGAGTGGTGGAAAAGGATTTATGGAGCTGATCCCATTCAGTTCGGATAACGCTTAGATGATGATGCTAGGAGGTTTCCTATACCCACATGCACCTCTGCACACACTTCAGAATGAGTCACATTTTCCAATGCACAGATGGAGTTGGGTCCCACGTGTAGACGACATGGCCCAAAAGGGGCAGTCTGCTCATAAGGTGGGCCACAAGTGTACATTCACTGTGGAACATTGCTCAAAATGTGTAGTCCACATGCTGACTTAATTGCCTTAATTTGTGACAGGCATGTGCCATGGTAGAGCCCACCAAATGCACTTCTTGAGTTTCCGAAATGTTTGGCATGCATGGCTACATATGGAGTGGAGTGCATGCTGAGGTTCTTGTGGGCTTGAATTCGAACAGAGTATTGAATGCATAATTTATAGTGGGTTTGCGCAAAGGATTGATACAATTTGTTCCAAAACTATATTGCATTTTGATTTTGTTGTTTTACACTCATCTGCCAAAGCCTCAATAGCATTTCAAGGAACATATATGGTCTTTCCAACAGTAGAATGAAGAAACTTCATCTTATGTGACAAATTACCATGATTTTACCTCCCAATTGCTATTATTAACTGTACGTGTGTCCACCTAAATTTTTTGTTGTTGTTTATTATTATAGTCGTGATGTTTAAACAATTGATGAGTATCGAAAAAATTCATAGATCTAGCTATAATGGATTAAGATTTGTATCTATTTAATTGTTAACCAATGCTGTCAACATCATACAATATATGATTCCAATCATATCGTACCAATGTACAATATGAATCCTATTCATGAATTACAATTTGGAAATAATTGTATGATTCAAATCTGAATCGTATGATTTTATCGTGAATTGTACGATTCGATAACGAGCATAATTCACCCAGAAAATTCTAGTGAAAAGTCAATTTTTTATTTTTCTGTTTTTTTGCAATTGTTTTTTAGGACTTTGTTTTTAAAACCCTTATAGGGCCCGCCCACATTAGAAAATCACTCTATTTGGTTCTTGTGAGAAAGAGTGGAGAGTTTTGGAGATTGTGGAGCCAAAAGAAATTTAGAGAAAGAAATTCTTATATCAGTTTTGTCAGTTAACAGAATCAAACTTCGATTATTTCATTGGATTTCTCTATCAAAATAGGTACAAATAAATATAAAATACGTCTTTAATCGTTTCTTTCTTTTGTAGGGTAAAATATACATTATTGTCTATTTCCTTTGTTTTTCATTTATTTCAAAATTCTTGTCATTTTATTAATGATTTATAATTTTATATGTTTATTTTAGTCCAAATAGTTGTTTTTTCTTAATAAGTAGGGTTGGGTGTTGGCTCTTGTTGAAGTTTAAAGATGGGAAAGAAATTGAAGTCCATGGATAATGACCCTACATGGGATTATTGTTTGAAGGTGGATAACAACCTTTACCTAAAATGTAGTTTTTGTGGGAAGACTTATTGGGGAGGTGTGTTTTGAATGAAACATCACATTCCACGAACTAAGAAGAATACAGTGGCATGTTCCCAAGTGGGTGATAATGTTGAGGAAAAATTCAAGAAGTCTTTGGATAATAATGTGACTGAAAAGAAGCAATAAGAAAAACGGGAATGCGATGTTGGAAGAGTTCCAATAATTGATAATGTGGAGGAATTGGGTGGAGGGGAAGGAAAAAGGATTATGGATGAATTTGTTGGAAGAAAGAGTGGGCCGAAAGAAAAACAACAAGCCATTTTAAATAAAATTTGGAAGAAAGGAGATAGAAATAGTGTATGCCCTTTTATTTCTCACTTCTTGTACATGAACGCTCTACATTTTAATCTTATGAAAAGCCCCCTCTTCGCACTTATGATGAAAGTGGTTGTTGCATGACTGTTATGTGATACGGAGGCGTAACGACTATTGGCTGATTATGGGGCCATAACAACTATTAGCCCTGTAACGATAAGCTCGTAAAGGTTAAAAAAACATTTTCAACCCATTTTTTTCTAGGGAAGATAGGGAGAAAAAAACCCCTAAATAATGGGATGGCCGGATGGGACTCTTGTCCTCCTTTCTCCTCCTCCTCTTCTTTCAATGCTGCTACGGTTGGCTGCTTCTCCTCTTTCATTTCCTTGTCCTTGTCCCCGTGGGCTGGTGCAACATCCATCTCTCTCTCTCTTCTCTCTCTCTCTCTCTCTCTCTCGTCTTTTCGAAGGAAACCAACTATAGTTTTAAAAGTTTGCTTTTTTATACTCTAGTGGTGCATGGCATTCATACACTTGCACTTAGAAAATTGAACGCATGGCATATAGTAACTCAAAGCAAACCAATTAAATTATGGGATCAGTTGTTGCCAAGTCAGTCTCAAAATCAAATTGTTTGAATGATCCTAACCACTGGTTTGTAGACACTTGTTTGTTGAAATAAGACCAGTGAATCTTTTTCATTCTTCACCATCCAATAAATGTCCACCGATCTCATGCTTTAAAAAAAATAAATGTCTATCGATCCGACAATCTGATAATGAAATAACATAACTTCAGGCTGATTGCATTAGTAGGATGAGTGCCATAGATTGCATTTTCGGGCCAATATAGGGCATTGAGTGGTCTCTCTAATCGACGATACCATTCATCCTAATTATTTTCAATTTTTTCTTAAAAGTTTTAGAGAGAATGATGTCAAATTCTTAAGGATATACATTAGTGGGTTGAGTGTCATGGATTGCATGATTTGTTGTCGATTTTGCCGCATTTAAGTGGTATCCCAAATCTGTGACATTATTAATTCGAATTGAATTTTAATATTCTTATTATTACTGGGGGGAGTTAATTTCGAATTCTTAGGGATATAAGTGGAATGAGTGTCATAGATTGCATGAATTTTGTGCCATTTTAGGGGCATTCGAGTGGTCTCCAAATTAGTGACATTATTCATTTTAATTCTTAAAATTTCTTGGGAGAACAATGGTAAATACTTAGAGATGTGCATTAGGATGAGTTCCATAGCTTGCATGAATTTCAGGCCAATTTGGTCTTAATCTAAGCTTGTCAAATTAATAAAATAATTAGACATGCCAAGACATCATTCTAACCAAGGAGTGGACCGTTACACCATCATAAACATGTTCAAATTCACAAAAGAATACCTATTTGAAATCCTCTCAATATTTTGGATTTTTTCTGACATATTTTTAGATTTTTTCTTTTAAAAAATTGACTGTTGTGAGGCTTTAACGGTTGTTATGCCCCCTGTAACAGCGGTTATGCGTAACGGTATCAGTGGGGACCATTATGTCCAACAAATACTGTTAACTTTGCTTGTGTCCCAACCACAAGTCCCTACCAATTTCATCTTCCAAATGTTATCAGGTAGTACCTTGACAAAAGTATGAGTTAAATCTAGGGTTTGTAAATTATATAGGCTGCTTATGGTAGATAGTAGTGTTTTCAACAGACAAAGCTTAGGACATAGGTGCCTTAAGTGGATTAGACACCCAATTTCATTTGGTAGACTAGAGATTGTTACACCCCGGGGATCCATCATTGTAAGCAATTTGAAACTTTGAGAAATTTCAACAGCTCTTTCTTAGCATTTCTTCCTTTTGACTTCTAAGTGAAGCACATAAAGAACAGAGGTGAAGAGTGGAGTAGTCAAGAGAGATTTACTCGTAGTTCTAAAACTCGGTGACTTGACTCAGACTCAGTCAAGTCAACTTGACGAGATTTTGAGCCAAGTCACCGTGAAATTCGTTGGGGAGCTCGACTTAGTTGAGACTTGGCTAGACTCGTCAAGTTGGCTCATTGACTTTTGTCGACTCGACATGACTTGAACCAAGTCACTTGCTCAGTTATTGCTTTTAATAATAATAAATATGTGCAAGGTTTGAGATTCAAATCCGTCTCTTTTTCTAGAGAGTCAAGCAAATCCGCCAACAAGCTATGCACATCGCTTGAGATAATTTTTGTCAATTTTTATATTCATAGACAATGTTGTTATAATTGTTATCGTATCATAAATCGTAATCGGGTATGGTTCGTATCATATAATTTGTATCATAAATCATAAGATTTTTTTTCTTCCAATTTTCATAAAAATATCATAAAAAATACAAAACAATTGTAAATAAATCAGAAAAATTAAAATACATATCAACCATCCATTTTCTCATGAATATGCAAAAATAAAAAAAATCTAACCATGATATTAATCTTGTGATCAACTATATACCATGTATAAATGTGTCATTGCGTTGTGTCATGTCATAACCAATTTTAAAAAAAATAACCCTTTGCCTATCCCTTGTAAATGTAATTTTTCTGCATCATTAAAAAATAACCTTTCCCCATCCCCATTTACATGTATAATGTATTCACTCGTTTCTATAAATAAAAAAGAAAATAAAAGTCTAAATAAATCTATTCTTGGTCGGCTACGGCACCATCATCATCAATGATATCAACATCATCTTCATCTTCAGAATTTAATGCCAAAAATAGACTCCTCTTCCTCGTTTTCTCCCACTTCAACTTTCTCTCTTCCTTTACTTCTAGTTGCAAGTTTTTCAGGATCTACAAAATAGTTTATGAATTATGCTTATTAATTTAGCATAACTAGATGAAAATGAAACTACTAATTATAATTATAAGACTAGAAGACTAAACAACAAGTCTACAACATGTAATCATACCACGTCACCCATTTGGTCCTGAAGTAGTGCTGCCTACCTCTTGCACATCCTCTAATCTATCGATAAAGCATTCACCCATGTCCATCTAGGTATTTGTAGGAAGGGTGGGATCCTCATTCTCGGCTGTCCACTCATCATCGGATTCATATCCGTTAAGAAAATAGGATCAAGCCCTTGGTCTCTCTCTCTCTCTCTCTCTCTCTCTCTCTCTCTCTCTCTCTCTCTCTCTCTCTCTTCGCATGTCGGACTTCGAGCTAGAGATCATATTTTATGAAAACGATCGCATTCAATCTCTGTTGCTCGAGTTTATTATCTTTTTCAAATGTCTCTACAATGAACGTAGAATTCCATAGGGACCAATAACACTACATGTGAATTTATAAGGCAAGTAATGAATTCAATAATTTCTCACATGCTCAAAAGTAATCTAGTTGTGCTCGTAACTAGTAGCATTAAATGTCAGACTCAAAATACGGATAGGTAGCTTTTGTAATTTTGGACACTCGTCTCTGTAACTCTCCCACCATAAACCCATGAATCAATTATATAGATAATATAAAGATTAAATAATACATTAAATAATACACAACAAACTAGATAATCTAAAAACAACCAAAAACCAAAAATACATCTATTATTTAACTACTTAAAGAAGTCAAACAAGCAAAATAAATGAAAAATTACCAGATTGATTCATTGTTCTTATTAATTTACCCAATTCCTCCTCATAATCAATTATTAGAATATTCTCGTTGTTTTTAGTGCTTCTTTTTAGTCACAATCATCATTTGACAATTTCTTGAATTTATTCGCGACATCATCGATCTCTTGGGAACACGCCGCTGCATTCTTCTTAGTTCGTGCAAGGTGATGTTTCATTCAAACACCTCCCCAATAAGCCTTAAAAAAAATTACATTTTAGGCAAGGTGTTCTGTATCCATTACGATATGCCCTTAAAGGCTGATACGTATTGGTAACGGCCATGACCGATACACGATACATGGGTGAAAAAGGGCAATTAGTTTTTTAAGACCGTATCAGCCATTATGGTGGCCGTAAGGGCCGTTACAGGGCATAACAACCGTTACTCCCGTAACGGTTGAAAAATGATCGCCTTCTTTTTTTCTATTTAAATTCATTTTTCTCCTCTTTTTTCACTTTTCTCATTCTAAAAACTCTCGTATATCATTTTACAACAGATTTTGACCACTCTTCTATAGCTTTTAAGATTAAAACTGTGGATTGAAGTGATTTGAGTGAATATAATATCCGAGGGCCTTTTGTTCAAAAAATTGAAAAAACAGTATTTATGCCTTTTTCTGATTTCTAGTTCTAATGCTTGATTGTGGTGTGTAAACATTAGATACATAATCATATTAAACAATTCACTAGATAACCCGATACAACAATCTCACCAAAGAGTGGACTGTTACACTACCATAAACATGTTCAAAACAAAAAATGAATGCATATTTGAAATATTTACATTATTCTTGATTTTCTAGATATTTTTTCAGAATTTTTTGGGCAAAAGAAAAATTTCAACCGTTATGGCCGATACCCGTATCAGTAATGGTGGTGACCGTTATGGCCACCGTTACCGATATGGAATACCTTGATTTTAGGTGAAGGTTATTGTTGTCATCCACCTTCGAAATATAATCCCATGTAGAGTCATTATCCGTGGAATTCGACTTTTTTCCCATCTTCAAGACTTCAATAAGTATCAATACGTCTAAATACTGGACGTATCAAC
>JAJHSJ010000015.1:18388090-18501242 GCA_021015155.1 Magnolia officinalis
TCAACAAATCCAACCATATATATAATCTTTACTTCTTTTGGATTGGCAGAAGCGAAAAAACATGTGACGCAGGGATGAACGTGATGAGGTCGATCACCGTCTTCCTCAAGGATAACTACTCCAAATCCACGGAGCTTCTTTGGACTCCTCACAGAGACTTCTCGAATCCACGACGAAAGAAAGCAAGAAAATAGAAATAAATGCTATAAAATTCAAAATTGATTAATGAATGAAATAAACGAGTTCACAACCCTTTGAATAGAAATACCAAGCAATGAGAGAGAAATCAGAAGTAAACTACAACTAAAACTCCTAGAATTCGCAACTTAGTATAAATAGTAAACTTACTATTTATAGACGGTTGTGAAGTCTACTAGTGCGCAAGGTTTTCGGCCAAAAAATAGTAAGTGTCCTATTTGGCTTCACCAAGATGTTCTCCTAATTTTTCTAAGCTCTTTTCTCATTGGGCGCAACTCCTAAAGCCCAACGGATGAAGAGTTATAATCAAACTAAAACTTACTATTTATAGTAAAAACGAAATTAAAATGAGGAAACGACCGTCGATCCAGGGGTATTTCACAAATCTAGCTTACGCAACCTGGCATAGTGGGGTTGGTTGGCTAAAGTAGCTCGTTCTACCCCAAAATCATATATTTTACGCCCGATAACTCATTCTGGATTGTGAGATACGCCCGATCTAAGGCCCGATGGTCCAGATCACTTCTGTCGTCGACCATACCTTTTCTGATCCATCTTGGCCATGAAACTGTCCATGACCCGCTCTACATCAACATGTTAGGTTAAGGATGTAGGCAGTTGAATACAATGGATATGACATTTGGTTGGCCTATCTTTTATCTATAATATCTATAATGCACTTGTAATCATACTCTTTATAGTTAAACTGGTCAATGATCTTATTTCTTACCCGCTCCCTCGCATTATATATGTAACCTATTGCTAACTTGTCATCTTCATCCACCAATCACAACATAATGACTAAGGGCTCGGATGCTTTTACCGCCTTTACCATTTGTGCAAATTTTTTTTAATGAAAAGATTATTTGTTAATTCTATTTCACTTTAGTCTTCTTTAACCAATGCCCATTTGTAAAATCAACCGACACTATAAAGCTTCTAAATTTAGATTAAAAAAAAAATAAAAATCTATGTAGTGTTAAAAAGGTTGTAGTAAAATGAATGACTACTGAATGTAGCAAGTTATCTCTAATATGTTTTCTCATTAGATGGAGAAGAAGGTTGTGTTTGTACAAAAAGGTTGTGATTCTTCTAGAATTTACAATAACGTTTAAGAATAACTTATTTATATTTTTTAATATAAATTTAACACAATAGGCAGCACAAGGGGTCCAAAATAAATGGTGCCTCTTCTTCATAAGATGATGACTGACAACTGTATACGAGACTGCGTTATTTGTAATTACCAAAATAATGCATTCCTCCACTGCATCCTTAACAATAAAGTAAATAAGTAATCTACAATATAAGAATTGCTCGATGCATCCATGAACTTCAAGAACATTTTACCAGTTAGATAATGATGTAGAGCAGGTCGTGGACAGTTTCATGGCCAAGATGGATTAAAAAAGGTCCGGTCGAAGACAGAAGTGATCCGGACCGTCGGACCTTAGATCGGGCGTATCTCGCAATCCAGAATGAGTTACCTGACGTAAAATATATGATTTTAGGGTAGAACGAGCTACTTTAGCCAACCAACCCCACTATGCCAAGTTATACAGTCTAGAATTGTGAAAAACCCCTGAATCGACGGTCGTTTCCCTATTTTAATTTTGTTTTTACTATAAATAATAAGTTTTAGTTTGATTATAACTCTTCATCCGTCGGGCTTTAGGAGTTGCGCCCAACATGAAAAGAGCTTAGAATAATTAGGAGAACGGTTTGGTAAAGTCAAATAGGACACTTACTAATTTTGGCCGAAAACCTTGCGCACTAGTAGACATCATGACCGTCTATAAGGAGTAAGTTTACTATTTATAGTAAGTCGCGGATTGTAGGAGTTTTAGTTGTAGTTTGATTCAGATTTCTTTCCTATTGCTTGGTACCCCTATTTAAAGGGTTGTGAACTCGTTTTTAGTAATTAATTAATTAATTTTGAATTTCTTAGAATTTATTTCTATTTTCTGCTTTCTTTTCTCATGGATTCGAGAAGTCTCTGTGAGGAGTCCAAAGAAGCTCCGTGGATTTGGAGTAGTTATCCTCATCACGTTCATCCCTGCATCAGATAATTTATTGAAAAGTTTATGAGAGACCGATCGGATTTATCAGTCCATCCGTCGCTCATAGTGAACAATCATATATATATTTTCCATGATTCCTTATATTCGGCTATAAAGAATTATGTATGATTAACCTTGAATTTGAGGCACGTGTTCCTCATTTCATTATATGAAAGAGGTTTAACCTCAAGTCTAAATTGACCTATTGCCTTAACCATAACTTTAAAGCCTTCTGTTTTAATTGCGTTTAAAGGATGCAACACCGCTCTGATAAAAACACTTAGCGATATATTGAATATTTTTTCCTATCTTTTTTTGTTTATGCCAGTTTTATTTGTTTGATTTTTTTTTTTGCCCTCACCCATTTGTCGCCACATCCTCGGGGTGTGGTATACAACATTTATCCATGGACTTGTGCACACGAGCTCTTTTTTAGGCTAGTGGTGGTTTAGACTGACCTGTCAACATAGGGGGTAGGGATAGCTTCATCAACTATATTTATATACTTGTACGCATCTTGTTTCATAAATTTCTCTTGACGTAGGACACTATTACATTTCTTTCTCAATCGTTTATCCATATACTTCATGATTTTCTTTCAATTTTTTATAATAATATTGTCACATGTTCTTGCATTTGATCCCAGTGTATGTGTAAGGTGTTGTTTGTACTGTGCAATGCCATTAGAACCCACATACTTGCATAACTCATATACTATGTGACTGTTATCTGTAGCACCATGATAGTGCCTATATTTCCAACTCGAGTCATTCGACTTGGATTTTAAAGAGGAAGATTGGGAAGAAAACATGCTATATTGATTCTTCTTGTTATAGCTGGTAAAAACTAAAAACTATAAAGACTAAAGAGATTTGAGAGAGAGAGAGAGAGATAGAGAGAGAGAGAGAGAGAGAGTTACACAATTACATAAACATAAATACACAATTAAAAATAAAGTTTGAATAGAAAATTCTTGAATCTTGTAGTTGTAGACTTTTAGTCTTGTAATTAGAATTTAGATTATTGCATTCTTTGAACTCTGACTTGATTCTTGAAAGTTGAATCTTATCTTGTAACTTGTCAGTTGTAAAAATAAAAAATGTTTTGATTCTTGAATGTAGAGAAAGAGAGATAGAGAAATGAATGTATAGATTGTAGAGATTGGGAATGAATGAATATAGATTGTCAAAATGAGAATCAAGATCGATTAAAGAGATATATAAATAAGAATGAATTAATGTAGATTGTAGAGAATCTAAAGATTAAAGAATTTAGAATTTAGAGAAAGTGAGAGAGAATGTACGAATGAATGCTATTTAATTATCTAGTATCCAGTATCCAGAGAACGAATGTAATAAGAGAATGTCAAAAATGAAATGAATGAAATATGTAGAAAATGAAATGAGGGAATCTATCTAGAAACTTAAAGTTATAAACTAGAAAGAAATAGATGTAAAAAATGAAATGAGAGAATGTAAGTTTAACTATGTAATATAAGAGACTTGAAATTTAATTTATTCTTGCTTCTTCTATTTTGATTCTTGATTGAAATTTGAAAAAAGTTTGAGCTTGGGCATTGGAGACATGAAAGTTAGAACTGAGAGTTGAAAGATGCAGAATATAAGAAAGAATGAGAGTACGAGAATAGATGAGACTTTGAGTGAATGTAACTTACAAATAGAGGGGACCTGAATGCGATCAATATATATATCAATATATATGTAAGCAAAAAGTTCAGATTTTACATATACTTGGAATTCTAATATATGTGATCGCTTATATGCACTGATTGTATATGTCATCACCGTATATGCGATCATATATATATATATATATATATATATATATATATATATATATATATATATATATGTGTGTGTGTGTGTGTGTGTGTGTGTGTGTGTGTGTGTGTGTGTGTGTGTGTGATCGCATCTTTGCATATGTGACTGCACATGATAACATTGATGGTCATACAGAAACTAATCATAGAAGTCACTCAGGCTAGGGAATCTTTCAATTTTGCAAGTCATAAATGACTTTTCTGTGTGGTCAGTTGTAGATTCGGAACCTTATTTGATGGGTGACTACTCCAAATTTAAATGCAGTTCATTTAAGTTAATACCATATCCCGTGCGTCGGTTAACGAAAAAAAGGAAAGCAACAATAAAATGAAGGAAGAGTGGGATTGCGCTCATGCACCATTTACAACGACCCATTATGAATTGCTTATGATTCTAAAGAATTACTTTATATAAGGCAATTGTAACCATCCATCCATAGCTTAGAAAAAGGACGGGTATAGAAAATAACACCTGATCAGCGCAATTGTTGCATTGCAGCCCATGAAATGTACTCTTCCCTTGACAGACGGTTCAGATCAATTTATCAAACTATCCAACAGGACTGATGGTGAGATCTATCCAATTGATTCCCTTAACCACACAATGCAATTTGATTGTTGATCTCATTAGATAATTTATGGTAAGACAATGGATCTACTTTAAATAATCAATCAAGATAACCGGAACATATCTTTGATCTATCGGTGCATGTGTTCATTTGGTGACATGATGTTAGGATGTGAGCACGAAATCCAGTAGATAGAAAAATATCAAGTGGGCCAGACCATAGGGATAAGTGGGGATGGGACACCCACCTAAATTTGGATTAGGCTGATGGTGGCTCCACAGAGCTTTTTGTTGCACTGATGCCCTATCGTAGGAAATTCACCCCATAGGAAGATATTTTGAGGGACAGTCCACCCACATTTGGGACCATCAAATCAACGGTCTGGATCACTCAACTATGAACTGAGGTCGTAAAGATCATATATCCTTCTCTTAATCTCATCACAACTCATCACAATCCTTCTGGTGTTTCATCTTTTTTCTTCCATCTGTGCATCAGGAGACCACTAGACTGCAGATGCCCTTCTGGTGGACCACACATGTGTGAATAATGAACAGTTAAATTGGATTTACCAACGGTCTGAATTCATTATACATGTATATATGGCCCACTTGATGAGCCCGCCTGCTGGATCTTTAGACCAACGTGCAGCCGACCTGATGGATTGACAACTCATACGTCCGATGCAAGTGGGACTTGGAAAAACCTCCAGTTAGTAACTTCATCTGATGATTTGTTGAATGAGATGAACTGAGATTGACTCCAGCCCGGATTTTGAATTGTTCAGGGCGGGCTTGATGGGTTGGGTTTTAAATTATAACTTTGCTTGACCTGGCCCGGCCCATTGACAGTGCTACTGAAAACCCAAGAATGCTGTGGATCATATGATGGCGGCCTCTCTCTCTCTCTCTATCTCTCTCTCTCTCTCTCTCATAACAATTGTCAAAATGGATAAAAGACGATCATATGATGCTGGCCTATTGGGACTGACCACCATAGACGTGTCTGCAATTTTAGTTAATCTAGATCGCAGATCTGATGATTCTTACCATATATGGAGGGCCCACTGAAGCTCTTAGATTGTATGATCCCATTATACTCAATCTATCTACAGACTAAGGAAAAAAAGAAGAAGAAAGAAAGAAGGAATGGGCCACATTCAAAGGGTGGAAAATGCAATATTAGGGAGGCTAGGAATGATCTAAGCGGTGTGAAGATGCTCCAAGCCATTAAGCTAAGCATGACTTCGTCCTTAACACCGAAGTGTTAGTTGTACAATTGAAAGATAGCCCAGAAAATAAAAAGAATGATTGTATAATTGTTTTATATGGATCCTGTCCGGTAGGGACCACAAGTAAAAATGACATTGCCAAAAATTGACAAGGTGAGATTTCCATTTCTTCATCAGAAGCTGAGTCCCCTTTGAAGCTACAATGGATTTTCCTTGATATCTAACATAATGAAAGGGTCCTTGAACAACACAACCACAAGGTCTTCTGAAAATCATTACGAAGCACTATTACAAGATGTTCTATTTTTCCATAGAAATGTGTTCACTCAAGAAAACTTTCAGAGGATTTTGATCGTAAATGAGAAGATTGTTTACGGAGAAACACTAATACGGTTCACATTCATATACATGAGAATTATAAAGTAACAAGAAGAATCTTTGATTCTCTTTTGAAAGAAGAGAAATGAATTTTTTTGGAATAATGAGACTATTCAAATTATATACGATACTCGTGGAGAAAGAATCATAGTAAATGCAAAGAGGGAGCATCTTGTATCTAGCCGTGACTGGTTTGAACCAAGATTTCCAGATGGATGGGTCAATTTCTTATTTTTTTAGTACTTAATGTAATTATTTTAAACATTTTTACTATTCCTTGCAATTTAAATTTTATATTTGTTAACTATCCAGGGGAGTCAACTTGAGCCTTTAAGTCTTTGTTCCAAGAGATTCAAATGGAATAAATATGAGTACAACTCAAATGGAATGAATATGAGTAGAATCATTTTTGACTCTTCTTCAATCAAAGACCCAACTTAAGTTGAGTTTTGGGGTTTTTTAAACTATGACTATTGATATAAGAGAAAAGAAAAGCACATACATGCGCGCACACACACACACAAACTTGTAAAAATTGAAATATGTGAATCAAGGTTCAAATTATTATTTGCAACCATTACATATCGAGCAATAACCAACGGTGTCGTCCATAAATGATATAGCTGCATCGGCCCAAAACATGTGTACCTAGCATATATTGAATGATGCCCAAAAATGAATTTTGGCTCCTTCATCAATAAATATCAGACAATTGTAAGATTATCTGGATGCAGAAATCCCAGAGATTTACCTGTGCATAGGACATGGAGATCTAGGGTTCGGATGACTTACCTAACTGAGACATCATAGATGTCATATAAGAATACCAGAAAACCAATGTTGTAATCTTCCTCTCCTTCACATCCGTATGCAGAATAATAGATGAGACTTACACTTCTATCATTGTGTAGGATCGGGGACCCAACTCTCTCTTATATAGAATCCGTGGAGATGAGAGTTTGCAACCCATCACAACTCTCACTCACACTACTCCACATTGTTGTATCTTAGTACAACTTAATCACCCTTGCGTATCAGGCTATAGCACTCTACCCCTTACGTACCTTCATGCAGAGTATCTGTGTAAATCACATTGAAGTGGGGTCCACTGGTTTACACGATCACGCAGTCCAACAATCAGATCAATCTAGACCGTTGATCAATAAGGCCCACCTTATAGAGTTCTAACAACAATGTCTCCTATCAACAAAATAAAAATAAAAATCTTCCACAAAAACGTATCTTATATGTTGCACAGAAATGAGTTGGCATGGCAGCGATTTCCTGCTAGCCTACACACGTGTCAATCTGTCACAAGTGTGAGTGATCAAAACCATCGATTACCTGGGTGATTATAGGACAAACCTCAAACTCCAAAAAAGGTCATTACGTTGAATCTTGAAAAATACTGACACACAAATGGCCCACCATCCATAGCTGATTTGGGATTTGGACAGTCTGGATTGCGGTAAAACTATGTCATGTGTCCAGTTGTAACAAAGTTTCGTACCAATGTATAGCCTTGCAACTATGACATATGATGATTTAAACAACTTATCACCATCCATATTTGAACATTCATTTTGAATGGATTGAATTAACATAAAACTATGCCATGTGTACATAGAAACTAGGTGGCCCACCGTCGACATTTTAGGGATGAAAATTGCCAAGTCCCTGTTGTTAGAAGCTAGGTGGGGCCACCGTGACAATTGTGAGAAATCTACCCTATTCATCTGTTTGCCAAATATGTTAGGATATGAGCTCAAAAATGAGGCTGATCCCAAACTCAAGTGGGCCGCATGATAGAAAAAGTGCCACCTTTGAAGCATTCATGGGCTAATAGAAGTTTTGAATCAATTTAATATTTTGTACTTCCAATTTATCCTAAGTAGGAATGACCTTATAAATGGTTTCATGGCATCTAAACATCATAATAGACCTTAGAGAGGTTTAATTCTAGGCGTTTCACTGCTACTTTTTACTGTCGTACAACCTACTTAAGTTTTAGATCTGCCTTATTTTTGGCTCATGTAAGGATATAAGCACAAAATGAATGGATAGAGTGGATTTGTTACAAACATCCCCATGGGCCTCACTGAGCTTCTGACCACAGGAATTTACTATCATGCGGTGTCACTGTAACGCCCTGAAAATCGGGAGTCGAGCAAAGCTCAGCCTCCGAGTTCCAACGCATCACTTATGCAACATAAATAATGATGATTATGATGAGAGCATTGAAACATGAATGAGATTATACCAAAACAGCATATCATACTCCCAAGGCATCTAAATTGTGCAAGCGGAAGATTGTAATAAGTATATAAACGATATAAAAGTGATAGTAAGCCCTCAGAGTATGAATGTCACTAGGTTAACAATTATAAGTTTGATTTCAAAATATACAAAATGAAAAAGTGTAATGTCTTTTATCCCAAATACCATAGCCCCGTCAATGCAATTTTAGGTCTACATAGACCCGCCAGAGAGTTACATGTAGGAGAACTCCTCCTCAACATCATAGTAGTAGTCCGACTCTGCTTCTCAAGCATCGCCATCACCTGCAGCTAAGACAGTCTGGTTGGTGTTGCAAGCACCATCCCGTAACGTGGGATTGAGTAGCTAACTCAGTGGAATCATAAAGTATAGATTAACATGTTATCAAATCAATCAAGCGATAATGATAAAGCAAGCAAATCAAACATTCTTAAGTACTGTAACGCGGCATGCTTTCATTCCTCAGTGCTCCACATCTTCCAGGCACATGCAGTGCGATATGAACATGATTACCGAGTTGTTATTAGTCCTTTTCATACAACAGTATTGGGAAACTAGGGTACCTCCCTTATATCATTCCCAAACAATGATTCATTCTGGGTTCGTCAGTCCTAGATAATCTCATACGATGGTGTAGTTCTACGTCGCTGCAAAGGGCTGCCAGGGCTGTTACACGCACTCGTTGCACCGTTCCCCCATCACCTTATCAATGCAGGCCTAGTTTATACTCTGTTACTACGGGAAGACTCGTTGCCTCACCGCAGATTTAGAGTATACTCGAGGTCACTACATTGGGCACGGTCAGGGCTGCCAGGGCTATTACACGCACTCGTTACACCACTTCCCCATCACCCATCAAAACAGTGTAGGCCGACAGCTTGAATACAGTGTCCCATACCACTATATTCGGCTTACGAGTCTGGGTTGCTCACTGGTCACTACAAGGAGGCTCGTGGCACCAGCGTAGGCCGACAGCTCGACCACGGTGTCCCATATCACCATGCCCGGCTCATGTGTCTTAGCGGATCGAGGTACCAACGTTAACGGGGTTACACTGGTAAGTTTGGTACCCTAGGTTCAAGCAGTATCGTCCAAACATTGTGAACATACATTAGACAGATCGGGTTACTTGACGAGCCCGACTAGCACGAGTGCACATTGCATCGATCGACATGAAGTGCATAAGCACTCCGTGTGGCCTAACCACTGCCGACGACCGACATATAACTCGGGTTTGTCAAACACGTCCTACGTGGCGAATGAATCTCAACCACGAACTCAAGTCTGTTACCGATCGTCTGGATCATAATCATAGCCCCAATCACATTCAATCCTTAACCAGAAGCATGTAGAGTAAAGCAGAATAAACAAAGTAATTCAAGCATGTTAATAAGCATGTCATAAAACAAATATAAACAGGAAAAACAAACACATATATGTCATAAGTAAGTGGTTAAATTAAACAACCAACATGGAGGAAATCATATACATCTCTAAGTTAGTTGAGAATCCTATCTCAACACCCAAGTAAAGCATTATTTACTACGTATATACTCATACAAGCATTTATACAAATACTTAGACTACACATATTAGCCTACACATCATATGTTGGCTAAAACCTGTATTAGGGCGAATCCTTTCGCCAAACAGATACTGCATCCATAACTCGCATGTATATACGACAAATACTCATGGAAATCACATTTATAAAATTTATACGTATACGGTATTTTCTATAAATACCTAAAATACATAAAATTCCATATACTTCGTATGTATTCGAAATGGAAAACGGACAGCATGTTCTACATGTGAAATAACATCCTCGTCAATAATCTACCATTAGCCGACATTGAAAGCTTTGAAAAATGACAACCTAAGCGTCTAAAATCCGCACCTTATGCCAGTAGACGTGAAACGAAATCAGTTTGAATACAACGCCTTTGACTATGGCACAACGACAACCTATAACAGGGAATAGGTTAGCTATTCCACCTTCTATTCTATTTGAACCTCCAAAACAGGTTAGGGTTAGGATTTCTTACCTAAGAACAAAGTCAGAATTGCCGGAATAGCGATCTGGTAGCGATGGTTAGGCACGTAGATACGTGGGTTTGAATCCCAGGAAGAAACTTCAGCAATTCCTCACACTTTTCCTCTCTTTTCTCTCTTCTCTCTCCTAGGTTTTCTCAAATTCGTATGGAATGAGAGAGTTAGGGTTTAAGGTCCTTATATAGGTCCAAAACTCTCCAAAATAGACCTAGGGTCAAGGTATACTTAGGTTATGTCCAAAGGGCATCTATTCCAGCTCAACGGAGCACTTCTGGAGCTTCCCCTTGAGCCAAAGGTTAGACTTAAGCTCACTGACTATGGATCTAGGTCGAGTTAAGTTTTCATTCCAAATGGGTTCCCAGATCACACGTGGTGGACCAGTTTCAGTTCAACGGTCACCGAAACTCGATCAGGGTTACAAGTACACGGACTTATAGGGAAAATGTTTCCTGATCCGAGGGTGTATTTGGGTCAGATTCCGACGGTCTGATTGCTTATATTTGACCCGCAAACATCAAGTCTTAGATTACTTAAATTTAATTAAATTTCTAAAGAAAACCAGGTTTTCTCACACTCCTCGCATCGGGCTCGAGCGAATAGCCGTTGGACACTATCTGGATTTGATTTCCGAGATGGTTGTCAAGCTCAGCAAGGCGGTCCTAATTCTATAACCTTATATTATTCAGACTTTCGATGTGCGGTCCAGATCTGATACGGAGTTTCGTGATGCTCTCGAGAGCAGCCGGGTAATGATATTGGTCCTAGATTTTAGGGTAACCTAGCGTCACTGATTCTACAAGTTTTGGGTCTTGCAGATTGAATTTAAAGTGATTAGTGCGGATTTCGTATGTGATCTAGTTTAGCACTTCGTTAACTTTATCTAATTTCTAAAGGATTTAGTTCTATAAGATTTCTGTCTAAGGTGATACTAGGGCCTTTGGTAGTCTGTATAGAAGGTGGTTCAAAGAATTAACACTTAACTAAATCACACCCTAATTACAACAAAAGAAGGTCCTAGGGCAGGAGAGGCTGATGTTTCTAAGTAACCTATTCGTTGATGATTCCATAAGGTTATTTTGAGTTTGAGTATTGTTCTTCATCATCTAAACTCTAAGATTTGTGTCTAATGTGAAAGTACTTAGAAAGATTTAAAGAACGAGGTGCTGGGAGGTGAGATTGGTGAAGGAAAAGGGTTAAAAAACGATTTTAGACTTTGTGATTGAGTTCTGACAAGTTAATAAGGTGTTCGGATCGACCCATTACCTAAGGACGTCTATATCCAGGTTAATAAAAATCCGGGATGTTACAGTCACACACAATGCACGTAGTCAATTTAGACACTTATAGTAGTCCATGTGTATAGTTGAAACAATATAAGTTGGCCTCCGCCACAGTTGAGTCAGTGATTTGGATCTTTTAGGTTGCGTGTAAGCATGCCATGTGTACGGATGAAACTGAGGTCGATTTCAACACAAGAACGGTGGTGGTCTGCGCAAGGTACTACATTTGAATAAGTTATCGATGTCATGCCGTGTTAGACTAGTCCACGTAAGAATGATCAGTGACTTGTGTGTATCATTTATTTACTGAAAGTACCAAATGACATAGGTATAGTGAGACATGTATTATTTATGTATTCACCATAACAAATGTGGCATATGTTAGGTACTTGAAAATTAATAATAGACATATTTCAAAGTGGGTGTGTAAGCATTGAACGATTGCACGTATGACAGAATAGATGCTTGTGAGCACATACACGATCTGGATTTGAAGAGAAACATTGTGTAAACATTTTTTAGATGGTGGTAAACTAACATAAGAGTCCTGTTCCTCATTTACTGGCTTAAAAATAATTGTGTTTTAACTTTTTCTTGTTAGCAATCAATTTTGATAATACTGTACAATTAAAGCTTACAAAAAGCAGCTTAAAATAGCATTATTCAGGTAACCACTGTGACAGTAACAGATTAGTGTATTGAAAGTGAGATAAGCTATGTTAATATCACAGTATTTATGTATATTATCATCATGGTTCATGCCAAACACAATATATTAGAGATAAATGAATATGTAAAGGAAAGAAACAATAATTATAAATTATTCGTTTCTTGATAAAAGTTGCATTTAATGGTAGATTTTTGTGTTTTGCTTGCCCACGGTGAAATCATAAGGATGTCATTTTTACAGTAGTTCAATACCGAACCATGATAAAAATATACTGATGTTATTATTTAGATTTTAGATTTTCTTTATAATATCAGGAAAAATGCAATGATTATAAATTCATAAATACAAGCATTCGACCAATGATTTTGGCATTTGATTAATAGTGGTAAAATCATAACAATTACATTTCCCTTTACATTATCATTACTAAAAATAGAAAAAATAAAAATAAAATCACTTACAAGCAAGTTATACTAACTTGGCCGAACCTTCGGAACAATAGGCCACTTGTGTAGGACAACCATACCATTCAAAGGTAATAACCATCATGCAAACTGCAATTTTCTTGCCATGTTAGTTTGTTGGCCCACTAGAAAATACACATGATTTATAAAGCTTCTTTCCTAAATTTAAGTCGTACCATTGGACAAACAACAAATGGTAGATATCATCCAGCCTTCAATATTCCATGCTTCCATAATAATATTTTCTACAACCAAAAATATTAGATGATGACATGGTGGCCCATTTAGATTCCATGGTGGACTTTGGGTCCTTAATTACAAATGTCCAGACATCAATCAAAACGATGTTTGACTGATGTGAGTCATGTCTATGGCTTAGATGAGGCTGTGACCACCTTAGGCTAATCTGATAAGTGCGGTGGTTTTGTCACCAATGATAGACTTAATAGCAACCATTCAATGAATCAGACGATATTGTGGACCACTCGGGTAGATTTCGGGCTGTTCTCGATGCCCACGTCCCATCCTTTCAAGGGCGTTGGGCAGGCAACATCAACCTATATAGTTCCATGGTGTAACTTATCCATGTCGATGCAACTTCCTGATGGGTCCGGCAGTGATACTGATTGGAGCAAAGTAGTCACATAACAAGGATTAAGAAAACTAAATCAATATGAGCCTTTCGATACTACTTTCCGTGTGTGGCTCCATCTTCCACTACAGTCCACGTCATTGTTGGATTATGCTACACGTGTCATGCGTAATCTTTTTCAATTGCTGTCGATTGCCTTCCACGTGTAGAAGTCTTGTTGCACTGATGTAGAGCGGGTTGCAGACACTTTCATTGATAAGATGGATCAGAAAAGAGTTATTTGACGAAGGTGAAAGTGACCAGGACCATAAGGACCAGCAGACATATCTTGCAAATCAGAATGAGTTACTTGGTGTATCATATATGATTTTGGGTAGGAGAATCTACTTTAGCCAACCAACCTGCTATGCCAGGTTGCCCACATCAGATTTGGGGGATTCCATCATATCAACCGTAGAAATCTAATTTTATTTCCGTTTTTACTATTTATAGTAAGTTGCAGTTGGATCATAACTTCTGATCTGTTTAGTTTTTTGAATTGTGCTCAACATGAAAAGTGCTTAAAAAAATTAGGAGAATAACATGGTTAGGCCAAATTGGACATTTACTATTTTTGGCCAAAAACCATGACGTTTAGTAGAAATCACGACGGTCTATAAATAGTAAGTTGGAGTTTGATTCTGAAACTTCTTACGTTTGATATCCCTATTTAAAGGATTGTAAATTCGTTTTTATAATCAATCAATTTATTTTCAAATTTATTAGAATTTATTTCTATTTTCTATTTTTCCTTGTGGATTTGAGAAATCTCTGTGAGTTATCCCCGAGGAAGGTGGTGATCGACCTCGTCATGTTCATCCCTGCGTCATGCACTTGCATGTACTGAACTTTACAACTTTTTTATTGAAGCAGAAATCTCCAGGGTAGGCAAGTATATGCTGATAAGATCTGGACCCCACATGCATGGTAATAGCCATTGATTAGAGGTGAGCCCCGCACAGTAAGATTTATAAACCGTTGTAGTCTCTAAGGCTATGGTTGGTGAGATTTATGGATCCGCTGAGATTGCCAGTAACGTCTACCATACCTGACCTACCCTCTCCTCAGATGTCAAAGCAAAGAGGGGTCGCCTTCTGATCACCGTCCAACCTTGAGTAGATGGTGATAAGTTTCGCCTAGGGGTGGCAATGGGCTGGGCTGGCATGTTGGGTTCAGGTTGTGGTCAGGTCAGTTTGGTCTTGGGCCTTGTAGTAAGGTCCATGGGTTGGGTATTGGGGTAGATTTGAAGAGCAATTAATAATGGTCGGGCCCAGCCTAGCTTCTTTAATATATGATGGTGTTTGGTGACCTGGATCAAGTCATGGAACATGCATCTGCTGCCTGGCTCGCCCTAAAATAATGATGATAATAATAACAAATAATAATGTATATATAATAATAATAATAATAATAATAATAATAATAATTAGAGGTACCATTATTACAATAATAATAATAATAATAATAATAATAGTAATGAATAAAAGTACACAAACATGATAGAAGGTTGTAAGCCTGTTGCTTGAAGAAATGTCCTATTGAGATCAATTTGTACGAGGGTGGCCCAGCTGATGCCTATGTATAGACTTTTTGAGTTGGGTTTTGGAGTTTTTAAATGTGCTATGGACTATCTTCCTAACCATAGTTTGTGGGCCATTGACTGAAACTAGGATCTTCTAATCTTTATGATTTTTTATGGTAGACAACACTATAAGTATACAATGTTTAATGTACATTGGTTGGAAGATATTTGACTGTGACAATGCAAATATATTCAGTTGTCTTGTGATACACTAAATCCTGAAGATAATGATGCATTTTTTTAAAAATTCATTTGCATTTTGAGATTTCTTGTAACCAATAATCATTATAAATAAGAAAAATTAGAGAGGGAGAGTAATATGTGTTCACACTTCTCTTTTTCTCCAAATCTACAAGATATTGAGCCTCTTGAGATATATATATATATATATATATATATATATATATATATATATATATATATATATATATATGCTTTTATTTTGAAAGTCTTGGATAAGAAAAATTAGAGAGGGAGAGTAATATGCATTTACACTTTTCTTTCTCTCCAAATCTGCATAATATCAAGATATAATTACAAAACATAAGCAATGATAGCATTACAAAACAAACAATTCTTAAGTTACTTCTTTAAATGTATGGATGACATGACATGCACATGTATGGCGTGGGAACAATAACAATTATAAAATTTACACACAATATTGTTACCAATGAAGACGTCAATCATATGCACAATGGTTGACCCACAGTACAACTCAATAATGCTTGTCATTATATGCATGATTAGCCAAGTAACTATTATTCATAGTTCAAACAGCAGGTTGGTGACGTTAGGATCGATACATCTATTCTATCAAAAGAAGTTAAACGGATCACGTGGCTCGTGGCAGCACATAGCGCCCCCTCACTAGTGGCCGTTGATCCTATTATGGGATTGTCACCCAAAAGTCCAACTTATAAAATTAAATAATAGTAAGGGCCTAACGCTTAAGAACGATCACAAATAACGTAAGAGTTGTCACCCAAATACAAATGTGGGAAATGCACGATTGTCACGCTTCGACTTTCGGGTGCCCAAATCCCAAGTTGAGTAGTGTTAATATATTTATATTTATTACAATCCACATGGTTTCATCAAATTTAATAGATATTTAAAATCATTTAGAAGGAAAATACTTTGAAAATAATATATGTTTATTAAATTCGACTCTTTTGATAATTTTCTTTTCTACATTGAAATTTGAAATTTAAACTAAACCTAAATAACATAAAAAAAAAAAAACTGAATTGAAATATAAATTAAACCTAATTTTATAGAAAGAAAGAAAGAAAAAAAAAAAAACTAATAGTAGAAGCTCGGCTGCTCGTAGTATTCTAGCTCTACACCTGTGCACATAACAGCCCAGTGAGTCATTTTTTACCCAAAATTTAAAATGTTCATATTATATCAAATTTTTATTAACAAAAAAGTAAAATACAAATAATAAAAGAACATAAACTTAAGTAATAGAATTGTAAAAATGTCATGCATGTAATACTTTCCATGAATTCTTATAAATAATATATGTCATCTCTTACAACACCGCACCGCACCCAAGTGGATGGCCACGTTCCATTAACCCATGTACCGGTATCTCGTGGTGAGGGACTCATTTATACATTAGCTGGTCAGACTACTGCTCCAGTTGTACCTCTAACATATGTTCTCGCACACAATCGTACTCATACGCTGTACACAAAGGAGACTCCAAAGGATCCAATGGGTTCTAGGGTATTTCACCTAAGGGACACAATCGTCCTACTTGCTGGTTTTAGGGTCTTCCAGTTGAGGGACACGATCACCCTATTTGCTTATGTTACATTCAACACATTAATATCGATGCTCAATGAATAGTAAACATGCATGTAAGATGAATCATTGTTTCACAATCGCAAATATCAACATAAAACTATCATGGATTTATTCACGTGCTTTTACTACTTTAAAAATTATTATAAGAATCAATAATTATTGAATTATTAAAATATCAACGATATAAATTTTTATTTATAATTAATAATTCTAAATATAATTTCATCGTAACTTTAATAATTAAAATACTTAAATATTTTTTTATTACTATTATTAAATTTAGGAATTTCTGAGATATGATAATGTAAAAGAAATTTTATTTTAAATTCTAAGTATAATTAAATCAAAATTTTTTATACTTAAATAATATTAAATATAATAAATCATATCAATATAAAACAAATTAATTTTTATTTCCTAAATTCTAAAATTTAAAATTTATTTTAATTATAACACAAACTTAACAAATAATAATGTTTTTTCAATATTAAATTAAAATTTAACAAATTTATAAATCAAGTATTTTTACAATAAAATAAATAAATAAAATTTTATTTAAATTTAACTTTTAATGAAATTGATTTACATCATTTAAAGTATAATCTAATTTATTAAATAAATTCTAAAGCTGATGAATTTGATTATTGTAATAACAAAATTTATTTAAATTATTAATTTCTAAAAGTTTAGAATTAAAATTAGATATTTTTAAAAAAAAAATACTATTTTCAATAAATTATACTTTCAATAATTAATTAATTAAGTTATATTATATTCTAAGATAATTAAGATATAGTTTTTTAATATATAAATTGAATATTAAATTTAAAATTTTACTATGAATCAAATCGATTTAATTCAACAATTGTTTCAATGTATAGTTTAAAATTTCAACAATTAAGAGAAATAATTAAATAAATTTTAAATAAAAAGATTAATCACATAAATAATTTATTTAAGCAAAATTACTTTTAAAATTTGGAATAAGATGACATAATAATAGGCTGAAAATTTTAAACTTTAAGTTAAGATCACCCACTTGATTTGAAGTGTTAGACCAAACTTTATACAGTACACACCCGACGTATGCACTTGATCTGCACAATGTATAAAATCAAGTCTTGACCTACTCACACTTATGCACCATGCACACATTGACTATTGTTATGATTCTAAGAATGGGCCCACACTCAAATTCTATTGGACCCACACTCCTGTTATAAGCTCATGGCTAAACCTTTATTTATATGGCCTATGTCATAAATGTGCATGCATGTGCTTCATATATGTAGCAAAATATGTGCCTTGGTGTTTCATGCATGAAAAATGAATTTTTAAAACTTCTATATTAATTACTAATTTCATTGCTATATTTAATACTAAAACTAAAAAGTTCCAACATACATAAACATATCTCATGCTAATACATCTGCTTCTATCTAAAATAATGTGCACATAAGCAACATATAGAAGTAGATTACCGTTCATTAGATGTGTGCTTAGATGATTCAGATAACGAATGGTTTAGATTTCTATATGGGCACTCCACATGGCGGATTCCATTTCAACAGTTTAGATGATACGGTTCGCCACTGGATGGTTTTGATTACTTAGATCATCTATTGGAAAGTAGGTGTTCACACCCCAAGTATGGGGTTGTGATGTAGTAATAATCTCGGTAAGACCGAGGTTGAATCCACAAGGACTGAACCTTGTACGTAATCTGAAAGTAACTTGAACTAGAATTAGGCAAAAATGTGATCTAAATTAGGGAGAAGTAAGAGAATAATGGTGAATAAATTTAAACTAAAAGTTGTAAAATTCAAAGGTGGGAAATTAGGGTGCCAAGGATCTACTTGTATAAATCAAGAAGATCTATGCTTGATATAACCTTAAAAATCAAATCTGAACTTCCTTTGATCTACTTTTCAAGAGATGAGAGGTATGAGAATTAGAATCGATTCCATCACAAAACCATGCCCATGAGAGAAAGCAAATAACAAAACTTTAACCAATCCACATATAATCTAAGAGAGTTATGAACGCAGGAAAGGGTTCCATCATCCATCCATGCCCATGAGATGATGGTGAACAACAGGGTCCTATGACCATAACCTCCATACATCCATGAAAATACCAGAAGATATCGCACTCCATATAAACAAACTAGAATCAAATAGAGTTCATAAATCAAACTTAAATCAAAGGCATAAAGGAAAGTCTCCCATCTCACTACAAGCTTCACCTCTTAGCCCTAGCTAAGAGGTTTAGCTTGACATGATCAAGCAAAAATCTCTAAACAAAGTCATAAGAAAAGAAAGAAAATAAAGAAGTCGGGATTAAGAAGAAGAAGAACACCGACCAACTTCTCTCTCTCTCTCTCTCTCTCTCTCTCTCGTTCTCTCTCTATCTTCACGTGTGGAAGGATATTGATTATTCCTCTTCACGCCTTTCTCTCCCTCTTTATACCAGTAAGCCAATCGGCTAGAGTCATAGAAGTGACTCTATTTACGCAGTTCAGTGCGTAGAAGACCCGGACGCATGCCCTGTTTCTCTGTGTCAAGAAAATGCTAAAAAAGCTTGCGTTTGGCCCGAGTTTGGATGGCTAACATCCATATCTCTTAAAACTGACTTCGTAGACAGGGTTATGGCCACCTCTTGTAGCATGTGGACGGTCCGGATCATGGATCCAGCCGTGCCCTTGATCACAGAACGACCCCACAACGCCGGTTTTCACGGACGTTTGTAGGCCTACGCACGTTTCTTGCGCTGAGGGATTGGTGGGACCCAAATTGAAGTCAACGGAGAAATCCACTCCGTCTATTGGATTCGTGGCAAAAAAACCAGTCGGGAAGGGGTGGTTTTTTATCTAGTTTTAGTGTGGCCCACTATGTCTTTGTTCCCGCCGTCCATCTTGCGTTTTGGATGAGATTCTCATGTGTACTTATGCATAGGGTAAAAACTCCACCTTGAAGATGGTCACGCCCCTCCTCTGGACACAATGGAAGGTCCAGATCATCAAATCTAGCGACTCGTCAGGCCCACTAACAAAAAAATGAACGCCCAGAGCCCGCCCGCTGGTCTGCAGTGCGTGAGAGAGACGGGTCAACCCGTCTTTGACTGGGCTGATCAGCCGGTGCGCATCCGGTGTTGTATACGTTGTGTACATGTGTTGTACATGTAGGGTCCATCGTGATGTATATACAAAATCTTTTCCGTCCATTCATTTTTTCGCCCCTTTTAAGCGGTTGAAACTAAATTTGAATTATATTTAGATATCAGGTGGGCCCCATATTGATGATTTATGGGCTGATCTATTCGTTGGGCCACTTTCACAAGCAGTCAATGGCTGAAATTTGATGTGTACGGTTAATTTATGGTCCTTAGGCCAGATATAAAGTTTCAAGCCGAACGGATGGTGGGAACCCTGTGATCTTGCATTCTGGACGATTTTCAGGCCTCTTTAGTGTGAATGGCCTGATTTTCTCGGATTTCTGGTGTGTAAATTCTTCGATCTCAGTACCCTGAGGTCCGTCCCTTGCCTTGGTAATTTATGAGCGTTAAATCCATGCTTTTAGTACCATTTTTCAATCAAAGGTCCTACATTCACCTTGCAATACAAACACGATTAAAATAGGTCGTTAAACAGTATCATGTTCGTAAAATTAGGTACTAACTGGGGTCTAATATGCAATATTTGACCCTCAACAGTAGGTCAAGGTTTAAACTATTTGAATGGTTTAGATTGATATGATGATACGTTGACTAGTTGATAAAAGTGAGTACCATGATATTTGAATGGTCCAGATGAGTAGAGTGTTTGAAATGGTAGCATTATGTACCTTTGTTTAAAATAAAAAAATTTATTATCTTCATTTATTTCTTAACCTTTTTGCATGTGTGTCATATGTGTACTACATGTGAAGGTGTATGGTGTGCGTGGTTTGGTTTTGTACGTGCATGCATGCATAGATTGGTTAACTTTTATTCGGGTTATTACATTCTTTCCCCCTAAAAAAAATCGTCCTCGAAATTTAACGTGCTTATGGTGTAAAAAGATGTGGGTATCTTTCTCGAAGTTCGTCCTCACGCTCCTACGAAGCTTATTCTTTGTTGTGATGTCCCCATCGCACTTTTACAAGTGGTATGATCTTGGTTCGAAGCACCTGATCCCTTTTGTGGAGGATATGAACTGGTTGTTCTATGTATGTTACATCTTCGCGAATTTCTAGTGGCTGTCAGTCAATAATGTGCGACGCGTCCCTCTCGTACTTTCATAACTTTAATACGAGAAATACATTGTGAATGCCAGATAGCTGTGGGGGTAGAGCTAGTTTATAGGCCACGATACCTACTCTCTGTAGGATCTCGAACGTCCCGATGTAGCGTGGTGCTAACTTCCCTTTCCTCTTAAATCACATGACTCCTTTTTTCGGTGATACCTTGAGTAGAACGTGATCGCCCACAAAGAACTCTAAGTCTTTCCTTAAATGATCTGCATAGCTCTTCTGTTGATTTTGTACTGTACATAGGCGATCTTTAATGATTTGTATCTTCTTAGTCATTTCCCGCACAATCTCTAGTCCAAGCATGCTTCTTTCACCAATTTTAGTCCAACTGTTTGGTGATCGACATGGTCTTCTATACAATGCTTCATATGGTGCCATACCGATGCTAGCCTGAAAACTATTATTATATGCAAACTTGATCAATGTAGATGATTGTCCCAGTTTCCTTTGAATTTGAGGATGCAAGCGTGAAGCATATCTTCAAGGATTTGATTCACTCGTTCGGTTTGTCTGTTCGTCTGCGAATGAAAAGCAGTACTGAAGTTGAGTGATGTCCCTAGAGCATCCTGAAAGCTCCTCCAAAAGCGTGACGTGAATTTGGAATCTAGATCGGATACAATGGATACGCAGATACCATGTCGTTTAACAATCTCCTTGATGTAAAGACTGCTCGACTCATTTAGAGATAAAGAAATACGAATAGGGAGGAAGTGTGCAGACTTGGTTAATCGGTCAACTATCACCCAAATAGCATCATGATTGCATTTGTTCCTTGGAAATGCCATAACAAAATCCATGACAATGTGTTCCCATTTCCATTCTACAACTGGCAAGGGTTGAAGTAACCCTGAAGATTTTTGATGTTCTGCTTTGACTTGTTGACATACATATCACTTAAAGATGTAGTCGGCAATTTCTCTCTTCATGTTGTTCCACCAATATTGTCGTCGAACGTTGCAGTACATTTTCGTCCCTCCCTGGTGAACTGCAAATTTCGAGTGGTGTGCTTCGTCTAAAATTTTCTTCTTCAATTCGGGAATGTACGGAATGCATAATTTTCCTTGAAATCTGAATTCATCATCGGGGCCTACTCGCCATTGAGTTATCATTTTCCTACCGCTTCCACTATTCTAGCTTGTAGCCATGTGTCATTCTTTTGTGCTTCTATCACTTGACTCACCAGAATGGGTTGTACACTACGTTGCTGAAATAAGCCCGTGGACCATCTGCTCTAAGTTGAAGATTAAAATCATTTATTTTATCAAGCATCTTCCACTTTTGAATAATTAGAGATACTATAAGTTTATGCGTCTTCCTATTTAATGCATCAGCCATAAGATTTGCCTTACCCGGATGATAACAAAGGTTAAAATGGTAATTTTTTAAGAATTCCATCCATATCCTCTGTCGCATATTTAATTCTTTTTTGTCAAAAATGTATTTTAAACTCTTATGATCAGAATATAATTCAAACTGCTCGCCGTATAGAAAATGTCTCCAAATCTTTAGGGCAAATACTATCGCTACTAGTTTCAGATCATGCGTGGGATAATTCTATTCATGAGTTTTTAACTGTCTTGATGCATATGTTATTACTTTCCCGCCTTGCATGTGAATGCATCCCAACCCTTTGTATGAGGCATCACTATACACTACAAATCTTTTTTACTTCGGCTGGTAAGGTTAGAACTGGAGATGAAGTTAACTGATTTTTCAATTCGAAGAAAGCTAATTCATAATTTTCATTTCCTTTAAAACTCGTGTCCTTTCTTGTTAGCTGAATTAACGGTATTTTAGAAAATCCTTCAATAAATCTTCTATAATATCCAGCTAAACTAAGGAAACTACGTACCTCGGTCACATTCTTGGGCTGCTCCAATTTCATTACTGCCTCGACCTTTGATGGATCCACAGACACTCCTTTCTCTGAAACCACGTGACCCAAGAATTTCACTTCCTATTTTCAAAAATCACACTTCGTCAACTTAGCATACAATTGATTTTCTTTTAATGTCTGCAAAACGATCCTTAGGGGTCTAACATGATGCTCTCGGGTCTTGAAATATATTAAGATGCCATCTATAAATACTATCACAAATTGATCCAAATACGGTTTTAAGACCCTATTCATAAGATCCATAAATATTGTTGGGGCATTCGTCAGACCAAATGGCATCACTAGAAATTCTTAGTGGCCATATCGTATCCTGAAAGCAGTCTTAGGTATGTCCTCGTCTTTAATCCTCAACTGGTGATATCCGGACCGTAAGTCTATTTTCGAGAAATATCATGCTCCCTTTAACTGATTAAATAAGTCATCTATCCTTGTTAATGGGTACTTGTTTTCAATGGTCACCTTATTAAGTTGTCGGTAGTTGATGAATAACCTTATAGAACCATCCTTTTTCCTCATGAATAAAACCGGTGCTCCCATGGTGATGTTGATGTAGAGCGGGTCGCGGACAGTTTCATGGCCAAGATGGATCAGAAAAGGCCCGGTCGGTGACAAAAGTGATCCAGACCATCGGACCTTAAATCGGGCGTATCTCATAATTACCTAACGTAAAATATATGATTTTGGGGTAGAACGAGCTACTTTAGCCAACCAACCCAGCTACGCCGAGTTGTGACGCCCGGAATTGTGAAAAACCCCTGGATCAACGATCGTTTCCCTGTTTTAATTTCGTTTTTACTATAAATAGTAAGTTTTAGTTTGATTATAACTTTTCATCCGTCGGGCTTTAGGAGTCGTGAAAAGAGCTTAGAATAATTAGGAGAACGGTTTGGTGAAGCCAAATAGGACACTTACTATTTTTAGCCGAAAACCTTGCGCAATAGTACACATCACGACCGTCTACAAATAGTAAGTCGCGAATTCTAGGAGTTTTAGTTGTAGTTTGATTCCGATTTCTTTCCTATTGCTTTGTATCCCTATTTAAAGGGTTGTGAACTCATTTTTGTGGATCAATTAATCAGTTTCGAATTTAGTAGAATTTATTTCTATTTTCTGCTTTCTTTCCTCGTGGATTCGAGAAGTCTCTGTGAGGAGTCCAGAGAAGCTCCGTGGATTCGGAGTATTTATCCTCATCACGTTCATCCCTACGTCAATTGGTATCAAAGCGAGGATTCCCCTCGGGCCAATGGCAAACAATGAAGGTATGAATCAAGATCCTGTGGACAGTGATCCAGGGATTCGTTATCTTTCGGAAAGAATGGAAGCTTTCCACTGGAAGAGTCAGTTGACCATGCAAGGGCTGCAGGTAACTCTCGACCGTCTTGCGGATGCGCTACTTCTGCCCCGAGCCCTAGACGGTGCTCCACCACCTATGGTTGTTACATCACCTAGGGTGGCTCCACCACCCGTGGTTGCTGTACGACACAACCCCGATTTTCGTAGAGTACTACCAGTGGCAAACCGCAGGGCTACGCCAGATGATTCAAGTTCTAGCGACGAGGACCTTAATGAGGGTTTTCCAGACGACCAATCCATGGAGGCAATCACCAAGATCGTGCTGAAAGAGACTATCGAGGTAAGGCTGAACTTCATAGTTTTAATGGTTTATTACGTATAGAAATTTCCTTGATTGGCTAGCTGAAGTAGAGAGATATTTTGATTATATGGACGTGCCAGATCATAAAAGGGTAAAATTGGTAGCGTTTAAATTAAAATCTAGTGCTTCTGCATGGTGGGAACAATTACAACTCTCACGAGCCCTCCAGAACAAGGCGCCTATCTCATCATGGCCACGGATGAGACGTCTTCTTCGATCACGATTTCTCCCCAGTGATTATGAGCAGATACTATTCCAGCAATATCAAAATTACCGACAGGGAAATCGAACCGTCATAGATTATACTAAAGAATTCCGGTAGTTGGCTACACGAAACGATTTGTCAGAATCTGAGTCACAGAAAGTGGCACGATTTATAGGTGGGTTGCGGCCGACAATTCAGGATCGAGTTCAGATGTACCCAGTCGGGACCGTGGATGAAGTAGTTCAATTGGTAAGTAGGGCAGAAATAACAACTTGGAGGAGTTCCTGCTCATCCCTACCCTTCAACTCGACCCCCCATGACGGGTCCCACGCAGGATCTAGTGCCGGCATGAGGAAAAGATCCAGTAGGAGAACGTCCTCAATCTCGTACAACCGCAAACCGTGATACAGGGAGCGGTTCATCCCGACCTCAACGTGCAGCACCCACAACAGCGGGCCCGAGTAGGGTTCCAAATCCTTATGCTTAGCTAAGGTCGAATAATTGTTACCGCTGTGGCCAGCCAGGCCACTTATCAAACACCTGTCCTCAATGTCCCGCAGCACACTTGACTATAAACAAAGGGGGCACTGAAGATGAGGCCGCAGAAGAAGGCCATAGCTATGATGAACATGAGCAAGCCACTGAAGAAATAGCAGGTGGCGATGAAATAACGGGCGAGGATCGTGGCGAATTCCTAGTTGTGAAATGATTACTGTATACCCCACGAAAGGAATTACATCCACAGCGACACGATATATTTTATACTCAGTGCACTGTCAACGAAAAGGTTTGTGATGTGATCATAGATAGTGGTAGTAGCGAGAACATTGTCTTAAGGGTGATGGTGGACAAGTTGCGGCTACCAACGACGAAACATCCTTCCCCGTACTTAATTAGCTGGATAAAAAAGGTGAATAAAACCAAGGTAACTAAACAATGCACTATCTCATTTTCAATTGGTAAAAATTATAAGGATCAGATACTTTGTGACGTGGTTGATATGAAAGCTTGCCACATGCTACTCGGTCGACCCTGGAAGTCTGACCGTGATGCAACCCATCGGGGACGAGACAATGTCTACGTATTCGTCAAGGATAGTCGAAAAATAATCATTGCCCCTATGACACCAGAGAACCACCCTGAAGCTTCTAAAGTAGAGGGGAGTTCCCTCTTGACCATTAGAAATTTCATGGAGGAATCTAAAGAAACCGGCGAGGTATACGCCATAGTGGTGAAGGGCGAGGAAGAGGAACCCTCGAACATCCCTCCAAGTTTAAGACTGTTGCTAAACGAATTCAAAGAAGTCTGGCCTGAGGATTTACCTGATGGATTGCTCCCCATGAGGGACATTCAACATCACATAGACCTCATCCCTAGGGCTAGCCTGCCCAATCGCCCTCATTATCGGATGAGTCCGAAGGGGTGTGAGATATTCAGGGGCAAGTGGAGGAATTGATCCGTAAGGTTCTCTTGAGAGAGAGCATGAGCCTATGTGTCGTACCAGCATTATTAACGTAAAAAAAAGATGGAAGCTAGTACATGTGTGTCGACAGCCGTGCAATCATCAAAATTATCATCAAATATTGGTTTCCAATACCACGATTGGACGACATGCTCGATATGCTAAAAGAGGCCAAGGTGTTCTCTAAACTAGATCTAAGGAGCGGGGAAAATCAGATTCGTATCCGACCGGTGATGAGTGAAAAACAACATTCAAGACCAAGGAAGGGTTGTATGAGTGGTTGGTCATGCCCTTCGGCCTATCGAACGCACCAAGTACTTTTATGCGTTTGATGAATCAAGTGCTAAAACCGTTTACTGGCCGATTTGTGGTAGCATATTTTGATGACATATTGATATATAGCCAGGATGAGGCGGAGCACAAAAAACATCTCAGGTAGGTGCTACAGGTCTTACAAATTAACAAGTTGTACCTCAACTTGAAGAAGTGTAGTTTTTTAACTGATAGCCTGTTGTTTCTAGGGTTTGTTGTAACGTCCACAGGCATTCGTGTGGACGATGAAAAGGTGCGAGCTATTAGGGAATGGCCGATCCCGATGAACATTCATGAGGTGGGGAGTTTTCACGGGTTGACGACTTTCTATCGTCGATTTGTGCGAGATTTTAGCACCATAGTTGCCCCTATAACAGATTGCATGAAAAAAGGACCATTCCAGTGGACCGATAAAGCTGATAAGAGCTTTTATGAGATCAGGCATCGTTTGTCTACGACACCGGTCTTGGTGCTTCCTAATTTCGACAAATTGTTTGAGGTTGAGTGTGACGCTTCATACGTCAGAATTGGAGGAGTATTATCAAAGGAAGGCAGGCCGGTAGCCTTCTACAGTGAGAAGCTCAGCGAAGCCCAAAAGAAGTGGTCGACTTATGAGCTTGAGTTGTACGCAGTTGTTCAGGCACCGCGACATTGGCGGCATTATCTGATTCAAAGAGTGTTTGTTCTTTACACTGACCGTTAAACATTAAAGTTTATTAATAGTCAGACTAACGTGAATCATGTGCATGCTAGATGGGTTGCGTTTTTACAAGAATTCACGTTTGTTCTGAAGCACAAGTCAGGGCAGTAGAACAAGGTGGCTGATGCACTTAGCCGTCATGCATCACTACTTGTTACGATGAGCAACAAGGTGGTCGGCTTCGACTGTCTCAAGGAGCTGTATGCCGAGGATGAGGACTTCAAAGATTCTTGGGTGAAGTGCCAAGAAGGTCACCCTAGTGACCTTCATATACAAGATGATTTTCTCTTCAAAGGGAATCGATTGTGCATCCCCCAAAGTTCTCTGAGAGAGCAGATTATTCAGGAGCTACATGGAGGTGGCCTCGGTGGACACCTTGGGCGAGATAAGATGCGAGCTCTTGTGGAAGAGTGGTATTACTGGCCGCAATTAGTACGTGATGTGGGAAAATCCGTACAACGTTGTCATGTTTGTCAGACCTCCAAGGGGCAATCTCAAAACATGGGCCTCTACACCCCATTACCTGTGCCTGACGGTCCTTAGGAGGATTTATCAATGGACTTCGTGCTTGGTCTCCCACGAACACAATGCGGCATGGATTCGGTGTTCGTGGTGGTAGATCGCTTCTCCAAGATGGTGCACTTTATCCCATGCAAGAAGACCCTCGATGTAACACACATGACGAATCTATTTTTCAGGGAGGTCGTACGGCTACATGGGGTCCCCAAGACCATTACTTCTGATTGTGACACGAAGTTCATTAGCTACTTTTGGCGAACTTTGTGGACTCGATTCGATACACACTTCAATTCAGTAGTGCTTACCACCCACAGATCGATGGGCAGACCGAAGTTGTGAATCACACGTTGGGTAACCTCCTTTACTGTATTTCAGGAGAAAAATTGAAGCAGTGAGATTTGACATTGTCTCAAGTAGAGTTCGCATTCAATAACATGGTGAACCGCTCGACTGGGAAATCACCATTCCAGATTATTTACGGACGAGTGCTTCGCCACACACTTGACTTGGTCCCTTTACCTAAGCACCCAGGCACGAGCATTGCAGCAGAACATATGGTGGACAAGATTATGGGAATCCATACGGAAGTGCGGACCTAGCTACTTGCCTCGAACGAGAGGTACAAGGAACAAGCGGACAAGCACCGACGACAAAAGGTATTCGAGGTGGGCGATCGCGTTATGGTCCATCTGTGCAAAGAGAGATTTCTGACCGGGACGTACAACAAGTTGAAAAATAAGAAAATTGGACCTATCCTAATCATTCAAAAGATCAATAACAACTCTTATGTTGTTGATCTTCCAGATGACATGTCAATCTCATGGACTTTCAATGTCGCGGACCTGACCGAGTATTATGAACCAGAGCAGGATGAGAACTCGAGGACGAGTTCTTTTGAAGTGGAGGAGACTAATGTAGAGCGGGTCGCGGACAATTTCATGGCTAAGATGGATGAGAAAAGGCCCGGTCAGCGACAGAAGTGATCCAGACCATCGGACCTTAAATTGGGCGTATCTCACAATCCTGAATGAGTTACCTGATGTAAAATATATGATTTTGGGGTAGAATGAGCTACTTTAGCCAACCAACTGGGCTACGCCAAGTTGCGATGCCCGGAATTGCAAAAAACCCCTGGATCGACAGTCGTTTCCTTATTTTAATTTCGTTTTTACTATAAATAGTAAGTTTTAGTTTGATTATAACTCTTCATCCGTCGGACTTTAGGAGTTGCGCCCAACGTGAAAAGAGCTTAGAATAATTAGGAGAACAATTTGGTGAAGCCAAATAAGACACTTACTATTTTTGGCCGAAAACCTTGCGCACTAGTAGACATCACGACCGTCTATAAATAGTAAGTTTACTATTTATAGTAAGTTGCGAATTCTAGGAGTTTTAGTTGTAGTTTGATTTTGATTTCTTTCCTATTGCTTGGTATCCCTATTTAAAGGGTTGTGAACTCATTTTTATGGATCAATTAATCAGTTTCGAATTTATTAGAAATTATTTATATTTTCTGCTTTCTTTCCTCGTGGATTCGAGAAGTCTCTGTGAGGAGTCCAGATAAGCTCCGTGGATTCGGAGTATTTATCCTCATCACGTTCATCCCTGCGTCAGATGTACTTGACGTAATGAAACCCTAAGTTAGGAGTTGTTGAATTTGTTCATTCAGTTCCTTCAATTCAACTAGAGCCATACGATACAATGTTCTAGAGATTGATGCGGTCCCTGGTATGAGATCAATACTAAAATCTACTTCCCTTCATAGCGGTAATCCTGGAATGTCTCGAAATATTTTTAGAAATTTGTTAATAACTGAGATTTATTTTATTCCTTCTTCTTGCAAGTCTACTTCCGAAAGAGCTGATAGGCTAACTGGTGCTTCTCTCCTTCGCGTCTTAAAGAACTAGATCAACGGTTGCCCAACAACGTTTAAAGTTACCATCTTCTTGAAGTAATCTATTTTGGGCCTATATAAGGACAATCAATCCATTCCTAGGATAATATCGTATTCTCTCATCGGCATAACTATAAGATCGGCTGGCAACTCTACATTCTCAAGCATAATCAGACATGATTTATATATCTGACCTAAGTTTATTGATTTACAAAGAGTGGTCACAACTACTAACTTCTTATCTAATGAAATTAGATATAAGCCCAACGAGCATATGAGGCAATATGAGATAAATGAATGAGACGCTCCAGAATCAAATAATACTCTAGCTAGTGATGTATAACGATGGTACCTTCGACTACATCCCTGGTAGCTTCGGCGTCTGGTAATGCGGTTGAGTCTGTCGGTGATGTTGGATCCTCACACGGAGGTGTTAGATCGTTGAATTCATGCGTTGTGTCATCATATGGTTGTATTAAGTCCTCGTATCCTTGTGTTGGGTCATCATATGACCTAGTCGTGTCGTCACTAGGTTGCACTAAGGTGTAAATGCGACCTTGAGCCTAAGGACGAGGTGCTTGACCTTCCTGTCTCTACTGCTGAAATTGTGAAGATCCATGTTGTTGTTGTTGTGGCTGATGGGATGGCCTCTGATATGTTGATAGTGACCCTTGTTGAGGTGGTCTCAAATGTAGTTGAGGAGGTCTTTATGGATATAAATGAGGCGGTCTCGGATTCGGCTGAGACATTGAAAATTTTTGCGGGGGTCGCTGATATGAAGGCGATGGCGCATAATGCTGCAGTGTCCAGAAAGAGGATTGTAGCGATCCCTGTTTTTGTGGGTACCGAAGTCATTGTGGTCGAGGGCAATTATGGGAGGTGTGACCCTCGAGTCTGCAATTATAACAAACTCCTGTAAATCATGGCGAAGGTTGTACTGGGGTTGATTTGGCCATTAATGTCAACATCATTCTCTGCCTTTAGGCTGCATCTTGCTGGATCGGCGGCGTGTGCGAAGTGGTTTTGGTACTACTCTTTGCATCTCTCTTCTAATCGCGGTTCCTTCAAAATTCATTAATATTTTTTTCTACCGCTAAGGCACGCTCCAGAGCTTCTTTATAGTTTTTAATCCTAAAAGGGGCTAATCTACTTTGAATATATGCTTTCAAACCACTCTTGAACTTTTGTGCCTTATGGGTTTTGTTAGACACCAGAAAAATTGCAAATCGAGACAGTTCCGTGAACTTGGCATCGTACTGACGTACTGTCATATTCCCTTTCTCCAAACTCATGAATTCTTTAGTTTCTGATTTTACTTAAGGATAGTATTTTTCATTGAATTCCTTATAGAATGTGGTTCAGGTCCATTCTTCAACTCCTGGATTCGCTATAACGACTGAATCCCACCAATGGTCTGCCTCCCCTTCTAACATAAAAATGGCTAGATCTGCTTTCTGGTATTCGTCGCACTTCATAGCCGTAAAGATCTTTTCAATCTGCTTCTTCCACCATTCTGCCTCACTTACATCAGGCCCGCCCTTGAATAAAGGAGGTCTCTACCTTTTGAATCTTTCTAATAAGGCTCTAGTCCCTTCATATGCAACAAGTGCCGCTGGGTTTGAACTTTGCGTCGGATTTTACCTGACCTAATGTCCTACGAGGGTTGTAAGTTCTCCCATACCCCTGAAGATCCCACCAATAAGTCGTCCATTTTTGGTAACGTTGGGAGTAAGTGTTCCTAGTGAGGCTCCGTCATTCCAGTTGAATTCTACCATGACCTATGACTATTTAAATAAATAAGATTTAATATACTAACATCTAAGCGAGACACGATACGTTAAGTTTTTTTTTTCTAATTATTATTTTTAAGATATCCTTATGGGAATGCATCCTAAGTCAATGTTTCTATGTAAAAATCTTCCTTATGTCCTCAGTTTGATCTTAAACCTAGGTTTTGATACCAACTTGTCACGCCTCGACATTCGGGTGCCTGAATTAGGTATTTGGGGCCCGAATCCCAAGTTCATGATTGTTAATATATCGATATTTATTACAATCCACATAATTTCATCAAATTTAATAGATATTCAAAGTCATTTAAAAGGAAAATACTTAGAAAATAATATAATGTTTACTAAATTTGACTCTCTTGATAGTTTTCTTTTCTATATTGAAATTTAAAATTTAAACTAAACCTAAATAACAAAAAAAAAATTGAATAGAAATATAAACTAAACCTAATTTTCTAGAAAAAAACTAATAGTAGAGGCCTGCTTGCTCGTAGTATTCCAACTTTGCACCTATGCATTTTTATATAGTAGGGTGAGCATAATAGGCCAGTAGCGTAATTTCTTACCCAAAATTTAAAATGTTCAATTTATATCAAATTTTTATTAACAAAAAAAATAAATATAGATAATAAAAAAACATGAATTAAGTAATAAAATCATAAAATTGTCATGCATGTGATACTTTTCATAAATTCTCATAAAAAATATATGCCATCTCTTAGAACACCATACTAAAGTGGATGACCACGTTGCATTAACGCCCATGCACCGGTACCTTGTGGTTAGGGATCCATTTATACATTAGCTGGTTAGACTACTGCTCCAGTTGTACCTCTGACGTATATCATCGCACACTATTGTACTCATATGCCGTACACAAAGGATACTCCAAAGGATCTAGTGGGTTCTAGGGTTTTTCACCCAAGGGACACAATCGCCCGACTTGCTGGCTTTAGGGTCTTCCACCCAAGGGACACGATCGTCCTACTTGCTTACTTTACATCCTACATATTAATATCGATGCTCGACGAATATTAAACATGCATGTAAGATGAATAATTATTTCACAATAAAAAATATCAACAAAAAACTATCATGAATTTATTCACGTGCTTTTATTTCTTTAAAAATTATTATAAGAATCAATAATTATCAACAATATAAATTTTTATTTCTAATTAATTATTCTAAATATAATTTCATCGAAACTTTAATAATTAAAATACTTAAATATTATTTTTTTACTATTATTAAATTTAGGAATTTCTGAGATACGATAATGTATAAGAAATTTTATGTTGAATTCTAACTATAATTAAATCAATTTTTTTTACTTAAATAATATTAAATATAATAAATCATTAACATAAAACAAATTAATTTTTTTATTCTAAATTCTAAAATTTAAAATTTATTTTAATTATAACATAAACTTAACAAATAATAATTTTTTTTTTAATATTAAAATTCAACAAATTTATAAATCAAGTAATTTTACAATAAAAAAATAAATAAATTTTTATTTAAATTTAACTTTTAATGAAATTGATTTACATCAATCAACGTACAATCTAATTTATTAAATAAATTCTAAAACTGATAATTTCATTATTTTAATAACAAAATTTATTTAAATTATTAATTTATAAAAGTTTAGAATTAAAATTAGATTTATTTTTTTTTTAAATCATTTTCAATAACTTATAGTTTCAATAATTTATTAAGTTATATTATATTCTAAGATAATTAAGAATCATTTTTTTTTAAATATATAAATTGAATATTAAATTTAAAATTTTACTTTAAATCAAATTGATTTAATTCAACAATTGTTTCAATGTATATTTTAAAATTTCAACAATTAAGCGAAATAATTAAATAAATTTTTAATAAAAAGATCACTCACATAAATAATTTATTTAAGCAATATTACTATTAAAATTTAGAATATGATGACATAATAATAGGTTGAAAATTTTAAATTTTAAGTTAAGACAACCTACTTGATTTGAAGTGTTGGACCAAACTTTATACAGTATACATCCTACGTATACACTCCATATGCATAATGTCTAAAATTGAGTCTTGACCTATTCACACTTATGCACCATGCATACGTCGACTACTGTTATGATTCTAAGGGTGGGCCCACACTCAAACTCTGCTGGACCTACACTCCTACTATAAGCTCGATCATGGCTAAACCCCTATTTATAGGGCCTATGCCATAAATGTGCATGCACGTGCTTCATATGTGCCTTGGTGTTTCATGCATGAAAAATGAAAATTTAAAACTCCTATATTAATTACTAATATCATTACTATATTTAATACTAAAACTAAAAAGTTTCAACATATGTAAACATATTTCATGCCAATACATCTGCTTCTATCTAAAATAATGTGCACATAAGTAAGATATAGAGTTAGAATACCGTTCATTAGATGTGTGCTTAGATGGTTTAGATAATGAATGGTTTAGATTTCTAGATGAACACTCTACATGGAATTTTATTTTAACAGTCCATACAATACGGTTTGCCACTGGATGGTTTTGATTAGTTAGACCATCTATTGGGAAATATATCAGGGTTTAAACTATTTGAACGGTTTAAATTGATATGATGATACATTGTCTAGTTGATAAAGGTGAGTACCATGATATTTGAATGGTCCAGATGAGTAGAGTGTTTGAAATGCTAGCATTACTTACCTTTCCTTAAAATAAAAAGAAAATTATTATCTTCATTTATTTCTTGTCTTTTTCGCATGTGTGTCATATGTATACTACATGTGAAGGTGTATGGTGTGCGTGGTTTGGTTTGGTATGTGCATGCATGCATGGATTGGTTAACTTTTATTAGGGTTATTACAATGACATAAAATCCATCAACGATATGGTAGGCTCGTGGCCTTCACTAGTGCTCAATGCTCACTATGGGGAGGCACCCCATCCAATATTTTATCCACATGATGGGTTCGACACCCACTATTTTGCCAATGTGGCAAGCACATTACTCAAGCATAGGCTAATAGCTAAGACATGGTGTCTCATATTACCATATTTAGCTCATGAGTCTTTGTAGGATCGTAATGCACTAACAGTTGTGAATGAACTTAAATCAATGATAATAAATCCCAAATTCTATTGGATGTTATAAAATTACTAAGCATAAAAAATGATCAACTCTGCATTAAACTGATCTCATTGCATACAGAGAACCCCAGATAAAACTGGTATTGGGTGCAAAGCTTTCCTCATAGTTCTTACTATTTTTAGTCATTCGTGTTCAAACTCGATCAATCGTATAAGTCTGGGATAGCCAACCCATAGCAGGCCATCCACTTAAACAAATTGTAGGGCTCGATCTAGCAAAACAACAATTCCAATTTTCAATATATATTCATAAATGTAAAACAACTTAATACCACAACAGGATATATCTAAAAATATACTTGTGTAAATCAGTACAATCTAATGTATATCAATACAAATCAATGTGCATCAACAATACTTATAAAATTTTGTATTGATCAAGCATTTCATTAAATATATTTGGTATCGACAATACGGAACATTAGGATTAAAATAATAAATCAAAACAAGAACCAACAACACATGAAATCTTATCAATAACTAAAAATCATTATCTAACGCTATCAATGGTTGATAAAAAAGAAACTCAAAGAAATTGTTTGCACCTTATGGGGGGTCTTGCGCTTAGGCTTAGGGTTTTTTTTTTTTCGAGAAAAATATCAAATCCTACATCAAGATAAAAGAAACATCATTAATAGTTAAAAATGTACACTAGGTTACTTAATTAAAAGGTAGGGTGTAAATCTTACTTCCAACTCCTACTAGAGGTGGATTTGGCGGAGGATTGGGTGGCTCCGTGTTGTAGTCATCATTCCACTTAGAACAAGAATCACTCAACCCAAACTCTTAACCTCACTCTCTCGGTTTTTAATCTCTCTCTTGGTTCTCTATTTTTCTCTTTCTCCCCAAATTTCCAGGGCTAATTCGTATGGGGAGAGGGGGCTCCCCAAATCTTGGTTTATATAATGGCAAAAGCGATGCAAAATGCCCCAGAGACAAGCTATTTACTATTATAACCCTATGAGAAGTTGATTCTAGCCGTTGGGGCCCATTGTGAGGTGTATGGATCGATATATGTTGTAAGATAATTGGACCTATTGATGATCTACATATGGAGGCGATCGGCTTTCCATTTGGATGGGTTAATTGACAGGTATGATTAGAAGTTAGTTCGATGGTTACCAATCGTTAATCGGGGTCGCGGCTATAGAAATGTGTAGGATATTAATTTAAGTTGGTTCTCTTAATTTGGTCACGATCAAACGGTTTGAAAGCCATAACTTTGGTGAAGATCGGATGAGGACAATTCACTTAAGTTCCTGACAATTTCTAAGGGCATTCACACATCTCATGCGTTCACCTTGTGAGCCTAAGTTGAAAGATTCAACGCACATTCCTAGTTTAATGCTCGCAATAGACGTCAACCCTGTTAAGATAAACATCTTCCTATTGTTTCAAATCTAGTAGCCCACTAACAAGTAGTTTCAAGCTTGTTCGGTTAATCCTCGCATTTCTGGAATAAGTTACACAACGAGATTTCTCATGCATGATAAGTAGGGTTTGAATTAGCTAAGTTCGTAATGTGACACATTCATAATTAGTGAAAATGATGATTTCATCCTAATCACCATAAATCATTGGTTCTTAGGTTAATAGGGAAACTGGGTCAGTTTGATTTGTTAACCAAGATCCGACCCCTATTTGTCTTAGATTTAGGTAGACTTTTATTTAGTTGCAGTTGTCTTGATTAGTTGATGATAGGTTGGGTAGATTTGGCTATATTTGAGCCTTCTATGGATAGATCATAAGGTTAGGCATAAGATTTTGGTTAGATCATAAAGATATATGAATTTTATTTCAATAAACTTCTTATGAAGTTTAAACTCTAGACTATCCTATGCCAGTTGAACAAATTTTACCTCGGCCATGATTACTGTGCATTGACTTTTTCCTCTTTTGAACTGAGTGATATAATTTTCAACCGCTTCTCCTGGAAATTGCTGAAATCATGCAAGATCGGCCATAGAAATTCCTTATAAAAGAACTGAGTATGAAACTTTTCTTCCAATTCTTACCAGTTTTGGATCGAATTTGATAACAAAATTAGAATACCAAGTAAAATCTACCCTAGTTAGTGAATAACCAAATAATTATAATATATAGTAATCATTATGGCCCAATTCCCCACATTGTATAGTAAAAGTGACCTATATGTTCTATAGTTGATTGATTAGTATCATCTGTAAATAGTGTAAAATCAGGTCGATAATTCCTCGGTAATGGATATTGCCGGTCGACCCAATCAGGATAAGACTTGTCATATGTTATAGTAGTAATTCGGCCAAGAACCTGGTCTGCTACCTTCTGGACCAGCTGCATAATTTAATTACAGTCCCAATGTTGTTGCCAAGCGATTAGAGGTGGCTCCAGACTAGTCGGGTACTGCTCCTCTTTATAAGGTTGGTTTTTGGGCTAAGACTACCTCTCCAGGTATTCCTTGATTCCTAGCTTCAGGAACAAAATTAATATTCTCACTTTCAGGCTGCCTGAAATCTACAAGTGGTGGTGAATTTCACACATCCTGAACTAGTACATGGACATGATGTGTATTTCGCTATAAAGGGGGTGCCTGTGGTAGTGGTTGTATAAAAGGTATATATTGGTGCCAAATTCTCAACTGAACTAGTGTCAACATGTCACTAAGGTGTAATGGGTGCCCTTTCGACAAATATAACCATCAACCGGTTCATGCTCTCGGCGTGGCTACTCATCCATCTATTAAAGGTTTCAGTATAAACTTGTGACTGTTCAGCCTGAATTTGCGATCATTTCACAATGTAATGAATTCTCATTTGGATGTCGACCATCCCGGATGACATAATCTCAAGGGTCTCAACCTGAGATGCTGATGCTTTATCTAGATTTAGTATAGCAGACATCGGATTGAGTGGTGGATTAACTTGCTCAAGTACCTACTGAACCTGCAACTCTTCCTCTTGGGCAGGAGGTTCATTAGTTGCAGCATTAATAGCTAAAGAAGCTTTTCGACTACCTCTTTGGCTCATGATTCCATAGAACTTTTGCACTGGTAAGTATAATTAGTGTCTCACAGGGCATACCAAAACAATGCTCTTCTTGCATAACTTGTGCAAAATGAAAATTTATGATAGCCAAGTAATTGTTTGAGTCCCATCGAGCGTGCTAAAAATTGTTAGCACTCAATTTATTTTCTATCATGGGTGGTGTGTGCGGGCATGCCATAATTGATAAGTGGCTCAATTCAAACTGGTCAACTTTGACCCCAAGCGCCAAAATAGGTAGATAGTCAAACTTGATAGTATATAACCGAATCTGAAGAGATCGGTCGTCTACTCAGCCACTCCCATAATACCTATGATGATCAGGGGATAATCAAAAGGTAGAGTTCTTCCTTCGAAGATGGGTTGTGCCTTGCTTTTCACAGGAATGGATTTTTTAGTATACTGGTGTAATCAAACAAAAGGAAAAAACTTATAGTCGATCATTAATGAGAGCAACTATAAGAATGCTTCTTTTTAAAGAACTACTTGTATTAGATAAGGATCAAGTCCAACATATGAGCATAAACTTTTATTATAACTAAGAAATTACCTCTACTAAATTATCACTACTCCTAAGACTGAGTTAAGATAAATTGATAGATTGATTTGTTTGTTGGATTTGACTGTGTGTATTACTCCGCTACTCTTCTTGCTATTTGTAGAATTCTTCTGTAGCTATTCTTCAAATGTTTCTCTTTTTTATTGGACAGTTATGGCAACTGACGCGTCACCATTTAGATCATTCTCTTATTATGTTTCTCATTTTAACTCTTCCTCTTCTCTCGGCAAAGCTCTATTCCTCTCAGTCATGACTTGTTCTTCGACTGCATTCCGCTCCTGGATGTCTCGGCCGAACACTTTGTCGGTCACTTAATGACATGCAACATTAAATATATGCTAGCTATAATTCCACAAAAGCGCTCCAAGAATCTGAGAAAATCCTTTCATACGCCTGTTTCTTATGTAATGCCACGTGAAACCTTCCTATTAGCTTTCCATGGAATGGTTAAAAATAGGGTACAACAACTTGTATTTCATGTTGAACCATCAAATCCTAGACCCACTATAGATGGGTCAGAACCTCATATTCAGGTTGATTGAATGACTGTAACGATCAATTGGTGGAGATTTGTTTGTTGAATTCGAACCTAAGATTATTTTTCAATCATAATCAACCCATAAGAAGTCAACTGCTTGATCATCCAACATGAGCTATGTAACGCTGGAACAGATGGCCCTTCGGAAGTGTGGCCCACAATTTGGATGACTTACAGTTTCTAAGCGGTGCATACCAAGCATCACACTCTACCAGAGCAGAGAAGTTTTTCTCTGATGGGAATGCTTAGGAAAACACTCATTGACGGATATCAGTAGAGGGAAAGATTGACTGAGAGGAGCGGCCATTCTTTAAAGAAATTAAATTAGGCACTTTAGGATCATGCATCATGACGTGATAAACTGATTTTTACAAATAGGGCCCTATCCATACCCTTTATCCATTGGGCCCCACAGTGGATTACAGGTTTCAGAAAACTCACACATTAGAAGCTCTAACCCTTTTATCAGTGCCTTATAAATTGAAGGTTAAGAAAAAAACTAAAACAACGGTCCAGAAATGTGAGATCCGACCCGAGTCCGCATGTGTTCATGCGTGTGTGTGAGTATGCATTCCGTCCATTTTGGTCCCACGATCCTACCGGTCAAATTCCGGCGACCTGCGACCTTCAGATAGTGTTTGCGATCATCCTTGAGTTCGGTCACCTAGACCCGACTCGGATACCCAAGACCTATGCCATTGTGACCGCATCATCGTCGCGGTTCCAACGCCACGTCTCGTGCATAAATCCGACATGTCCATCAAAAGTTGTAGGTCGTGCATTATTTGAACTGTTGATTGTAATTTGGTGGGACACACCTAGCTTGTACGTTTTCCATGGTGGGCCCCACCTAGGTGTACTTTTCTAGAGAGCCTACACCTAGGCATTCTACCACCCTACTCCCTATCCTCTTATACCTTACAAATAATCATTGTTTTTCTTCCCCATAAGCAATCATGCCTAGCCCCTACAACTCATCATAACCTACCTTCTCTCTCCTTATCTCTCTCCTTCCCTCTCTTTATTTTCATTTCTAGCAAGCTAAAACCCTCCAAACGTCCATGGCTTCCACCCCATCTCAGCCCATTGCATGCTCCATTTATCCCATCCCAACCCTCTAAATCTCATCCTCACCATATAATCTTCTACCTTGGAGCCTAAGGAGCTTGGTGTTGAAGCTTGGTAGAGATACATTACGGTGGATGCTCTTAGATCCTCCTTCATCTTCCTTAGGAACTTATGGGACCTATCAAGTGATGATGGAAGTCCCCCATATCTCTATGATTGAGGCCAATGGCTCATTTCTTTGCATGCATGTTCCATGGATGGGGCCATTCTCCATGGATCTATCATGGCATTTTCCTTTGATGCGTGTCATTTTCCTCTCTTGTGGCTAGATTCTTTTTATTTTTCCTATTATTTTATTCTTAATTTCTGATGTGTGTGGCCCACTTAGTGGCCCTGGAATATCCAGATCATCCAAGCAAGGTGGACGCCCATGGCTGTCCATTCCTTGGACATTGACTTCTCATTTGCTCCATTTTTTATGCATGTAATGGGTTTTTATGAAGGGGGTTTGGTCTGGATGTTCGTGGGACCCACTAAGGTGGACCATAACATAAATTTTGTGGGGTATTTCCCCCTTTATTCAGTAGTTATGTTCAGACCTTGCTGTCCAGAAAAAAATTCTGGATTGTTTTTGGGTTATTTTTGGCATGAATTATGGACTGATTAGAGGGCTGTTTTACTCCCATTGTTAAATTATTTCTGAAGGTGTGGACCCCACCTAGAAGTATGTTAAATTTCACCTTCATCCGTCCCTGTTTAATCACCCAAAAGGGTAGGCTAAGGAGGTTGGATAGTCCAGATTTTTCTGGACTGTCCAACAACTCTGCATGTTGTAAAAACATAAATATCAGCTTGTTTCTGAAATGGTGGGCCACCTTTGTGGACCCCACCTTTTCATGTACTTGTATAGGGATGTTGGCCCTATATTTTCCCAAATTTTGGTAGACCTGGGCCCACTCTAATGGGGTGCACAAGTCAGGGGCAACAACATTGTTTCAACATGAATTATTATTTCTGCAACCTTACTGTCCATAATTTATATGAATTAAATAAAATACTTATACTACCTCAAAAATTGTAAAATTTTGCAGAGAGGTGTCCCACCCATGTTAGGACCTACCTACAAAAGTTTAGGACAAATGGACCCCATTTGGGCATCCAAAAGGATGGCCAACATAGTGGACTGCCAGAAATTTCTGTTGTACAGTTCAGCAGCATAGTCTCATAAAAAATAAAATTTTAAAAATATTTTATCAGAAGGTGGGCCATTTTTCTGGGTCCCACCTTGTTGTAAACTTGATGAGAGACCTTGGGTCCAAATTTCAGGAATTTTAGGCCCAGAACCCACCATTTGGATGACCCAAATTCAGGACAGTTATTTCCAGCAACATTTCACCCTGGATAGATTGTAATTTCGGAATTTATTAAAATAATTCTGAGTATCTAAAAATTATAAAAATTTATAGGGAGGTGGTCCACCAATGGTGGGACCCACCTACAAATATTTGGGGCCAATGGACTCCTGTCCATACCGTGCGAAGGGCCGGACTGGACCACCATGTTGGGACATCTAGGTCAGTCCGATTTTCTGGACAGACTGTTTTATTTAAATTTATTAAAATACTTATAGTTATCCAAAAATTGAAAATTTTTTTGAAAGTGTGTCCCACCCATGGAAAGATCCCTCTGCAAATTTTCAGGGCGATCGGGCCCCTGTACCGACCGTGGTATGACCTGCAATTTAGATCAGTTTGGGGCCAAATACCTAGGCCCGTAGGACTAACCACCATGGGACGCCCCTACCTTGGGTTGCTGGGCCTGCATTCCAACGGCATGGTCTACTTGAAGTGAGTGTTGTATATCCCCCTTATTATTTGGTGGGGCCAGTTGTGATATGTGTGGGTCATTATGGGTTAGTAACCCATCTAGATTAAATAAATTTCTGGACTCCAACAGGCCTAGGAAATGGGTGGGCTGGAATTCAAGCAAGGGGCCTAAATTTATTGTATGGTTGATTGTTTTGGAGCTATTGTGGCCCACCAGATTTAAGGGAGTGTTTCACACGCTGTTTGCCTTCTTTCCTTAGACATTTTTGGGCTTAATTAGTGCCCCTTAAGGCCCACTTTTGTGGTGATATTGTGGGCTAGCCTTAACCAGATTTTAAAGTAGTTTTATAGGCCCAATGGACTGTAAACCTCTTCCTTAAGCCCAACATTGTGCAAGGGCTGACCTTATTGAATTGTGAGCCCAATGGGATGTCTATGAGCTGATCATGTGTATTAATGGGCCTTAATGCCCTCATGAAGTGCTTAATTATGGACTGACTTGCAAGGCCCACATTGATGCATATTGTGGAGGGTCTCATTAAGTCTTTGGGCTGATATAACAAGGCCCACACTATCGGTTTAGGCCTTGCCCATGTGTATTCTTGGGTTTATGGGCTGCCCTCTAAGTCTACCATAATGCATGAATTAGATAACTTTTATTTTTGGGCTATTTCCTTAAGGCCCATTATATGATTTAATATATATGGCTGCCCTTTTTGTGTTGGTAATTAGGCCTTGTGGACTAAGTCCTTTTGGATAGGCCCATTGATCTTAGGCCTATACTTTCCCATCTATTGTGATAGGCTTAGGAACAAGAATATGCAAGAAGTTGGGCCCTTGGCCGCCCATTGAAATTGACCCTATACTTGGTCTAAAAAGTGAGGCCCAACTCACTTGTGTTAAATGTGAGAATTGCCCATGTAAATAAACTACTGGGCTGCCCATGAAGCCCACCACAACATATGGGTAACGTCACTTGAGGGCCCATTACATGGTCTATGAGATTGGGCTTGGAGTATGGCTCATTAGACCATACATTACTTAAGCCTTAGACCATGCATTAAATACGTAGCGGGCTACCTTTTGGGACCCAGTTGAGGTTAGATGTCCTCCTTGGTGGCCCTAAGGTAGGCCTATAGGGGCCTTTATAGGTGGTTGAACGCCCACCTTGAGCTTGGCTAGGACCGTTCCTTCTTAGGATCACGACTCCCTTAGCTTGTGGGCCATCCCAAAGTACTGGGCCCCCACTAGAGGATTTCTCTTCTCTCTTCCTTAGAGCACCTATCTATGTGCCTAGACCTCGAACCTCCTTAGGACAGAGGATTCCATATTCCACAGGTAGCACACTTGCATTTTTGTGACCCATATGCATCATCTGTATGAATTGATTGCATCGTGTGGTGGTCATTGAGGGATAGAGTTTCTCTCCTCGTGCACATTGTATGCCTGCAACTAGTGCCTGATCTGCATGTGTGACTCATGCATTGACATCGCATTTCATGATGATACTGCCCTTGCTTCATCAGTGCCTTGCCTCCACAGGGACATTCGTGGATGGCCGTATGTGTGAACACCAAAAATATTACTTGATCATACCGGGTGTATAGGATGCCCATGGGTGAAATTTCCAAAACTTTCATGGTACCAAAGATTTGCTCCAACGCCGTGACCGAGTGGAAACTATAAGCGCACGAGGGCCTTATACTGTTATGCCGCAACTCCCATTGTCGTGTAGTCGGTTGGATATGGGTGTGACCTTACCTGCCTGGTGTGAGGAGGTGTTGTTAGGCTGAGTCTGACCAGCTCGTAAATGGGTCCGCTACCTTCAGGCCTTGTTGGTGATTGGTTGTCCATATGCAGGTAGTGAGGTCTCTTACGCTCGTTTGACTGTGCAGAGTTTGTAGAATGACAGTAATTTAGCAGTGTAATGGACCCCGATGATTTCCTTATGATTGGAAATGTACTTGACATGTGGTTTGAATATGAGCACTGACATTACTTGCATCGCATTAGCATTGGCTATGTAAGCCCCTTCATGCATTGCCTTGGTATGGCGTTCAGTATTCATTGCATCGTATTCTATTCATGATAAGCCTTGGTAAGGCTAGTGATATTCTCTTGAGCATGTTTCTTTCCCTGTACCTCCTGCTATTCTTCTGTGCACCTTTATCACACACTTACACCACTCTCTAAGCTTCTATAAGCATATGCACAATTGATGCGTGCAGTAGATCCTAGACAGGCATCGTAGTAGCAGAGCATGAAGTAGAGCTGAGCTTGAGGACTATAGTGTTGCTGATTTCTCTCTCTTTTCCTACTACCTTATGTATGTCCTTTTGAACCTGATGTAAGCATGTAAAAGTTTAAATTCTTAGTGGATTTTGTGATGTGTGTCCCTTGTTATTCTCATATGTACTTGCTGTAATCTTGGGTATGCTCGTATTGGAATGATTATACTGCTTTGGAAATCTTCCTTGTACGATCCTAGGATCGGAACCTGTCTCAGGAGCTGAGAATGGGGTACTACAGAAGCTGTTGCGGCCAGAACCGGCCATCGGATTTCTTGTGAGTCTGGTTACCAAGTCTGGGGCGTGACAAGAAATATGCCGAAAATAGACAACCACAATCTTATTATCTGGGAGACTTTTTGTTCATCTGATATCTATAGTGGGTCCTATTAGATCATCATAGCACATGAACCATGGGCCCACTTGTACGGACTATTCTTGTTCTAATGCATAAAAAAATCTCCATAATTCATCAGTTTGAAAAGCTGGCCACTTCACAAAGTGACTTTAGTTTGTGGAATCCTTTGAATGGCATCCCCAAGTGGATTGAACTTTTTCTTTTGACGTACTAATTGATTGAAACAGATGCATGCAGTGTACACTAGCCCATGATGTCATACCATACTCAGCCATTAGTATGTACTAGTGTGCCCAATGTTTTATGGTCCACACCAGTGATGGATGATTTCCATACTGGATGGACCATACTAAAAAATTCCCATGGTTGGACATTCTTAATATATAACACCAGTCCACGTTGATCAGCTAGAAAGGAGCAATGATTGGTGGGATATATATAATTTTTCAATCTGGGATTTTTTATTTTTATTTTTATTTTTTGCTTGGTCCATCAAACACTTGGCCCACCATATTAACGATCTGGATCATTGAACCGTTGGCTCCATTAGTAACACTTTCGAATCTTATGATGCAATGGACATCCTATGGTCGAGGATTGCATAACTCCCCTTATATAAATAACGTACAAGTAGCACCACCTACTTTTGAATATTTATTTCACTAAAACTGATACGGTGGATCTTTTTTACCCAGATTCCTATCCTTTCATTGCAATGAAAAGGAAAGTACTAAAATCCATGCAAAGATGGAGAAGGGATAATTGTAAACACCCTCCCTCTGATTTTTTATTTACTTATTTTTAATTGCAAATACCTCAACTACAGGTTGAATTATTGCGAGTGCCATCCCCTCTGCTAAAGACATTAGAAGAATCTGAACCAAAATACAAAAAACATCCTCATCCCATGAGCTCATTTTGACCATCTGTTGGGTCCACCATTGCATTTAAATTGTATCCAACTCACCATAAATATTGGAAGTCCAAAAAACAGGAACGCCTCAAAATATTTCATGGTGGGCCACCTAGTGATTTGATCAGCCGATTTTTTTTTTTAGAGTTCTGCATGTGTTGATGCGATGACACTTAAGGGCCTGCTTGGTTAGCTGTAAATGTAGGTAAATAATGTCAAATAAATAATTATGACAAATACTTGCTATTTGGTTTAGAGTCATAATTTCACCTCACTCTTAAAATCGGCAAAACTCAACCTTGTAGGAGGCGGGCTCCACCATGATATATGTGCTATACTCATCCCATCCATTTTTATTTTATTTTTTTCATATCATTTTAGGGCGGGAGTCCAAAGATGAAGTTGATTCAAAGCCTAAACACCATAGAAAACGGGGGAAATTGAAGGCCTACCATTGAAACTTCTCGAGAGCTACAGAAGTTTTGGATATACCTCATTTTTGGCTCATGCCTAAAATTAATTGACAGCATGGACAAATACAGATATCGTAATGGGCCCACAATGTTTAGCGTGAGTCTTTTTTCAAAATTCATTCCTTTTCCGGCTGGAAATACCAAAGTATCATTACTCATCTATGTATGTCTGTTGTCATTTCTCCATGACTTTGCTCATCTATTTTGTTTATTTTTTATTTTTTATTTATTTTACACACGCACACACCCCACACACCCACACCGAAGTGGAATTTCACCACCTATGGGTACTCGAACCTTTGACTGGCTGTTGAAACTCACAAAAGTCTACCACTCCAAACCTTGACCGGGTGTTGAAGCTCATCAACTTTAATTGAGGATATGTACAGAAAGTTTGGCTTCCAAAAAAAAAAAAGCCCTTTATGGGTTGGATTACATCAACAGACTATTCAAAGATAATAGTGATAATACACTGTGGCTGAATCTTTCTTCCCTTTCCACATTGCACCTGCTACACAATCTAGTATTAGAGTGAGATCTTTCCATGGGTTGTTGGTAGGGCCGGGGCTGGTTTAAACCAAGCAAAGGTCAATCTAAGCCTGACCCGCATAATAAAATTACTAAAGCGCAAGCCCGACCCACATAGTAAAACTTAAGACCACGCCCAGTTAGGGCTTGTGATGGGCCAAAATTGTTAGGAAAAAGTCTTTAATCATAAGTTTTTGAGGTCGCTCGACTGGTCGTGGGACAGCCACGATTGGTCGTGGGAGGCGCTCGACCGGTCGTAGGTTCGAGCCCTGGCACGACTCGAAGTCCAGCGAGCTTTTGCTGTTTTTTACTGTAGCTAGGACTGGTCGAGGGTGAGTTAGGACTGGTCGAGGGTGGCTACGACCGGTCGTAGGAAAGCCAGGACCGGTCGTAGGTTACGCAGTTTGTTCCGCGATTTTGCGCGAAACTGCGGATTTGAGTCCTTTCACAACTGGGATGCGGAAGGGAAGTTTCCTAAACTATAAATAGGGGTTCCTAGGGTTATTCTAGGTATGATTAAGGCTTTCTAAAGGTATTTCCAAGGGTTTCTAAAAGGGTTCCAGGGTTTCAAAGGGTGTAGCAAGGGTGAGATTCGAGGTTGTTCGAATCGGGTAAGTCCTCTCTCTTTGTAATTGATGCTTTCATAGTGGTGATCTGTCGCTTTGTGCCGTGGTTTTTTCCCGCAAGGGTTTTCCACGTTAAATCTGTGTGTTCTTTTTCTTGTGTGTGCTTGGTGCCATTGGATTACCATCCTAGATCTAGATCTGTGTGATTCCGCAGGCCAAAAATCCCAACAAGTGGTACTTGTTGGGATTTTTGGCCTGCGGAATCACACAGATCTAGATCTAGGATGGTAATCCAATGGCACCAAGCACACACAAGAAAAGAGAACACACAGATTTAATGTGGAAAACCTTTGCGGGAAAAAACCACGGCACAAAGCGACAGATCACCACTATGAAAGCATCAATTACAAAGAGAAAGGACTTACCCGATTCGAACAACCTCGAATCTCACCCTTGCTACACCCTTTAGAAACCCTAGAACCCTTTTAGAAACCCTTAGCATTCATCACACCTCCCTAGAAAAACCCTAGGAATACGTATTTATAGTTTAGGAAACTTCCCTTCCGCATCCCAGTTGCGAAAGGACTCAAATCCGCAGTTTCGCGCAAAATCGCGGAACAAACTGCGTAACCTACGACCGGTCCTGGCTTTCCTACGACCGATCGTAGCCACCCTCGACCAGTCCTAACTCATCCTCGACCAGTCCTAGCTACAGTAAAAAACAGCAAAAGCTCGCTGGACTTCGAGTCGTGCCAGGGCTCGAACCTACGACCGGTCGAACGACCTCAAAAAACTTATGATTAAAGACTTTTTCCTAACAATCTCCACCAAAGTCTTCAATCTTCAACCATGTAGCTCCTTGACCTCTTCTCTTATCTCTGCATCACATCATAGCTCAAGATCACATTGGCCAACCAGCGCCAATCACGGATCTGATAGATACCTACTATACCGTCGGCACGAATATCTCTGAGAAGCCGATCCCTTCTCTCTGAGCATAACCCTTCGCTACCAACCTTGCCCTATATCTATGCCGTATCCTCCTGAAGATCCACCTGCATCCAACCGCTCACCGGCCCACTGGAAGCTCCACCAGCTCCCATATGTCGGTCTGGTACAACGAATCCATCACATCGCCCATAGTCACCTTCCACTTCTCAGCACCAGGCTCACCTAGAGCCATCAGAATAGAAGATGAATTCTCTGCAATATTGGAGTCGTCCATGTACCTTGCCGATATCCTGCGATCATGCTATGTGATTCTTCTCACAGGTGGCTGCTCCACCTGCTCTGTATCCCTGTCCGCACGTCTCAGCCTTCCTGCCCTGCCCGCTCATGTGGCCATGCCCATCATGCCACACACGTGCAGAGGTGAAATTCGCTACATCCACTGTAGCTCCACCTTTTGAAGTGCTCCCGATCAACCTGTAAACATGATCGAGTCGTTGCACTTTCATGACTACCCGTGCCCCCTTGGATACCTTAAGAGCACCATCAATACCTGTGTACTTGCATCCCTTTGCCTCAAGCACACCAAGAGAAATCAGATTCTGTTTCAAATCAGGAACGTGCCTGACATCAGTCAAGGTACGCTCCACCCCATCAAACATCCTGATGCGTACCGTACCAATAGCCACAACATTACAGGCAATGTCATTGCCCATAATACCTGTCCACCACCGCACTCTCTATAGCTGGTGAACCAACTCTGATGAGGGGTCATATGAAAAGATGCCCCTGTGTCTAGCATCCACTCGTCCTTACGATCATCGTATGACCGTCTGAGCGAAGACACAGACAAAACATCACCATCACATCCACTCGATTCATCTGACGTGGCAGTGTTAGCCTCCCTGCATGAAGCCTCAGAATCTTCCCTCTTAGATTTAGGATTTTCACAATCCCTCTTCACATGTCCTTCCTTCCCACAATTCCAGCACTTTACCTTTCCTTTGCCCTTGCCCTTGGATTTGGATCTTGAACCTGAAGAACCTGTACCTTGTTCAGAATTCCTACCCACTGTAAACAGTGCATCAGAAGATGTCCCTATGTTGCTGTCTAGCTGTCTCATAGCCTTCCCTTGAAGGGCTGAGATAACAGTGTCGACACTCAGAGTTTTACTCATGCTGCACATAGTGTCCTTGAATGACTCATAGGACGCCGGGAGAGAATTCAACAACATACATGCTTGTTCTTCATCTTTCATCACTTCCTCCATATCCAGCAATTTGCAAACCAATTTATTAAAGTTGCTGATGTGAGCCTCCAGATCTCCACCCTCTGCCATCTTGAAGTTATACCACTGCCGCTTCAAGTGTAGATGATTTTCCGAGGATTTCTTCGCATAGACATCCTCTAACTTCGCCCACAAACCAGCCGCAGTTTTCTCCCTCATGACGTTGTAGAGAACCTCATCCGTGAGACATAAACGGATCGATGATAAAGCCTTCTTATCAAGGGTATTCCAATCATCATCTTTCATGGTGGACTTCCGCTCCTCAAGAGCACCATCCTCGCCTTGCTTGGTTAACAGGCTAATCATCTTAACCTTCTATAACTCAAAATTATTTTTCCCTGAGTACTTCTCAAACTCATACCTGGCGCTCGCCATTATTACTAATCCCTCAGATTCAGATCTGTGTCCCAACCGATTGCTCTGATACCACTTGTTGGGATTTTTGGCCTGCGGAATCACACAGATCTAGATCTAGGATGGTAATCCAATGGCACCAAGCACACACAAGAAAAGAAAACACACAGATTTAACGTGGAAAACCCTTGCGGGAAAAAACCACGGCACAAAGCGACAGATCACCACTATGAAAGCATCAATTACAAAGAGAAAGGACTTACCCGATTCGAACAACCTCGAATCTCACCCTTGCTACACCCTTTAGAAACCCTAGAACCCTTTTAGAAACCCTTAGCATTCATCACACCTCCCTAGAAAAACCCTAGGAATACCTATTTATAGTTTAGGAAACTTCCCTTCCGCATCCCAGTTGCGAAAGGACTCAAATCCGCAGTTTCGCGCAAAATCGCGGAACAAACTGCGTAACCTACGACCGGTCCTAGCTTTCCTACGACCGGTCGTAGCCACCCTCGACCAGTCCTAACTCATCCTCGACCAGTCCTAGCTACAGTAAAAAATAGCAAAAGCTCACTGGACTTCGAGTCGTGCCAGGGCTCGAACCTACGACCGGTCGAACGACCTCAAAAAACTTATGATTAAAGACTTTTTCCTAACAAAAATGAACAGGGCTGAGCATGCATGACCCTATAAGTTAATAAGTAGCTTAGCTCAAGCCCAGACCTAACCCAAGTCCGAACCTGTTTATCACATCTGGAATTGGAATAGCCGTTTAAGAGAATGCCAGTTGCTATTAATTACTATTAGTAAGTTGTCTAATTTAGGAGAATGTTAATTGTTATTCATTGTTATTAATAAATTGTCTAATCTAAGAGGGTTTTCTATTATGATAGAATGTTAATTAATATTAATAATTATTTAAATATATAGAAATAAATTAATTTCTATTAATAAGTTGTCTAATCTAAATTATTCATTAAATACATTAAGATACATAGGAAGAAAAAGAAGTGAAAGGTTTTTAACATACCCTTAGAAACTATAAATGGGTTAGGCTGAGCTAAACTCATACCACAAAACAACCCGCTGAGATTTTCGGGCTATCTCAGAAAAACTCAAATTGAAATAAAAATAAAACAGTACTTATTTTCAAATGGCGAGTCGAAGACGTAATTGTATCTTGAATGCAGCAATCTTCTTTCTTGGGAGATCGATGAAGCCATACATGTGTTTAACCCAAAAAGAATATAGGGATCTAATGTGTTTTCAATATTTATAAACAAAACCCTGATTTCTGCAAATTCTATTATTTAAATCTCAAGTAGAGTTTAGATAAATCTCTTTAAAACAATTAAAACTAACTTGAGAGAGAAAATAAAATAAGCTAATAGAATATTAGAATTACCACACAAATAGCTTAAGGAGGGTCTGATTTTCTCTCTTACTTTGAGAAGGTTTCTCATAAATTTTAAATGAATGCCTCTATTTATATCCAAAGGATTTAAAAATTCGGCTGACCAAATTCCAACGCTTGCGTTCCAACGATACTCAGATTTCGTGTGATAAGATCTTTCAAAAATTCGGTTGACCCAAGACAAAATTCGGTTGACCGAACCCTCAGTTTGGTTCGCCGAATACAGGGTTCGGCTGGCTGAATCTCGCCGAGATCCGAACTCTTTACACGTTAAAAACTTGACTGAACATCCTTCGGGTTGGACGAGCGGACATATTCGGCTGGTTGAACCCAAGGTTGGGCTTGCCGAACGTGCCGTGGAAAAATCTTTGTCAATCTGTAAACTTGGCCGAATTATGTTGGGTTAGTCGAAGGTAGTTAGGTAGGTCGAACCAAATGTTGGGCTGGCCCAACTTGAGTGCATTTTATTTAGAATAATGTTTATTATGATGTTATGTGAAATGCACTTAACCTAGGGTCAATTTAAAGTTATACCACCTGTTGGTCGACTCATACAAAGTGTTCCGATTTTCAAACCATATACTTTTATAGCTTGAGATGTTGAGTCTTCCTTGAGATGCTTGATCGAGTCGTTAACATATCTTCATGAGTTGTCAAAGAGTATATTCATGAGTGCTTGTATTCCTTTCAGGACTACGAAATTTGACAATCTTAATTGTGCTAAGTATAAGCACTTTCAGAACTTTTATTTATAAAACAAGCCTGACCCAATTAATAAATAGCCTTCACTTTTAGGCCCTAGCCTAGCTCTTGGGCTCCCTATGTTAACCTTAAGTATAGCCTAAAATAAGCCATGCTCAAGAGGCCAATGTGTCAACCCAGCTCATTGACAATGCTAGTTGTTGGCTTATAACAATGAAATGAGATGCAACAATCCTATGGACAGTGATCTAGAGAATTGGCACATGATTGAGGTAATGTTCGTGGCCATGTGGGTATCCTTATAGGGAAGCAACCAATGATTACTTGGTTGATAGAGACCGTAGATCACAATTATATTGTGGCAATGAATGGCCCATGACCATCGAAGGGGCTTGTTGTTAGCTAGTTTATGCTCAAGTAACCATGCCAAATCGAAAACCTTAAACTTATGGAGGTAAAGCTAACTCAGTGCACCAAATGATTTTCAACTAGTAAAATGTTAAAGAAGCGATTAAAAGTTTTAGGAAGAAGAAGAGTTGACATGTGCAAATCAAGTAGTGTCTTTTGAGAAAAACACCATGGGATTGCTTGATGGATCAATGAATGAATAAAATGCTTGATACCTATATAATTATGTGGTATTCACCATCGAATTAATTGATGGATCCATATATAAATGAATAAATTGGTAGATTTATGATGGGATTATAAAAGTTCTAGTTTAATCAAAGCATCAGTTGACAAATGGGTTGGCAGTAGCAATTGATGGATCAATCATTATAGATAACTCAATGGCCAAGGAGATGAACACTTCATGATTATCTCGGCAAACTCAATGAAGATTGCTACCCCTACATATTCTGAACAATAATTAAAGTCCGTATATTAAAGGTCAAAAATAATGATAACAGTTAATGAACGTTGATCAAGAGCAATAGAGGAAACCTCAATGAATTTTCCAACAATCTACAATTACAAATTCATTATTGTAAAAGAAGTGAAAATTGATGCACTAGACACAAAAGAATATAAAGAAATAAATGGTGAGATGAGATTTTATAGTCTTATATTATGAGTAAAATTCAAATCTGGCCCATAGGCTTTCACCATCAATTGCCAACAAATTCAAAGAAGGTACACTACAAAGGCGAGTCATATGAATGAGCTAAAACTATTCTAAATTCGAGGACAAGTATTATTTTTCAAGTAGAGGGATTTGTGACGCAGGGATGAACGTGATGAGGATAACTACTCCGAATCCACGGAGCTTCTCTGGACTCCTCACAAAGACTTCTCGAATCCACGAGGAAAGAAAGCAGAAGAATAGAAATAAATTCTAAGAGATTCGAAATTGATTAATTGATCATTGATAATTTCTAATGTGTCTCCTTACACCATTAATATAGAAAAAAAATAAACTAAAATTCATAATTACCAAAAATAACAAAATTCTAACTCTAATAAAAATCCTAATTCTAATAAAACTCTTCTAAGGCCTAATTTCTAAAAATAAAAATTGCAAATAAACTTTCTCTAGAAGAGTCCTAGTATAACTAAAAGTTATTTCTATAAGGAAAGAAAATCTAAAACTTTAAAAAAATATTAAAAAATTGAAATTACTAAAAATAGTAAAAAATTTCTAAAAGTTCATTTTTGTGCTGAAAGCGAACGTTTTCTGACGAAACGGACAGATGCGACCCACCTAGTGGATCGGTTCACCTCGGATGGCCCATTTCAGTAAAGATTGATAGGTTGTATGCCCCGTAACGATACCCGGATCAAAAGTTATGGTCAATTTATGGCCCACCTCCTTTTGGCTCAACCATGCTGGGAATATCTCTGTGACACGTTCTACATCAGACCCCTCCACTTAAAAAAAACTCGTCCTCGAGTTACGCAAGAGACTTGGCACATGAGTCTGAGATAACTTCTGAAGCTGATGTTCATTAGCCCTTTTTTTATACTTGACATTAAGCTCTTGAGCTGACACAATACATGTACTCATGCTTTCCTTGACTAATATTGATCAGTTCCTTCACATCTGACACAATACATGTACTCATGCTTTCCTTGACTAATATTGATCAGTTCCTTCACATCTGACACAATACATGTACTCATGCTTTCCTTGACTTGACCAATATTGATCAGTTCCTTCACATCTATCTTTAAGATCTCATATTTTTTCTGATAATGTGGGCAATTAAGCGGACTTGCCCCTGAGACAGGATCAACGTGAATTTGTATATCTCGTATGGGAGCTAACTTATTGGGGGGTTCATCGAGCACAATCTTCTTAAACTCCTGCAACATTGACTTCAAATCTTCTGAGATATTCACAGGCTCCATATATTCTTTCTTTTCAACTAATGGATATATATGTCTTGTTTCCTCAGATTGTTTAACAAAAGCCTGTTCAGTTGTAAGATACTGTTCCTCAACTTTAGAAGTCTTGGGTTGGTTCTCCCTTCCCATAGGAGCGAGGATAATCTTTTTACCATCTTTAATGAAGATAAATAGGTTATCTCGATCCCTATGTGTAGTATTAATATTATTTTGCCAGGGTTGACCAAGTAACATATGGCAAGCTTCCATGTCGACCACGTCACACATTACTTCATCCTTATAATATTTACCAATGGAAAAAGATATACAACATCGTTCAGTTACCTCTATTTTGTTGACTTCCTTGATCCATCCAATCGTGTATGGAGATGGGTGTCTTTCTGTTTTCAGTTGTAGCTTTTCTACCATTATTTTCAACACGAAATTCTCATCGCTCCTGACATCGATGATCACATTGCAGACTTTTTTGTATGCAGTGCACCTTGTACGAAAGATGTCGTCTCGCTGTAATTCTATTTCTACCTTTGGCATGTATAACGGCTTCCTCATAATCGAAGTGGTGGCCTGTGATTTACCATCATCTGATGGTGCTTTGTAGAAATTGGGGTTATGTCGTACAGCAACCACTGGTGGTGGAGCCACCTTGGGTGATGGAGCACCGCCTAGGGTTCGGGGCGGAAGTAGCGCATCCACAAGACGGTCGAGTGTTGCCTACAGCCCTTGCATGGTCAACTGACTCTCTAGGTGGAAAGCTTCCATTTTTTCCGAAAGATAACGAATCCCTGGATCACCGTCCATAGGATTTTGATTCATACCTTCATTGTTTGCCATCAGCCTGAGGGGAATCCTCGCTTTGATACCAATTGACGCAGGGATGAACGTGATGAGGATAACTACTCCGAATCCATGGAGCTTCTCTGGACTCCTCACAGAGACTTCTCGAATCCACGAGGAAAGAAAGCAGAAGAATAGAAATAAATTCTAAGAAATTTGAAATTGATTAATTGATCATTGATAATTTCTAATGTGTCTCCTTACACCATTAATATAGAAAAAAATAAACTAAAATTCGTAATTACCAAAAATAGGAAAATTCTAACTTTAATAAAAATCCTAATTCTAATAAAACTCTTCGAAGGCCTAATTTCTAAAAATAAAAATTGTAAATAAACTTTCTCTATAAGAGTCCTAGTATAACTAAAAGTTATTTCTATAAGGAAAGGAAATCTAAACCTCTAAAAAAGTATTAAAAAATCGGAATTACTAAAAATAGTAAAAAATTTCTAAAAATTCGTTTTTGAGCTGAAAGCGCGATTTTCTAACAAAACGGACAGATGCGACCCACCTTGTGGGTCGGTTCACCTCGGATGGCCCGTTTCAGTAAAGATTGATAGGTTGTACGCCCCGTAACGATACCCGGATCAAAAGTTATGGTCAATTTACGGCCCACCTCCTTTTGGCTCAACCATACTGGGAATATCTCTGTGACACGTTCTACATCAATTTAACATAAGCAAAGTCAAGGACAATTTCATTAACGAGCTAGAAGGTTCGTTTCTGGGTCTTACAGCCACAATAGCTTCCGATAACCATAATTATGTTATCAATTATTCACGTGTATAAAGTCATTGGAAAGCTAACAATACATCCTAGCTAATGCTAATATCCATTGTTCCCCCAAAAGTTTCAACACATTTAATCCTTTTAGGATCAAATATGAGTTTCAAGTCAAAATTTACTAATATGCTTTTTTCTCTTTCTAGTTATTTTAGGGATGGGTAAGTCCTGAAATTACTGTAAATCTTTGTTTTGAGTCTACTAGGAGAGTTTGGACAAGAGCAAATGTTTTTACTAGGAGAGTTTGAAAAGTATACTATTTCTGAAAAAGTTACAAACCTGGACTTTTTGTAGGTGATATTAAGAGAACTATAACTAGACCATTCATTATTTACGGTAATATTTTCTCCTTGTTAGAGATTTTTTTTTTTTTTTTTTTTAAAAACTTTGTGTATTCAACTTTTCCTCATGGATTCAAGGTTTATCATTAAAAAAAGAAGTTGGTGATCTCTTCCTTTATTTTCCATTGTGCACCCACTAAGCACTTGTGCCCCACTTGCACGGACTATATGCATGAGTATACCATAATTCACTACGTGAAAAATGTCCAAAATTGATGGCTCAAAATTGTTGAATTTCCTAAAAATCATCGTACGTGGCCATTGAAAACAACCGTTCGATGACCTAAAACCATATGTTTATTTACATTGATCGAGAGGAGCCGTTGAATGATAATCTCAACCAGGACCAAATTTGAAGGTTTGAAATTATCATTATGGGCTCATAAATCGATGGCCCAAGACCGTTGAATAGCCTGAATTATGTCTATTAAAAAAATAGTTGAATTTGTTGAATTTGAGCCTTTGGGCTATGGCTATGCCCATACACCTAAACTATACCAAAATTGTAAATTTGGAACAGCCACATCTTTGGTTTAGGAATAGTTGTAGGCCGTTCCAAATTTGGAATGGTTGTAAACCATTACAAATGTTTAAGAAAAAAAGAAGAGGAGAGAACTGCGTGTGGGGCCTCATTTTAGGTAGTCATTTCATATTCTCTCTCCCTACCCAAAACAACTCTCTCTCTCTCTCTCTCTGTCTCGTTGCTGCTGCTGCTAAAATCTAAGAGCCGTTAACACTGTGATAGGGTGTAGAGAAAGAAGCTCTAATTTGTTGATTCGAGGGTGTTGGATCATCGTGGTGGGAGAAAGGTGATTTTTCGATGGATGATGCCCGGTTTTACGGCGTAGTTCGAGTTTTTGTGGGAGCAAAATGGAGGGAATTTGAAGGTTTGGATGAAATAAAGGATTTGTAGGTAATCTTTCTTGTATTTATCTATGACTTCTCAGTTTTTAGTGGATGATAATGTTTTTAGGATTTTTTGTGAAAATTAGAGTTTTTTCCTGGGGAGTTTCTTGGGTTTGGAACAAACATTTGTGGGTCGTTTTAATGGTGAAATTAGATATTTTGGGTGTGTTTGTTTCCTTAATTTAGGTTTTTTATTTTTTCAATTTTTATTATGTTAAATTTATATTTCTCTTTTACTTTTCTGGGGTTTGATGCATGGATGTGTCAATATTCTAGGGTTTGTGGTGATATTTCAGGGGATTGTGTTCATTTACCTTTTGCTTATCTAAGTTTTAGACCGGATGTTCATTTTAAATTTCTTCTAATTATTCTTTTTTTTTTCTAGGATTTATTTCTATTTTAGGGTTCTTAAGATTTGTTTCAAGCAGTTTGAAACCTTAAGCATCATACATCATATGATTTTATGAAATTATTTTGAATTTTCTGTACCTGAAATATCCAAAATATGTAAGGATCACGACCATCTCTGATTTCTAATCATCATCATTTTTTCATGTTGGTGTTTCTTCACAAAATAGATCTTCAACTCCATCAGTTTCTCTGTTGCTGAAATTTATTCTTTAACATATCTGAAAGATTTCTGAGAATTCTCAAGTTCAAATAAGAATTATATAATACTGCATATTGTTTAAGAGTTCATACATAAGCTGGGTATTAACTATTGACAATAGGTAATTGTACTTTGGGGTTAGGCATGTTATGGAAAAACAGCCACACAATCAATGTGATAGAAAAACCCTAGGAACGAAAGGGGGGCAAAAGAATAACAAGAGACATGACGCACAATGGATAAAATAGATTTGGCTCTCTTGCTCTATAATCTATGTTGAAAATCTAGGTCACCAAATAGAACTAACAGAATGATGATATCAGAGATTTCAAATCCAAGCAGTTAAATGACCTCATACTAGCATTTGATAGATCTTAGAGAAACATTAATGTGTATCTCTGTCATATTGGAATAGCATTGAAGATTCTCCATGTACTCATGATTGATTCATTCTCACCACTAATAATTAATATTATTAGGGTCTTCAAAACTGATCCTCAAACAGTTTGATTTCTTTAATAGTCGAAGCACTAAGAATATGGTATGCGATTTGATTTTTCACCACCAGACATTGTTATGCACTTCTATTTATTATTATTATTTTTTTTTTACCTTTTCCTTTCCCATTCTGATATTCAAAGGAATGCATCTCATTGAATAAATTATTGTTACCTTAACACACACACACACACACACGCACGTACACACGCATGCACAAATGTGTGCAAAAAACTGAAAAGAAACCTAGCTTTCTGGCCAAGTGGGCAGGACTAGAATATGCTTCAAATGGATCCCTTTTGAAGATTTTTAATAATTGTCTTTTATCTTATTTAATAGCTTCATTCTTTTGATACAAAATTTTGATCTTCTTTTCTCTGCCTCTTTAAGTTAGTAATCTTTCAAAAATAAAAATAAAAAATTAGGTTCTTTTTGTTTTTTAATTTAATGAGTGGCATTCAAAAATTTGATTTCGTTTTCTCTTGCTTGCATGTATGTTGACATGGACTGCTAATCTGGTTGGTCGTTATGTAAACTGCTAATAGACTTAACGTCGCAGTGATTAGACAACCCTACTTATTTGATATTTGTGATAATATTTCACTTCGAACATGTTCAACTCTACTTCTCATTTTTCACTCTGTGATTGATGCAGTTTTAGGTTTGATTCTCTAATCATTTTTCTTTGTCACTTATTAGGGTCGAACACGTGTGTGTGTGTGTGTGTGTGTGTGTGTAACATCCCGAAAAATCGAGGGTCGAGTAGTAACTCAACTCTCGAGTTTCCAGAACATCACTTATGCAACATAGATAATGATGATTAAATGTTGACTGCATTAGAGTAGTGAACATGAGTGAGATTAAGCCAAACAACATATCATACTCCAGAGAGTTAAATTTACAAGCGGAAGACTGTGATAGATAGATAAAATATATAAACTAAGATGAGTCTCCAGAGTGTGATAACATTACCAGGTTAAATAATTACAAGTATAATCCTAAAATATACCAAATGTATAATGTCCTCTAGTCAATATCCCAGAAAGCCCCGCCGATCAGGACACGGCTCACTGGAAGCCGTCAGAAGACAACCAATACAAGTAGGCATCGTAGTCATTGCAAAGGTCTAGCTCCGCCTCAGAAGTAGCGTCGCCATATGAAATCAGACAATGTCTGGTGGGTGTTCGAAACACCATCCCGTAACGTGGGAGTGAGTAGCTAACTCAGTGGAACAATAAAGCATAGGTTAACATGTTATCAATACAGTCAAGCAGTAATGATAAAGCAGTAAAATCAAACACTCCTAACTACTCTTATTAATGCAAGTATGGATGCGGGTATAATGGATGCCCTCACCACACCCTCCCTCGTGCGACACCATCTCACGTTCGCGGCATGCTTTCATCCCTCAGTGCTCCACATCTTCCAGGCACATGCAATGCATGATGAGCATGATTACAGAGTTTTTAATTAGTCCATTTCAAATAGCAGGATTAGAAAACTAAGGTACCTCCCTTGTATCATTCCCAAACATGATCCATTCTAGGGTCGTCAGTCCTAGTTAATATCAGACGATGGTGTATTTTCTAGGTCACTGCAAAGGCTGCCAGGGCTGTTACGCACAAAGGTTACACCACTCCCCCATCACCTCTTAAACGATTCATCACAATACAGAAACAGGCCTAGTTCATACTCTATATACCGCGGCAAACCCTAAGGCTCACTGTGATTTCAGAGTATGCTCGAGGTCACTACAAAGGGCTGTCAGGGCTGTTACGCACAAAGGTTGCACCGCTCCCCCATCACCTTATCAATGTAGGCCGACAGCACGAATATAGTGTCCCATACCACCATAATCGGCTCACGAGTCTGGTTGCTCACTGGTCACTACAGGGAGGCACGTGGCCCCAGCGTAGGCCGACAGCTCGACCACGGTATCCCATACCACCATGCCCGGCTCATGAGTCTTAGCGGATCAAGGTACCATGGTTAAAAGGGATTCCACTGGTAAGTTTGGTACCCTAGGTTCAAGCAGAGGCGTCCAAACATGGTGAACATACATAAGACAAATCGGGTTACTTGACGAGCTCGGCTAGCTCGAGCGCACATCAAGTTGAACTATATGAAGCGCATCAGCACTTCGTGTGGCCAACCATTATCGCCAACCGAAGTACGACTCGAGTTCGTCGAACACATCTCACGTGACAAATGAATCACAGCCACGAATTCAACTCTGATACCAATTGTCTGGACTATAATCATAGCCCTAAGCACAATCAATTGCAGATAGATAAAGCAGTAGTGGATCAAGATTCAACTCATACAATCAAGGTCTGGTATTATCCGTTTAGGGCTGCCAGGGCTGTTGACGCATTCGTTGCTCCACTCCCCCATCACCCATGACGGATCATACAATGTAAATATGAATTTAAACATATGCATTACATAGATAAAATCATAAAGGCAGTTGAGCATGTTATGAAGCACAACACAAGCATGAGTTTGTACATGTTCAATTCCTAATCACACAACTATCCAAGGAAATCATACACATAGTTAAAAGAGGTTGAGAATCATATCTCAACACCCTTATACATTACAATTGCTAACTACTACTCATTCAAACATTTCAACAAACACTTTAAAAATACATACATCAACATACATGATATATGTTGATCACATAGGCATTAGGCCAAATCCTTTCACTAGGGAGTTGCCCCAATCATAACACGCGTACACCCACGATGGATATTCATGGCAAGCAGGAATCCAAGTTCCATATTCATTCAGTTATTTCCACAAACACTTGCGCCACACATTTTAATATAAGTAGTGAATATTGGCCGTGGCGTGATTTAGGGAAAATCCTTTCGTCAAAGGGGGATTGCCAATACAACAGTCATATATCCATGACAATTAGTCATGGCGAGCACGAATGAGAATTCTATACTCATTTGGTCATTTTCACAAACACTTAGAATACACTATTACAACATACATGGTGTATGTTAGCAAAACATGTATTAGGGCTATCCTTTCGCCATGCAAGTATTTTACGCATATATAATATATTTATACAACAAATAATCATGGCAACCACATCTCTAAAATATATATGTATACGGTACTTTCTACAATACAGTAATTCTACATACATAGTGTATATTAGTAAAACATGTATTTGGGCGAATCCTTTCGCCAAACAAGTAATTTATCCACATATAATATATTCATACAACAATTAATCATGTCAAACACATTTTCAAAATTTATACGTATACCGTACTTTCTACAAATACCTAGAGTATGTAGAATTCCATATTTTTCATCTTTAATCGAAACGGAAAACAGATAGCACTTTATACATGTGCAATTGCATGCAGATCATGAATCTATCATTATCTGACATTGAAAGCGTTGAAAACCATAACCTATACACCTAAAGTCCACACCTTTTGTCGTAGAATCGTAATGGAGTCGATAGGTTTGCTAAGCTTTCGTATACGGCAGTTTGGCGACCTATAGAATGGAATAGGTTAGTTATTTCATAACCTACAACCATCAACACTCCAAATCAGATTAGGGTTAGGGTTTCTTACTTAAAAATAGGGCTGGAATCGCCGGGAAAACGATGAGAACGGAGCGGTGGAGCTCGTGGAGCGGCAGGGAAGAGTGGCAGGAAGGATCTCTCACAACTCCCACACTTTCTCTCTTTTCTCTCTTCTCTCTCTAGGGTTTCTCTCAAATTCGTATGACTGCAATGAGAGAGGGTTTAAGGTCCTTATATAGTCTAAAAACTCACCGAAATAGACTCCAGGTCAAAGTATACTTAGGTTATAACCAGAATGGGTCTTTTCCAGCTCAACAGAGGACTTCTGGCGGGTCTCCTTGAGCCAAAGGTCGGACTTAAGCTCACTAACGCTGGATCTACGTTCTATTAAGTTTTCGTTTCGGTCGGGATTCCAGATCACGCGTGGCGGACCACTTTCAGTTCAACGGTCAGCGGATCTCGATCGGAGATTCTGAGTACATGTAAATGCGTATGAAATTTCTCCTGATCCGAGGGTGTAATTTGATCTGATTCTGACGGTCTGATTGCTTAAAACTGATCCGCAAGCGAGAGGTGCCAGATTACTATTCAAGATATTTTATTTTGAATTAATTTCACATTTCTCACACTCTTCACTCCGAGCTGAAGCGAATAGCGCTGGGACACTATCTGGATTTGATTTTCGAGATGGTTGTCAAGCCCAGCAAGGCGGTCCTAATTCCTTAACTTCGTGTTAATTGGACTTTCGACGTGCGGTCCAGATCTGATACGGAGTTTCGAGATGCTCCCGAGAGCAGCCGGGTAATGAGATTGATCCTAGATTTTAGGGTAACCTAGCGTCAATGATTCTACAAGTTTTGGGTCTTGCAGATCGTATTTAAAGTGATTGGTGCTAATTTCACAGGCACTCTAGTTTAACACTAGCTAAATCTCGCCTAATTTCTAAAGGATTTAGTCCTAAGTGATTTCGGTCTGAGGTGGTACTTAGACCTTTGTAACAATGTTTAGTTTAAGTATTGTTCTTCATCACCTAAACTTTAAGGTAGTGTCTAATGTGAAAGTACTTAGAAGGATTTAAGGAACGAGGTAATGAAAGGTGAGATTTGTGAAGAAAATAGTTTAAAAAGGGATTTGAGGCTTTAATTGAGTGTTTGAGAAGTTAAACCTATGTTAGGATTGACCCATCGCCTAAGGATGTCTAATTCCAGGTTGAAAAAAATTCGGGCTGTTACAGTGTGTGTGTGTGTGTGTGTGTGTGTGTGTGCGTTCAATGGCAACAAGATTACCATAGATATGTACGACCGCATTTCAAAGGGGGACCGTAAAATATCGATTGCATTAGAAGCAATTGACATAGGTGCGACCGAGTTCAAGCAGCTAAGTAACAAATAGCGAGTGGTTAAGTTCATGTGAGCACTAGATAGGTGTTAGAAGAGCACAATAAGCAAAAATGTGGGAAGTATCTGGAAGCAGAAAGAGGGAAGAAATGCTTACAATAACCGTCAGAACGTGGGAAACATCTAGCGTAATGAAGCGACATTATAAATAGAAGATCAAGAAAGTTTAGAAAATTGTCTCACACCAACCCCAACAAATCAACAAATCAATTATCTAGTCAATTTTATATTCCATAGTGTAATAACTGCCTATATCAAGTAAGCTCTTCGCATTAGCGTAATTATTTTACTTTTCACATTTGCTATTTACATTCCTTAACACAATTCATAGCGTAAGTATAGTAGCTGATAATCGTAATCGTAATTAGAGAGCTTTGTAGTGGTCGATCTCAATCTCTCTCTCATATTCCATTTCATCTGCATTGTAAAAGTCCTTTCATACGGAAGGCAAGAAGAAACCCATCATCAGAGGACGAACCCCACCCTCTGACCATCGCTTGATCCATTTACACTTTAAGCGAGTGGCTGAATAGGTGACCGATCTCCTCAGACCTCGGTCATACTCAGTGTCTACCTACTTCAGCACTTGGGGTCATTGTTGTTTGTTTTGAATTGCCGTATTTCCAATTCTAGCACGCCCGTGTGCCACCCATGTTGTAGAAAGGATTGTGAAAACCACGATGAACAGACCTAACTGACAAAATTAGTCACCCATCCAAGACGGGATGGATTGTAATGCTTTCATGTTTCTATTTAAATGCATACACTAAAATTCCGGCAGCATCTCTCCATACACGTTGATTTTGTATTAGATTCTCACATCAAGTATCCATATAAAGTGATGATATTTGGCATTGGAAATAAATATAAGAAACATAACTAGAGGGAAATAAAGAGTGTAATGACTCGAAAAATTTCGTGCAATGGCCCGAGTATCACCTCAGGCAGAAATCACTTAGGATCAAATCCTTTAGAAATTAGACAAAGTTAACTAAGTGCTAAACTAGATTATCCATGAAATCCGCTTGAATCACTTTAAATACGATCTACAAGACCCAAAACTTGTAGAATCACTAACGTTAGGTTACCTTAAAATCTAGGATCAATCTCATTACCCAGCTGCTCTCGGGAGCACATTGAAACTCTGTATCAGATCTGGACCGCACATCGAAAGTCTGAATAATATGAAGTTATAAGAATTAGGACCGCCTTGCTGGGCTTGACAACCATCTCGGAAATTAAAACCAGATAGTGTCCCAGGGCTATTCGCTTGAGCCCAGAGCGAGGAGTGTGAGAAAACATGGTTTTCTTTAAAAATTAAATCTAATTTAAGTAATCTGAGACTTGTTGCTTGTGGGCCAAATATAAGCAATCAGACCATCGGAATCTGACCTAAATACACCCTCGGATCAGGGAACATTTCCCATACATGTCCGTGTACTTGTAATCCTGATCAAGATTCGGTGACCGTTGAATTGAAACTAGTTCGCCACGGGCGATCTGTAAATCCGATCGGACCGAAAACGTAACTCAACCTAGATTCAATGTCTGTAAGATTAAGTCCGACCTTTGGCTCAAGGGGGGCTCCAGAAGTGCTCCGTTGAGACGGAACGGACCCGCTTTGGACATAACCTAAGTATACCTTGACCCTAGGTCTAATTAGAGTGTTTTAGGCCTATATAAGGACCTTAAACCCTCTCTCATTCTCACCATATGAATTTGAGAAAACCCTAGGAGAGAGAAGAGAGAAAAGAGAGAGAAAGTGTGAGAGAAGTGGAAGAATCTTCCTGCTATTTTACCCTACCGATTTACGTGCTTAACCATCGCTTTCCAATCGCTATCCCGACGACTCTGACTTCAATTCTAGGTAAGAAAACCCTAACCCTAACCTGTTTTAGGGTTTCAATTGGTACAAGTAGCGAAGTAGCTGACTTACCTTGTGTTATAGGTCGTCGTATCGATGTTGACGAAGGCGTAGAGTTTCTGTTAAGTTCGTTACGTTTCTACGGCGTAAGGTGCAGACTTTAGACGTATAGGTTATGGTTTTCAATGCTTTCAATGTCAGATAATGATAGATTCATGATCTGGGTGTTATTGTACATGCACAATCCGATGTTCGTTTTGCGTTTCAGTTGCGTATGTAAATTATGACATATTGTGTATTCTGTATATTTGTAGAAAATACCATATACGTATAAATTTTGAAAGTGTGGTTGCCATGATTAATTACTGTATGGACATGCTATATATGTGTATAATACTTACTTGGCGAAAGGATTCGCCCTAATACATGTTTTTGCTAGTATATGCTATGTATGTTAAAAGAGTGTATTCTAAGTGTTTGTGAAAATGTTTGTAAGAGTAAGTACTTAGATGATAGTGCTTTAGATAGGTGTTGAGATATGATTCTCAACTACCTTAGAGATGTATATGATTTCCTCCATGCAAGTTGTTTAATTTAATCGCTCACTTATGAAATGTATGTGTTGTATTTCCTGTTTACATTGTGCTTTATAACATGCTTGTCAACATGTTTGAATCACTTGTTAATTATGCTTTGCCACTATACATGCTTCCTGGTTATGGATTGAATGTAATTGGGGCTATGATTTAGTCCATACGATCGGTAACAGACTTGAGTTCGTGGTTGAGATTCATTCCGCCACGTAGGATGTGTTTGACGAACCCAAGTCGTACTTTGGTTGGCGACAGTGGTTAGGCCACGTGAAGTGCTTATGCACTTCATGTCGTTCAGCTGGTTGTGCGCTCGTGCTAGTCGAGCTCGTTAAGTAACCTGATCTGTCTAATGTATGTTCACCATGTTTGGACGCTACTTCTTGAACCTAAGGTACCAAACTTACCAGTGTAATCCCGTTAACCTTGGTACCTCGATCCGCTAAGACTCATGAGCCGGGCATGGTGGTATGGGACACCGTGGTCGAGCTGTCGGCCTACGCTGGGGCCATGAGCCTCCCCGTAGTGACCAGTGAGCAACCCAGACTCGTGAGCCGAATACGGTGGTATGAGACACTGTATTCAAGTTGTCGGCCTACAATGATTGGTGACGAGCCCTTTGTAGTGACCTCGAGTATACTCTGAATCGGCGGAGAGGCGACGAGCCTTCCCGTAGTAAACAAAGTATAAACTAGGCCTGTATTGATAAGGTGATGAGGGAGCGGTGCAACGAGCGCGTGTAACAGCCCTGACAGCCCTTTACAGCGACTTAGAACCATATCATTGTATGAGATTATCTAGGACTGACGACCCTAGAATGGATTATTATTTGGGAATGATATAAGGAAGGTACCTTAGTTTTCCAATACTGCTGTATGAAAAGGACTAATAATAACTCGGTAATCACGCTCATAACATAGCACTGCATGTGCCTGAAAGATGTGGAGCACTGAGGGATGAACGCATGCCGCAGATGTAAGATGTTGCTGCATGAGGGAGCATTGGCGAGTGCATGCATCATGACTGCACTCATACTTACATTAATAAGAGTATTTAGGAGTGTTTGATTGTACTGCTTTATCATTACTGCTTGACTAAATTGATAACATGTTAACCTATGCTTTATTGTTCCACTGAGTTAGCTACTCACTCCTACATTACGGGACGATGTTCTGGACACCCACTAGACTCTGTCTTAGATGCAGGTATTAACGAGATACAGGAGGCTGAGCCTGATTACTATGACGATCAGGATGAGTTCTCCTACATGCAGTTCTCTGGAGGCTACGCTTAGGCCATTCAGATGACGGGGCTACAGGGTGTACCATTATAGTTGTACCATTTTTAACATTTTGATTTTTGAAATAAATACATGTATATGGTGACTCAGTAAGGTGTTCATACTTTGGAGACCGATTGTGACATTTCTGGCTTCATATACATCTATATACATCTTTCAGTCTTCCGCTTGTGTTTTATAACTTGATCTGGAGTATGAATTACTGTTTTGGTATAATCCCACTCATGATTATTGCACTGACATAGACAACATTCAATCATAAGCATTTATGTTGCATAAGTGATGTTTTAGAACTCGGGTGTTGAGTTGCTACTCGACCCCTGATTTTCAGGGTGTTACAAAGAGATATAATGCAAAACAAGCATGTACATTTAAATCAGAGAGCCAAACACATTCTAATATGTCCAATCTTGAATTATCCAAACATGGGACAATTTAAGAATTTCTATGCCTTTAAAAGCACACTAAATTGTAACGTCCTAAATTTTTGCTATTTTGGATTGTCAAAAATCCTTAAATTTTATATAGATATATATAGCCTACGTCATCACTTACTGACCTTTGATGCTCGAAGTGAGCCTATACATGTGTGGTATCAATAAAGAACCACACAAATTCAATTAATCAACCGTAGAATGCCAACGAATCCGCCCGATCACTTAAGCATCGAGTTTAGCCTCGTGATTTGTTCACCTAGGGCCGAAATCTAACCGACCTATCAGTGACTAATCAAGATGACCACAACTAAATTAAAGCATACTTAAAGCCAAGACAACTGTGGGTTGGATCTTAATTAACAAACTAAATCAACTCGATCACTCATTTAACCTAATAACCAACGATCTAGAGTGATCATGACCAAATCACCATTTTCGTTAATTTTGAATATGCCACACTATGAACTTATTTAATCTAGACCCTAACAACTGTACCCAAGAAATCTCCCTACCCAATTCATTCGAAAAATGCCTCGATTATCTGAACAAGCTCTAGACCGCTCGTTAGTAGGCCACTAGTTTCGAAATTATAAAATAATGTCCATTTCACTGGGCTTGATGTCCATCGCGGGTGGCGAATCAAGATAGTACACAAAATTGCACAACTTGGACCAGAAATTGAGTGCTTGAAATGCACAAATACCCAAGGTTGAAACCTAAAACTTAAGTAAAATGAACCTCCCACTCTTTCGCGAAATTGTGGCTTTCCGACCATTAGATCGTGACCAAACTCGAGGTATGAGTTAAAGATATTTTCCTGCTCATATCCGTATAGTTGTGGCCCTGATCGATCACCGACGATCATCCATTGTAAGTGGACCCCCATGGTTGATCGAAGTGTCTAATTGCCGTCCGATTCTGACAAACCATAGATCCTCTAGTGGGGCTCATTTCTCCTAATGTGGATGAGCCAGTGGGCCCCAAGAAAGACCCTATAAGTTGAAAATAACTTCCCCCAGGGTAAGTGTATTGGAAAAAGGGTCATCGGGGCTATTTGTGCACATTCTGGCGCTATAAATAGCCCCCTCATTTTCACCCTCTCACTCCCATACGAATTTTCCATTTGTAATTTGAGAGAGAGAGAGAGGGAGGAAGTGTGGGAGAGGGGTTAATTGGGGGATTCACCCCATCCATGCTAACCGACAACATAGCCTCGACCACACTGCATCGCCGGAGTCGCCCCGACGACCATTGGAGTTAATTAACAAATTCCCTTTTTAAGTTTGAGTATTGAAGGTTGAATGCATGGATCCTTATAAGTGAATTGTGTTGGTATAAGGCATCGGTGAACCGTTCCGTGAAGTCCTAACCATAGGAGCGAGTTTGAATTCGATGAATCAACCCAAGGTGCGGACCATTACCCTTAGGTTGCCAATTAATGAACCTATGTCGCAATTAGTGATTGTGTAGTGAAATTTGGAATTTGCATGCTAAACATTGAGAAATTCTTACGTGTAATACCCTCCATGAATGAATTATGAATTTTGCCTAGAATAGTTGATCCTTGATTGCGTTGAGGCACAAAAAATATCTCATTGCAGTGGTCAGAGAATTCCACGATACAAGTCTTTTCCAGGGTTGCATAATCTGTATTTTGGTAAAAATCCATGTCCGGGGGTATTTTGGTAAAAATCCATGTCCGGGGGTATTTTGGTAAAAATCCATATCCGGGGGTATTTTGGTAAAAATCCATGTCCAAGGGTAGTTTATGTATTTTGGTAAAAAGCCATGTCCAGGGGTAGTTTAGGTATTTTGGTAAAAATCCAAGTCCAGGGGTAGTTTAGGTATTTCAGTATAAGGCATTGAAAAGGGTATTTTGGTAAAAAGTGGTGCGCAAGTGTCATTTTAATGGAAAGAGACTGTACACCACCATTTAAGAGAGCTTGGTGGACACCATGGTTTAAGAAAAAAAGATGTCCATATGTGAAGGGATAAGTGGTGGTGACGACCACTATATAAGAGTGGTGGGGCCTATAAATACCCCTCCCCTCTTCATTTGAAGGGTTGGATCGGTTAGATCAATTGGTGGGCTAGGAAATGGAGAAGAAGAAGTGAGGAGAGGGTGAGTTATGCAGTTGCGCGACTCGCGCAACAGGGAAAAGCAGTTGCGTGACCCGCGCAACGAAAGAAAGCGGTTGTGCGACCCGCACAACGGAGGAAAGCCATTACGCGACCCGGGCAAAGGAAGAAAGCGGTTGCGCGACCCGCGCAATGGAAGAAAGATGTTGTGCGACCCGTGCAACAAAAGAATCTGTTCCACCGCCCGCGCAACATACTCTTGAGAAGGCTTTCACACTTTCTCTTGTGACCGCCGCTCCACATTTCTCCAATGGAAGGATGATCATTGCTCCAATGGAAGGATGCTCAGAGCTGATTTCAAGCCCGAGATTGGCTGATCAATTCAGCAATTCCTCCTAAGTACCTAGGAGATAACCGAAACGGCGTCGGAATGCTGCCGAAATTTCTATTGGACTATCTTATCTACTTTGATTAATTGTATTTTGTTTTCAGAATCAAGGGAATTCGAGGATATAAATGAACTCAAAATAAACGTGATCAATGTTCTCTCATTCTTTCTTTGTTATCATTGAATAAATTTTTCCAAATCAAACACATTTGTTTTCTTGTCAAAACAGATTGAATGTTAGAATAGACTGTTTTGCTAAAATCTCCATGCCCATATGCTCCACATTCTTCCTTTGATACTTGTAGGTAATTATCTAGTTGTTGTAAATTGTGCGATGATTGAAAATTGCACTTGCATGCCTTTTGTTTGCCCATATTATCTAGAATATCCTAAGGTACTGATAAATCTGGTTGATTATTCTTGAGCAGAATTGTTTGTGGCATGCTATAGAATTTTAGTCTAACGGTAATTAGGTTGGCCATCAAAATCAAAAATATTTGTAAGGGCAGCCGTATTGGATAAGCTGCCCTAGGCCAATCCAACCGATTCAGGCCGAAGACAGACCATTGACAGTAGCTGGACTACGTGGGATGCTTGCACCCAATGCTAATTGCACCGTACTTTACCTGAGTCAGCCGAATTAGTCCACCAGTTGGCCAACCATGTATGGTCACACCTGCCTTAATCTGAAGCACCCCATACCTTTGAGGGGCCTACTATTAACCGTTAGTGATACGATCCCCAAGTTTTGGGAGCCGGGCAAGGTGGTATGAGACACTGTGTCCGTGCTGTCGCCTACGTTGGGGTGACGAGCATCCCCGTAGTGACCAGCAAGCATAAGAGGTGATATGTCCTTATTCGAATGACCCCCGTCAAATTTCTCAGCCGATGGTTTCGTGCTAGAGTACCATTCAAACAACTCAGGCAAGAATAGAATTGGGTGATGAACCCTTTTCTTTGTGGTAATTTTGTTATGTGACAAGCTCGTACCTCGGAACTGAGTGATCACACTCAGTGTTTGGGTGACGACCCATACCTAGTTGATCCTCATACCTTTGGGTATCATGCCTTACCTTTGAAATTATTGATTTGTGAGACAAATGAGTGATACCTAAATTTGGATCATGGATCACGGGCTCAGAGCCGCTACGGCAGCCCTAGGCTAAGCGATCTAGATAAGGACATTGATTAAATGAAGGTGTTTCAGGTTTCCCAATCTTGTTGGATGAACGGACTTAATTAAATACTCGACTAACATGAGCATTCATAGAATTGCATTAGTTAGGTTTGTGATTTGGCAGTCGAGGTTGCCTTATGAGGGAGTGTTGGTCATTTGTGAGCATAAGATGGAGTCGCTATGAAAAAGTATTAGATGGCGAGGGCATGCATCATATCATATGGCATGCACATGCATTAACAAGAGTGTCTAGGGACTGTATGCTTACTTCGCTTTTCATTAATTGTGCATGTGGATTTGATAGTTTGTGTAACTTAATGTTAATGGAACCATTGAGTTGATCACTCACTCCCGCTCTGGGATGGTGTTTTAAAACACCAACCAGACACTTTCGTTGATGCAGGTACTAGGAATCCGATGCGTTGGAGGAGGCTTACATGGACTGAGAGGAGGAATCTTCGTATATCCAGTTGCTCAGTGGGCTGATGTAGGACGCCCATGGGTCATCGATGAGATCTTAGAGTTAACATATTTGTAAATTTTGGTCAGTATATTTTGCTCAGCGGTAGTCCCGTACTCTAAATGGACATGTTTTACTGATAGTTGATTTACTTGCATTAAAATTCACGTTTATTCCAGGATACATTGCATAGTCTATTTTAATTTTATGAACTGCTCAAATGTCGGGTAAAAATGAATTATAAAATTCTGCTTTTACAAAGTATAAGTGGCACTCGGGATATCAAGAGTCGAGTATCTACTTGGCCCCCGAAATTTAGAGCGTTATATATATATATATATATATATATATATATATATATATATATATATATATATATATATATATATATATATATATATATATATATATATATATATAGACACACACACACTTGGCAATATAGAAATTCTCAAAAGGGCAACTAATTGTGTTATAGTAAAACAAATTCAAACATGAAGACAAGTACAATTTTATTTGAGAACTTGTAATGAACTTGTAATAGAGAGTGATGAAAAGAATATTTTAGTGAATGTGGAATTTAATTTAGGAATTTTCAAAGTTTAATTTGAAGTTTAAATTACATGTATCAATGTTTGGATGACTAAATTATATTGTAGTTTGGATGAATGATGATTTGAATGATAATGGGGATGTAAGAATATATAAAACTTACCTCACACCCTGAAATTCGGGATTTGAGTCACTATACTTTGGCTCTCAATTTCTGAGCATGACAATCTCTGTGTTGGATAACATTTTTAGTGGTTCATTTGAAAAATCTAACGGTTAATTTTAACTTCAATTAGATGGTCTGGATCGAGAATTCATGGTGTGGATTGATGATCCAACGAACGGATCATTAGATTTGGGATAGATGAGCCTAATGGCCAATTTGATGAACGATCCCAATTATCACTTTTTTCAGAAAAGATTTGTACCCCCAAAATTCTAAGTATATTACACTCTACTTCCCAAAACTTTCTTGGCATATCCGGAGAGAAATATTTGTCTTTTGAAAAGAGATCACCCTAAAGCATATTTTGGAGGATGTGCGATCTGAGCTTTATTCACTTTTGGAAGGATCATTACCATGATTACTCCTATGCACATCTTAACCACGTAGAATTTTCCAACTTCTCTTCATCATAATCCCAGGCCTTCTTGGATGCTTTCATTTGCTGAAATCAATCCTTTCAAGATCCTCCATGATTGGCTTCCTATGCTCTTCCTCTTCTTCCAAGATTGTTTGGGGTGCAACCATCGATGTTGATTGTCAAATGCCATGAATAAAAGATAAGAGTCTTCCTATCAGCCTTTTTTGCCCAATGCGTTTAATCTTCATTGTTTCAGGAATTCTCATCGAAATGAAAAATCAAGCTTGTTATCAAGCAATATCCAACCGGCCATATTCCTCATCTTGGAGCATGAGACTTTATGTCCGTAAGCTAAGGTCTTTGGTTAGTGGCTATGTTGGTGATGCAGGGATGGATGTGATGAAGTCGATCACCATCTTCCTCAGGGGATAATTACTCCGAATCCACATATATTCTCTTGACTCCTCACAAAGATTTCTTGAATCCATGAGGAAAATTAGGAAAATAGAAATAAATTCTAATAAGTTTAGAAATAAATTGATTGATGATAAAAATGAATTTATAATCCTTTAAATAGTGATATCAAACCTAGGAAGAAGTTTCATAATCAAATTCCAACTCAAACTCCCTATAAAATATGACTTACTATAAATAGTGAACTTACTATTTATAGACTTTCTACTAGACTTCATGGTTTTCGACTAAAAATAATAAGTGTCCAATTTTTCCTAACCACGTTATTCTCCTAAAATTTCTAGGCCCCTTTTCATGTTAGGCATGACTCCTAAAGCTCAAAGCATCAAGAGTTATGATAAACTAAAACTTACTATAAATAGTAAAAATGAAATTAAAATGGAGTTTCGACTATCGATCTAATGGAATATTGCAAATCCAGTGTGGGAAACCTTGCAGAGTTGGGTTGGTTGCCTATAGTGGCTTCTCCTACCCTAAAATCATATAGTGTGTTGAATAACTCATTCCAGTTTGCGAGATACGCCTGCTTTAATATTAATCTGACATTCCTAATCACTCCCGCCTCTGATCGGGCCTTCTCTAGTCCATCTTAGCCATAAAAGTGTCCGCGACTACCTCTACATCAAGTGAGGAGGTGAAGTCATTAGTAGGCAAAAGAAGGATTTAATATCTAATCTCACTAGCTCTCCATCCAACTCCTCTATTTGTATTATCATTGAGGTTGAATTAGCTTCATTCCTTTAAGCCTTTATTTGGATCTCTCCCTCCTCTACTAGCCTTGGGTGTGGACTTCTTCCTTAGCCCAGGACATTCTCTTTTTTACCTTTTCTTCTTTTTTCCTAACCTGAGGTGTGGGTTTCTTATTAACGTAAGTACAGGTTACTTTCTCTTTCTTCCCTTACCTAAGGGGTGGGTGTTCTCGTATCCTAGCTAGGGTTTGGATTCTTTCTTTTCTTCCCTCCTCTCTGGCTGGGGTGTGGCTCCCTCATGTAAACTTTGGGTTACATGCCCTTTCAAAGGAAATAAAGAGTTTCTCATCTTAAAACAAACAAACATGTTGGGGGCCTTGCACAAAACCTTGGGATCTAGCCTCCCTAAATAAACCAGAATTATAGATAATAAAGCAATGAAATAAATCAAAGCATAAACCACACACCACACAAGAGATTTTTACATGAAAAACCCTCAAAGAGGTAAAAACCACAGGACCTCGTCCAGATCAACAATCCACTATGAAGTAGAACGTTACAACCTTCTTCACTCACGCAGGAGTGGATAAACAATAAGAGAAACAAAGAAAACGAAGAGATCTCACCGATTACGAGGACATAGAAGCACTGAGATATAGATTGCGCAGTAGATAACCTCCACGAGCATAACCTCCCTTCTATAAGCTTCCTCTCTCTCTCTCTCTTTCTCTCTCTCTCTCTCTCTCTCTCTCTCTCTCTTTCTCACCTTTGATAGCCCTAAACCCTTTAGCAAATCCCTTGTAAAGCTTTAGGAAACCCTCTTGTCATACCTAGAAAGCCCTAGGAACTCCTATTTAAAGTTTTAGGAAACTCCTTTCAGCATCCCAGTTGCGAAAGGACTTGCGACACGAAATCCGCACAAAATCTTGGAACGAATCTGCGTAACCTCGACTGGTTGAACCGAGTCCACGACCGGTCGAGAGCCACCTACGACCAGTCGAGCACCTCCTTCGACTGGTCGAGCACCCCAGAGAAAAATAGTCCACAGTCGCTGGACTTTGAGTCGTGCCACGACTTGACTCCACGATTGGTCGACCACAACCTTCGACCGGTCGAACAGGACTCACGACCGGTCGACGACGGGTCAAAAAAAACCCATCAAATCTCTCCCTTTTTGACCTAGGAGAGATCCACCTTCTTCAACCCAGCCAGGTTTCTACAAACCTCAAACTTGCCCTTGAGCAAAGCCTTGGTCATCATGTCTGACTCATTATCGTCCGTGTGGACCTTTTCAAGCTGTAACACCTTCTATTCTAAAGTATCCCTGATCTAGTGATACCGAATCTCTATGTGCTTTGATTTGGAATGCTGACTTGGATTCTTGCTCAAGCGTATAGCACTTTGACTATAGCAATAGACCACGTGCTCCTCCTGCTTCAGGCTAAGTTCCTGCAGGAACCTCTTCATCCAAAGCATCTCTTTACATGCCTCTTTGACTGCAATGTACTCGGCCTCTGTCGTCGACAATGTTACGACCTTCTGTAACTTGCTTTGTCAAGAGACCGCTCCCCTTGCAAACATGAACATGAACCTCGATGTAGACTTCCTGGAGTCTATGTCACCTGCCATATCTGCATCTATGTAGCCCTCTAACATAGGTTTACCGTCACCATAGCATATATTCAACCTGGATGAGCCTCTTAGATACCGTAGTATCCATTTCACCGTTGTCCAATGCTCTTTGCCAGGATTGGCAAGATACCGGCTGACTACACCAACCGCATATGCTATGTCTGGGCGTGTACACACCATAGGATACGTCAAACTTCCTACAGCTGATGCGTATGGTATCTTCTGCATCTCTTCTACCTTTGCTTTCGTCTTGAGACACTGTCTGTCACTCAATCTGACACTACAAGAAAAACGGGCAAAGGCTACGGACTAGATCCGTAGCAAAAGCCCTTTTGCTACGGATCTGGTCCGTGGCACGTCCGTCGCAATTGGTGGGGTAGCTAAAGGTCTAGCTACGGACAATATCCGTAGCAATAGATACAATTAGCTACAGATTATGTCCGTAGCAATAGATACATTTAGCTACGGATATGATCCGTAGCAATAGATACAATTAGTTACCGATTTTATCCGTAGCAATATACACAATTCGCTACGGATATTCTCCGTAGCTATAGACAGAAATAGCTACAGATTCTATCCATAGCCATATACAGAAATAGCTACGGATATAATCCGTAGCAATAGATACCAATATTTACGATATTTGCAGCACTACATACCAATAACTACAGATATAGTCCGTAGCTATATAAACCAATAGCTACGGATTATATCCGTAGCTATAGATAGTAATTGCCACCACTACGGATTATATTTCGTAGCTATTTTCTCTGTTTTCATTGCAAGAACCTGCTATGATTGATAACTCATCTAAGCTTAATGCAATCAAAGAAAAAAAATAATGCATTTGTTACAATAGCAATCAAATCTATAATGCATCCTACATTCACACTTCTAAATAAATAATACTTCACTTTACTCAACCTATCATAAGAATTACAACTAAGGCGTGCCCTCATGCATTAAATAATGCTCGCGCTTTTACAGAATTTTCTTTCTTCAGACGGTCAAGTTCAGCAAACATAGAAGATACAGCTTCTTCTTTCCTTGAAACTGCATAAGTAACTTCTGTAGACTTTGACACAATATCACTTTCAAGTTTCAAAACCCTTCCTTTGAGAAAATGAATTTCATCATCCACTAACTTCTTTAGCTTGTCAGCCTGTATAAAACAACAATTTTAGACACAATCAAACAAGCGTGCCTTCGTACACATCTCAAAAGGAAGAAAGACCAAAAAAAAAAGAGCTGGAAAAAAACAATTATATATAAAGAAATCAAAAATGTACCTACAAATCTTCTAAACTATAGCAAAATCCATAGGTTAGGTTATCGGTTATAAGTTATAGGTTAAGGTTAAGTTTATAGGTTTAGGAAATCGGGTTCAGTTTCAGGATCGAGTTTAGGTTTGGGTTTTCAAGTTTAGGTTTAGGTTTAGGTTAGGGAGTTGAGATTAGGATTAGGTGTAGGTTTAGGTTTAGGAATTTGAGAATACATTTAGGTTAAGGTTTAGGGAATTGAGAATAGGTTAAGGTATAGGTTTAGGAAATCGGGTTCGTGTTCAATATCGGGTTTAGGTTTGGGTTTTCAAGTTTAGGTTTAGGTTTAGGTTAGAGAGTTGAGATTAGGATTAGGTGTAGGTTTAGATTTAGGGATTTGAGAATACATTTAGGTTAAGGTTTAGGGAATTGAGAATAGGTGAAGGTTTAGGTTTAGGAAATCGGGTTCGGGTTCGGGATCGGCTTTAGGTTTGGGTTTTCAAGTTTAGGATCCGGTTTAGGTTAGGGAGTTGAGATTAGGATTAGGTGTAGGTTTAGGTTTAGTGATTTGAGAATACATTTAGGTTAAGGTTTAGGTTATAGGTTTTGGTTTAAGTTAAGGTTATAGGTTTTGGTTTAGGTTTAGGTTATAGATTTAGGGAATTGAGAATAGTTTAAGGTTTAGGTTTAGGAAATCGGGTTCGGGTTCGGGATCGGCTTTAGGTTTGGGTTTTCAAGTTTAGGATCCGGTTTAGGTTAGAGAGTTGAGATTAGGATTAGGTGTAGGTTTAGGTTTAGTGATTTGAGAATACATTTAGGTTATAGGTTTTGGTTTAAGTTAAGGTTATAGGTTTTGGTTTAGGTTTAGGTTATAGATTTAGGGAATTGAGAATAGTTTAAGGTTTAGGTTTAGGAAATCGGGTTCAGGTTCGGGATCGGCTTTAGGTTTGGGTTTTCAAGTTTAGGATCCGGTTTAGGTTAGGGAGTTGAGATTAGGATTAGGTGTAGGTTTAGGTTTAGGGATTTGAGAATACATTTAGGTTAAGGTTTAGGTTATAGGTTTTGGTTTAAGTTAAGGTTATAGGTTTTGGTTTAGGTTTAGGTTATAGATTTAGGGAATTGAGAATAGTTTAAGGTTTAGGTTTAGGAAATCGGGTTCGGGTTCGGGATCGGCTTTAGGTTTGGGTTTTCAAGTTTAGGATCCGGTTTAGGTTAGGGAGTTGAGATTAGGATTAGGTGTAGGTTTAGGTTTAGGGATTTGAGAATACATTTAGGTTAAAGTTTAGGTTATAGGTTTTGGTTTAAGTTAAGGTTATAGGTTTTGGTTTAGGTTAAGGTTATAGATTTACGGAATTGAGAATAGTTTAAGGTTTAGGTTTAGGAAATCGGGTTCGGGTTCGGGATCGGCTTTAGGTTTGGGTTTTCAAGTTTAGGATCCGGTTTAGGTTAGGGAGTTGAGATTAGGATTAGGTGTAGGTTTAGGTTTAGGGATTTGAGAATACATTTAGGTTAAGGTTTAGGTTATAGGTTTTGGTTTAAGTTAAGGTTATAGGTTTTGGTTTAGGTTTAGGTTATAGATTTAGGGAATTGAGAATAGTTTAAGGTTTAGGTTTAGGAAATCGGGTTCGGGTTCGGGATCGGCTTTAGGTTTGGGTTTTCAAGTTTAGGATCCAGTTTAGGTTAGGGAGTTGAGATTAGGATTAGGTGTAGGTTTAGGTTTAGGGATTTGAGAATACATTTAGGTTAAGGTTTAGGTTGTAGGTTTTGGTTTAAGTTAAGGTTATAGGTTTTGGTTTAGGTTTAGGTTATAGATTTAGGGAATTGAGAATAGTTTAAGGTTTAGGTTTAGGAAATCGGGTTCGGGTTCGGGATCGGCTTTAGGTTTGGGTTTTCAAGTTTAGGATCCGGTTTAGGTTAGGGAGTTGAGATTAGGATTAGGTGTAGGTTTAGGTTTAGGGATTTGAGAATACATTTAGGTTAAGTTTTAGGTTATAGGTTTTGGTTTAAGTTAAGGTTATAGGTTTTGGTTTAGGTTTAGGTTATAGATTTAGGGAATTGAGAATAGTTTAAGGTTTAGGTTTAGGAAATCGGGTTCAGGTTCGGGATCGGCTTTAGGTTTGGGTTTTCAAGTTTAGGATCCGGTTTAGGTTAGGGAGTTGAGATTAGGATTAGGTGTAGGTTTAGGTTTAGGGATTTGAGAATACATTTAGGTTAAGGTTTAGGTTATAGGTTTTGGTTTAAGTTAAGGTTATAGGTTTTGGTTTAGGTTTAGGTTATAGATTTAGGGAATTGAGAATAGTTTAAGGTTTAGGTTTAGGAAATCGGGTTCGGGTTCGGGATCGGCTTTAGGTTTGGGTTTTCAAGTTTAGGATCCGGTTTAGGTTAGGGAGTTGAGATTAGGATTAGGTGTAGGTTTAGGTTTACGGATTTGAGAATACATTTAGGTTAAAGTTTAGGTTATAGGTTTTGGTTTAAGTTAAGGTTATAGGTTTTGGTTTAGGTTAAGGTTATAGATTTACGGAATTGAGAATAGTTTAAGGTTTAGGTTTAGGAAATCGGGTTCGGGTTCGGGATCGGCTTTAGGTTTGGGTTTTCAAGTTTAGGATCCGGTTTAGGTTAGGGAGTTGAGATTAGGATTAGGTGTAGGTTTAGGTTTAGTGATTTGAGAATACATTTAGGTTAAGGTTTAGGTTATAGGTTTTGGTTTAAGTTAAGGTTATAGGTTTTGGTTTAGGTTTAGGTTATAGATTTAGGGAATTGAGAATAGTTTAAGGTTTAGGTTTAGGAAATCGGGTTCGGGTTCGGGATCGGCTTTAGGTTTGGGTTTTCAAGTTTAGGATCCGGTTTAGGTTAGGGAGTTGAGATTAGGATTAGGTGTAGGTTTAGGTTTAGGGATTTGAGAATACATTTAGGTTAAGATTTAGGTTATAGGTTTTGGTTTAAGTTAAGGTTATAGGTTTTGGTTTAGGTTTAGGTTATAGATTTAGGGAATTGAGAATAGTTTAAGGTTTAGGTTTAGGAAATCGGGTTCGGGTTCGGGATCGGCTTTAGGTTTGGGTTTTCAAGTTTAGGATCCGGTTTAGGTTAGGGAGTTGAGATTAGGATTAGGTGTAGGTTTAGGTTTAGGGATTTGAGAATACATATAGGTTAAGTTTTAGGTTATAGGTTTTGGTTTAAGTTAAGGTTATAGGTTTTGGTTTAGGTTTAGGTTATAGATTTAGGGAATTGAGAATAGTTTAAGGTTTAGGTTTAGGAAATCGGGTTCAGGTTCGGGATCGGCTTTAGGTTTGGGTTTTCAAGTTTAGGATCCGGTTTAGGTTAGGGAGTTGAGATTAGGATTAGGTGTAGGTTTAGGTTTAGGGATTTGAGAATACATTTAGGTTAAGGTTTAGGTTATAGGTTTTGGTTTAAGTTAAGGTTATAGGTTTTGGTTTAGGTTTAGGTTATAGATTTAGGGAATTGAGAATAGTTTAAGGTTTAGGTTTAGGAAATCGGGTTCGGGTTCGGGATCGGCTTTAGGTTTGGGTTTTCAAGTTTAGGATCCGGTTTAGGTTAGGGAGTTGAGATTAGGATTAGGTGTAGGTTTAGGTTTAGGGATTTGAGAATACATTTAGGTTAAAGTTTAGGTTATAGGTTTTGGTTTAAGTTAAGGTTATAGGTTTTGGTTTAGGTTAAGGTTATAGATTTACGGAATTGAGAATAGTTTAAGGTTTAGGTTTAGGAAATCGGGTTCGGGTTCGGGATCGGCTTTAGGTTTGGGTTTTCAAGTTTAGGATCCGGTTTAGGTTAGGGAGTTGAGATTAGGATTAGGTGTAGGTTTAGGTTTAGTGATTTGAGAATACATTTAGGTTAAGGTTTAGGTTATAGGTTTTGGTTTAAGTTAAGGTTATAGGTTTTGGTTTAGGTTTAGGTTATAGATTTAGGGAATTGAGAATAGTTTAAGGTTTAGGTTTAGGAAATCGGGTTCAGGTTCGGGTCGGCTTTAGGTTTGGGTTTTCAAGTTTAGGATCCGGTTTAGGTTAGGGAGTTGAGATTAGGATTAGGTGTAGGTTTAGGTTTAGGGATTTGAGAATACATTTAGGTTAAGGTTTAGGTTATAGGTTTTGGTTTAAGTTAAGGTTATAGGTTTTGGTTTAGGTTTAGGTTATAGATTTAGGGAATTGAGAATAGTTTAAGGTTTAGGTTTAGGAAATCGGGTTCGGGTTCGGGATCGGCTTTAGGTTTGGGTTTTCAAGTTTAGGATCCGGTTTAGGTTAGGGAGTTGAGATTAGGATTAGGTGTAGGTTTAGGTTTAGGGATTTGAGAATACATTTAGGTTAAGATTTAGGTTATAGGTTTTGGTTTAAGTTAAGGTTATAGGTTTTGGTTTAGGTTTAGGTTATAGATTTAGGGAATTGAGAATAGTTTAAGGTTTAGGTTTAGGAAATCGGGTTCGGGTTCGGGATCGGCTTTAGGTTTGGGTTTTCAAGTTTAGGATCCGGTTTAGGTTAGGGAGTTGAGATTAGGATTAGGTGTAGGTTTAGGTTTAGGGATTTGAGAATACATTTAGGTTAAGGTTTAGGTTATAAGTTTTGGTTTAAGTTAAGGTTATAGATTTAGGAAATTGAGAATAGTTTAAGGTTTAGGTTTAGGAAATCGGGTTCGGGTTCGGGATCGGCTTTAGGTTTGGGTTTTCAAGTTTAGGTTGAGGTTAAGGGTGAGGTCCCTGCAAATACAGATATAAAAATGGCCTGTCCAAATGGCCAGGCCCTTCCAATGCTGTCCATAGGAAATGGATGGCTTCATCATGGTCATAACAGCGGTTCCCACCTTCCAGGGACCCCCGCTCATCTGGATAGCTCCGACGCACATCCGGGTCTGCTCCATTAATTTCGAACAAATAAATAAACATGGCCTGTCCAAATGGTCAGGCCCCTCCAATGCTGTTCATAGGAAATGGACAGCTTCATCATGGTCATAACAGCGGTTCCCACCTTCCAGGGACCCCCGCTCATCCGGATAGCTCCGACGCACATCCGGGTCTGCTCCATTAATTTCGAGCAAATACATAAACACGACCTGTCCTAATGGCCAGGCCCCTCCAATGCTGTCCATAGGAAATAGACAGCTTCATCATGGTCATAACAGCGGTTCCCACCTTCCAGGGACCCTCGCTCCACATCCGGATAGCTCCGACGCACATCCGGATCTACTTCATCAATTTCATGATAATATATACACATGGGCCTGTCCAAATGGCCAGGCCACTTCTTCAATGAATCATATAGTATGAAGGAAAGAAGACTCACCAATTTAGCTAGCAAGGAGAGAAGTATGAGTGCTTGGATTATCGCCCTTTCTTTGAATAATGGATGCATATTCCACATTGCAATCTGAGAATGAGTAAATTTTTTAGTTTTTCCGACAATGCAAATGGGCACAAATTTACATATAAAGATTTTAAAGATTGTAAAACATTCCAAGACATTAGTTGCACAAATAATGGATGAGACATACCAAGACTATAGGTGCCCAGAGCAAGATAACTGCCTAAGGTCGTACCTAGCTGCATTGAAAGAGCAAAAAAATTATGAGAATGAAAAAATAACAATTTCAAAGATAAAATAAATAGTTTAAAACTTTACCATTTCAATATGAACCTTGTAGTGGCAACATTGATCTGTGGGGCTAAAAATACATGAGCCTGCATATAAAAATCTCAAGTTAGTTGGGCCTTTAAGGTCCTCAAATGATAATAGAAGAAGACAATAAACTAAAAATACATGAGCTTGCATACAACTCACCTTGATGCCCATTCTCCCTCCTCCTTTACCCGGGCTTGGGACCGGCAATGCAAGGAGTTGCATTGGCAGAGTTAAAAAGGGGCTTAGCCTCCATTTGGTTTGTGACGACCAAATGGAGTCTAATATGTTTACATATAGAGTATAAAATTCATTCAAAATTACAAAAACGAAACCAAACAACATATAGTAACAAAAAAAAAAAAAAAAAAAAAAACAAGCGAAACATCAATATAAAGTAACTAAAAACCAAACCAAGTTCTGAGTTCATCAATATAAAGTAACTAAATAACACTACCATGAACATCAACATTAAGAGTCTAAAGAATATATAAATAATGTCGAGTTGCCTGAGTTGAGTTGAATTTTTTGTTCAGAGTTGCTGAATTTTTACTGTTTTTCTCAAGTTTTAACCAAGGTGTGACTGGACCTAGTTTTTCCAAGTCTTGGTAAATCTGGTCTAGTCAAGTTGACTCAGCTAAATGAGTTGATTTCTTCCGAGTTTTAAAAGTATGGTTTTGGCCATTTGAGTCCATTTCTTGTTATATAGAGACATGTCTAGAAGCAGCAGAGAATCATGAGAGTGAGTGGAATTCTCATGGCATGCTTGGAAATTGGAAACCCAAGTTTGGTTGAAATGGAAACATGAAGTGAAAATCTTCAGCACCAAGGTAATCCTACAAGCATATATTGTATAAAAAACAACCTGGGTCCTTCAGTCTTCCAAACTCTAGTTGGGCCACAGAATAACATTGCTGCAATGGGTCTATCAGGGTCCTTCAGCCCAATGCGGGAGAGATGGCATTGACGACATCATCTTGGCCAATCACATGTTTCCTAAGCTGCACAAAACAAGATGGATTGGAGGGTTTTCCTTTGATGTGATGATTTTTGTTGTTTGGATAGCACAGAATAGGATGGATTGGACTCTGCTTTTCCATAACTTAGATTCTTGACACTAGAAACAAGGTGAGTATTGTAAGAAGAAAATGAGATTTCCACGTACTACACAAACAGTAAAAATGCATATGTATACCTCCCAAAAATAAAAAGTAAAATACAGAAATGATTACATACATCTCTGTATGTGGTTGTATTTCTAGCCTGTTCACCATGGTAGCGGGAATCAATGGCAACAGCTATATATCCTCATGAAGCATGCGCCTGAGAAAATGAAATTGCAAGTTGAGAAGCCATGCTGCTGTGAATTTTGTATAATGACAAATGAAGGTCCCCATTGTGGATGGATCATAGCTTGAAATCACACTGACCAGACGATCTGAGTAATCAGGATCCACTTGTCAAGTCTCTTTTGAGATTCTGAGTAATCAGGATCCACTTGATTGGAATTGGTAGGATTTACAGTAAGGACATCCCTTGTGTCCATCCCTGGGCCCACCAAAACTTTGCCCTTTCTAATTCTATTGGTCAATCATCATGCAATACTTTTAGTGGACCCAGAGGGCCAAAGATACGCACAATATTCTCCAAAGGGCAGGAGTTCACTTGGCATCCTCATGCAACTGTTTCACAAGCATCTTTGCATAATCTCTCATGGCCAAAAATAAAAAATCATGCAGTGTCACCCTAAAATCAACAGAAAAGAAGCACTAGAACTACCAGCACAACTAATGCAACAAGCAGGAATATTCATTCCACAGCTTTATCATTCCATATTTCGTAAATTGTAAGATATTAGGTACCCATAAAATAAAAAAAAATAAAAAAAAAAAAAAAAAAAAAAAAAACCAACATCAGGAATTTTCTGGGTAGGTGAATATTGTGATAATTTATAATTGGGCTCCAACATGATGCAGTGAGTCAGAAGCGAACATGACAAACCCAATGATCACAATCTGGCCTTGATAGACCATCTTAAAGTCACCATTGAAAACTTGGGTGGATCATCATCCTCCACCACAAGTAACTAGTGAGAATTTCGATATAAAGATAACATGAAGTGGGCCACCATTCATTCATCAATCTCACCGTTTGTTCCAATATACCTGAAAAGTGTTGAGAAAAGAGACGAGCCCTTGAGAGGAGATTAAGCAAGATCTCAATGTTGGATTAGCTCTTTTATTTCTTTCTACATCTGCGCAACAAAAGGTCAAGTCATCTATGTTTAGGCCATAAAAACTTTAGCTCTCTAAATGCCAAACAATTTTGAATCCAAAAATCAAAATTTGGATTTGAGTTTTGAATTTCTCCAGTTGAGGCCCTACGAATTTAAAAGCCTAAAATGAAAGTCACCGTTTTCTAGCATTGGAGAGCCAAATTCAAAGAAACAAAACAACCGAATGCCATTTCAAAGTCATCTTCCAGAAAGAAAGGAAAAAAGGAAAAGAAAAGAAAAATCCACTTGAGTTCTTTGGAATCCATACCATAAAGCTTGAGTTGTGTTTCAAGATCATGGATCCCACCCAAATAACCTCCACTACTGCCATCGGGCTGTTTATCAATCAACCGCCTCCTTTTCTTGGTCATCGTTTCTTCAAGAATTCAACTCAACAAACATAAAAATACTATCAAACAGATCCCAAACCAATTTCCAAAGAAACCCAACTACAATTCAATGAAATCGTCAATGAAAACAGAGAATTCTGCATGAAAAAAAAAAAAACACTAAAAAAAAAACCTTTTTCTACGGCACTCTTGCTTTGCACCAAGGCCTCATCTTCTTTACACACACAACACAATTAGATAATGATATTCAGACAATCACTGTAAGAGTATCTCTAGTTACAGCTACAAGAACATTTGTGTTTAGGTCCCATAAAGTGAGAACATCTTCTACAGCACATGTCAGTGAACATTGTTATGAAAGAGAGATTGATGCATAGATATGCCAAATTATATAATGTATATATGGAAATGCTTGTAAAAGGACCTGGGACCACCTTGACCATCATCCTCATCAACAAGAGTAATCAAAAAAATTATTACTGATTAATATACTAGACTAAAAAGCAATAATAGAAACAATGGAAGAACAGATACTTACATCATACTGATGAAGGTCCATTTGACTTCCTAATCATGATGATGTCTAGCTGATGGAGCAGATACAAAATGCAAGTAAGCCACATAATAGGAAAAAATAAAAATGGAGAATGAACACCCACCATTGAAACATTCATGAGGACATATAAATTTTGAACCAGGCTAGTATTTGTGTTTTCAGTTTAGAAAAGAAGACATCTCAGAAATCTAGTTTGCTAAGTGCCAAAGGGCACAAATCATAGTACCGGACATAGCAATAGCTGGTTCTGATCAATGTGATTTTCCTGCATAACCCGAAATGGGCATAAGTACTTGGATGAAGACCATCCATCCACCAAACTTTAAAACCCATGTCATTTGCAGGCATGCACATTATCAATTCATACCTATCCATATGACAATATGGAAGAGTTAAAACCAGCCCAGGAGTTCTTTACCAATGGGATGCCAAAGCCTGATTTTTTTCTTTTTAACAGATTTTTGGCTGAAAAACAAAATAGCAGAAGTCTGATTTTTTTATTTTTTATTTTTCTCGGCTGACAAAAAAAACTGCTGGAATTTGATTTGTTTGAACAGAATTTTTTTTTCTTGGCTGGGAGAAAAAACAAAAAACTGCTGGCAACTTCACGCAGCAAAAGACTTGCTCAGCAATCTGAATGCAATCTGATTTTTTTCTTTTTAACAGATTTTTGGCTGAAAAACAAAATAGCTGAAGTCTGATTTTTTTATTTTTTATTTTTCTCGGCTGACAAAAAAAACTGCTGGAATTTGATTTGTTTGAACAGAATTTTTTTTTTCTTGGCTGGGAGAAAAAACAAAAAACTGCTGGCAACTTCACGTAGCAAAAGACTTGCTCAGCAATCTGAATGCAATCTGATTTTTTCTCTGAAAAACTGCTGACAACTCCAACTAGGGAACAAACAAAAGAACTTTTCTTAAACAAATTTTTTTTTTCAGAAAAATCTGTTCTTAGCTAGAATAACTACTGGAAGACTTCCTGTAGGAAAAGAACCTGTGCTCTCTGATACCAGTTTGTTGGCTATATTAGCTAGAGTTTATCTTGGCTTTACAAAGCCTTCGGTTTGAGCTCACTGGACTCGTAGAAGAGGAGAAACTTTGTAATTCTTATATTGCTTACAAGCTTGCTGACTTAGTTACAAACGGACTCTAGCAGCTCTCTTATATAGACTTTTCAATCTAAGTCCAAAAGAAAGGTTTTTTCCTCTATTTTTTTCAATCTAAGTCCAATGTACCCCAATGAAAAAGCCCCAAGGCTCTAGGCTCCTCACTTGAATAGAATTGCATGCAGTTGCTTCCTGCTTGTTTTAGATTCATCAGTGGATTAAACTAAACCTGGTGATGATGATGAAATGGAAAGCCACATGTTCTAATGAAGACTATAGGAAAAACAGAAGTAACAATGAATGAAGGGAAAAAAAGCACACAAGAGTTTTCTTGTGTGCGGCTGTAATTCTCTTGGATTTGCAACCCACCACATGAAACAGTAACTCTGCCCCAAACTATACATCAGGTACTAACTATGCCGCAACCAAAAGTCTGACCTAAAGAAAACTAATGTGAGAGAGTTAAAATGACAGAAGGAAAAAAAGATGAAATGGAAATGCATGGAACAGCTCTAGAGATACCTGTTATCAGCAACCTTTTGTTCCAACATACAATACCCATTCCTTCATCTACACATGAAAGCAAAAGAATATCAAGAAAATAGAAATTTTATTACCAACCATTTTCTTGAGTCCTATGATTATCATATATCTAGATTTTCTTTCCAGAAAAGGTACTTATATTGCCTGCTTATGCAACTAAATTTGCAATTTAAGAAAACACAAGTGAATGTTTTAAATTCAATTTTCTGACATAATCAACACCCAAACAATACATCATGACTTGAAGTGTATGTTTAGAAGCAAGGAAAATACAATTTGGTCATTTCAGTTTATAAGTACAAATAATTGCAATTTGTTTCGACAACACATTCACATCAAAAAATTGGTTTACCTAATTTGTGAGAGCCAAGTTAGCATATAAAAAGGACTTAATGGTCCCAATATGTTCCCAATAGCCATTAAATAGATATGCCTGCCAAGTTATGAATGTGGCAGCCTTGTTAGAGACTTCTACTAATATGGTTTAAATGCCCAATTTCTGTTCCCAGAAAACTGAGACCAATATATGGTTCCCTTCTTTATATAAAGGCTGACTGGAACTGATAACTCACTCTTAGGCCTAGAAAGGTGCCAACAATTGTAGCAACAACCCCCATTGTAAACTGGCCTTTGAGAGAATCTACACTTTTTTTAAAAGAGATAATCTATGATAATACAGAGGATTATGTTAACACTTGGGAACTCAGGATCGGAGTCTATGTACTCGGCTATTGATTTTCAGGGCGTTACAGTGTAAGACATCCAAGCCATGCAAACAGTGGGGTCCACCATCAAAGATTGCCTGTCTGGAAAAATCAGGCCAACCCGACATTGGGTTGGGCTTGGGAAGGATGTATCGGGTCCAGTCTCGGGCTTGGGCTATACAAACACCAACCCGATAAAACTTGGGTCGGGCTCGGGTTGAGGTCTCGGGTTGCCCAAGTTGTTGAACAACCTTACTGATAGCTGAATCATTTTTAGATTCTATCAAATTACCCAAAGCAGATAACTTTAGAATACGAGTCACGATAGGCAGTTTTACAGTTTTCAAGTAGCTTTCCACTTGCAACTCTACAAGTTCATTGTAATTTGATCTCAAGTGAAGCAGCAAAGGTGATATGTCCTGAATCTTCTTCTTTATATCTTCAGTAATAGCCTTGGGAATGTCAAAATCATTCAAGCCAACACTATATCCTTCTAAAAAGAGAATCTCTATCAGCAATGGCTGCAACATATTAAAGAACTTAACAGCCTCTTCTGTTCCCTTCTTGTCAAGAACAGAAGTAACAATCTCTGTGAATGATGACTGCAGTAAATCTCTATTGAAATCAATCCTCACCATTTCACTTTTACTGATCAAATGCCTCTCCCCAAAGCAATCAAAAAACACAGGTAAAGCACTCTGTACTATTTGCAAAACAGTCCATAGAGGACCTATACGGTGAGCCTTAAGCAAAGCAGGTTCTGGTAAAACTGGTGAAACACACAGCCAATTGTTGCGTAATCGCTTTGTTCAAGAAAAAAGTCCTAAACATGAATTTAAGTGACAATAAAGAATCATGCACCAGTTGTAAATTCAGACTACCACTATGAGAACTACGGATTTTCTTTTCAACACTAAACAGCTCCAAAACTTCTGCCTTTACTACTAGAGACTGTAGATAAAATATATGAACACAATCCCCATCAAAATCCGCACCTAGGGGAGCACAAATAAGAGGATTGATCTTAACAATATGGGGGAACTGCAATAACAAAAAGGTTAGTAAGAGGAACCTGGATATCAAGAAGAGTGGCACCTAGTTAGAAGGGATCATGCAACTACTTTTCTCTAATGATAATTGATAAGTTAACTTCTTTGTTAATGCTGGTGCAAGATATTAACAAAACAGGATTCAGGAATGCATGAGAAGATAGATGTTGAACAGAGTGATAGCTATGCAATGGTCATTGGTGCATTATAAAATTCTTGGGCCAAAAGTTTGTACATATTGTTCAGGCTTTCAGTTTGTAAAAGTGGGGCCCATGGTTTAATAATCGAAGCCATTGACATGTCGGATCTCACACTGGAGTCTGGACAACCCAGATGGAAAAATGGTGATCCTTCTGCATGGGGGGTGTTCAGCAGCAGTTCACATTCAAGTATTCAACCAAGAAAAGGCAAAAAAATATTATTAGCTACAACCTTCCAATCTTTGCAAGGAAATGGACCATCTATAGTGAGGCCTATCATATCAACCATTTGGATCACTTGTATAACAGGCTCCACTCTCAGCACGAGCATTGTTTGATACCTCATTGTTGTTGTGAATGTTCCTTTTTTATTTATCCAAGTAGAGTGCATGTAATTTCTTGCCAAACAATTACTTAAAAATAAAAAGCATATTGTAAACTCTTGTTGGGACTGCATAAATTTACCAACTTCAGCCTGTTTGGGACTACATAAATTAACCGACTTCAGCCCTGTTTGTAGCTACTTAAAAATGATTTCATCTCATTTTACTTAGTAGTAATTATGTATTCAAGATCATAGTTTATCTAATTTATGGGTTATACTCATTCCACACATTCTCCACACATTCTCATTCCATGAAGTTCACATGAGATCCAACAAACATTTTCCATGAAGCCTTTTTTCTGCTATTCAAAACAGACCCTACACTCAGGTTTTTGTTGTATTTTGTTTCTTCACTAACTGTTCTTCTTGTGGCAATTCTAACGTGCTTCTACTGATGCAGTGAACACACTACCATAGAAGGCAATATTGTGTAGCAGTGCATTTGGTCCACTTTTATCCGTTTAAGGATGTCTTTTGTGCATGTTTGTGTGTCGGGGCTTTAGTCCTTGAAACGAGGTTGTCTCCCAGTGATCCTAACCATCTAGACAATGAGTCTTGTTTTGTATCATGGATAGAAAACAATAAAAATATTTTAGTTGGATTATCTTAACACTTCGAAATTCGGCTCTTTTGCTTTGAAAATGGATGCTTTCCATAACCTTTGTATAATCAAAAGAAACTGGAAGATCCAAAACAATCAAAATCTGGGAAGATAAATTATCAAAAGAGTAACTGCAAGTCTTTACTAGTGCTGGAATTGGCAATCCCTAACAATTGATGAATAAATGCCCTTTCAGTTTTTTCAGCTGAATAAATGCCCTTTCAGTTTTCTCAGCTAAACAAAAGAGTAACTGCAAGTCTTTACTAGTATTTGTCTTTTCAGAAATCTAGTTTTCTAAGTGCCAAAGGGTTGCATGCCAAAACAAGTTACTGTAGCAAGGAACAAATAGAAATTGGGTTACATGCCAAATTCCTGAAGTAATGTTAAGGGGACATAAAGAAAGACTTTGATGCATACACCATATCTACCCATCCACCAGGTACATTTATTAACATTAGCCCTTGGGACCAAAAATCAGCCCAAACCAAACCTTAGGCAGTGAAAACCAATGGACGGAGAATGATATCATATACACATTTATAAAGTTAGCCCATTTATAAAATCATAAAAAAAAAATTTACAAAAAGAAAAAAAATAATAAATCCATTTGACGATCAAAGGGTCCATTTGAACTTGGTTTGAAATATACAAAGCAGACAGCTCGCTACAAAATTACTGTGTTCAGTGCTCCTCTCCAGAAATCAGTTGTTTTCTAATTATTTTTGGTACATAAATCTAACCATGCAACACTAACCTTGAGAGCTTTTTTCCTCATTAGTATACTGAAATACCGGCACAGAGAAAATGCCTCCACTGAAAATATAGTCCTCAACCAGAGCTTGCATCCTATGAGAAAATACCATAATGAAATAAATAAATTAAACTTTGAGAATAAAAACATTGGTATAAAGTAAAAGGAATCAGAACAAAGAAATCATTGCTAGCAAAACATCCTACATTTGAGAAACTCACTGATATTGAATTCAATGGCAAAAAACTGCATGCACAAAGAAATCAGAACATCCAAGTGCAGACTCTAGGGGCTGAGGACAATAATATCTATGACTGCTAGAAGTGCCACCTTTTTTTCTTTTTCATTTTCTTTTTTGTCAAAAGAATGAGGTGGGTTGGTGATGTTGGTAACAATGGAATGGACAACTGGTTCCGCACCTAGGCGACATCAAACATATCCATATCAAGTCCATGAGCTTGATATGCTGACGCATTTGCAGGGCTGAGATTGCATGGGTGGTTTTTGGTGTGTTAAAATCATAAGCATTTATGATGATTCAAATGTGTGGATTGCAAAAACTCATAAAATATCTATACACCTCTAAATCATAATATAAAGGAAAGAAAGCGTATCTGAATCACGTGTAGCTAGGTTGCAAGCCCCAGCCTCATCCGCATCCTCAGGCTCAGCTGCAAGCTTAGCCCTAGCCTCATAGCCAGCTGCCTCCATATTTACAGCCCCTGCTCATTGGCTTATGCAGGCCCTTCTTTACCTGCAACACATTTATAAAATCAGCAATTTCAGTAATTTCATTTTATTTAACAGAAAATGTATGGTCTACATGACAGGCCCTTCTTTACCTGCTCATTGGCTTATGCAGGCCCTTCTTTACAAAATGACCCCTCCTTTTTTCAAAAAAGGAAAAAAACCCAAGGACCTAAAAAAATAGCAAAAACCCATCCAAAACCCTCAAACGCTAGTCTTTTGCAACAGGGGCGTGAAGCCATGGCAAGATCCCATCATTTCCTTGCAAGGATATAAAAAAACAAGTGACGATCGCTGCTAATCCCAACAAACACAAAATATAAACCAAATTAAAACCCTAACAAAAGCTTCTAGTCTACCAACATTTGAAACGGAAAAAGAAAAGCTTCAATACATACCAAAAATTGATGCAGCCGCTCAATCAAACAAGCTAAAGCCAATTTCCTCATCGGACTCCTCTTTCTCCTCGACTCTCTTCTTTCTTCGACTCGGCTGCAGCAGGCGCTGCGGCAGATCCACCGCCACCGCCAGCAGCTGCAACGGAGATCGCAGCGCCACCGCCAGAAGGAACGGAAGTGAATTTCTCCCTTCCGGTAGCAAGGAGCTCGGTGATGTCCTTCCCTTGAACTTCCGTCAGAAGCAGCTTGATCCTGTCATCTTCTGCTTCGGCTACCACTGATCCAAGGATGGCTTGGATATCTTTCGCAGAAGGTTGAGGGTTTCCACCCAAGACAGCGAGCAAGTACACTGCTACCACCTTCATCTTCTCTCTCTGCTGGAAATGGAGCGAGGGTTTTGGGGCAGAGAGGGAAAGAGGTAAGGAAGGGCTTAAAAGATCGTTTCTGAGAGAGAGAGAGAGATAGAGGAATCGAAGGGCAATATTCGTTTGGGCGTGCGGCTCTGTTTTGAGCACGCGCCCAACTATTTTGGGCGTAGATTGGGTACTTACGTGGGGCCCACCATGATGTAAAGGGTTTATCTGTTCCGTCCATTTATTTTTATAAATACATTTAAGTAATAATCCCAAAATTGAGATATATTGAACGCCCAACTGGACCACACCATAAACATCATGTGTGATTTAATCTCTACTATTTCCTATCGTGTGGTCCAGTTGAGCCTTAAAAATATCTCATTTTTTGGTATGATTCCTAAAATTATATTTAAAAACAGATGGAAGGATTAGATAGAATACATATATTGTGGTAGGCCTAAAAAAGTTCCTTACACTACCGTCAATTATCAGTGGTGTAGGAACCTTTCTGCTACGGATATAATCTGTAGCAATCTAGCTACGGTTTATATCCGTAGCTAAAAACCTATATTGTCTGTATCCTTTGCCCATTTTTTTGGTAGTGTGAAGTGTTCATCCAGTGGAGTACTGACTAGCTTTGGTGCATTCATATTGAACCGCTATAGGATTTTCTCAATATACCACTCTTGTGACAGCCAAAGCTTCCTGCTGCTTCTGTCACGGATTATCTCCATTCTTAGGATCTGTCTAGCTGGGCCCAAGTCTTTCATCGTGAAAGACTTGCCCAACTACTGTTTCAGCCTGTCGATCTTCTTGATGTCTTTTCCCATGATGAGCATGTCATCAACGTATAACAACAGAACTAAGAAATCACCATCTAAGAACTTGCGCGTGAACACACAGTGGTCCGACTCCGTTCTGTCATACCCATGCTGTAACATGATCGAATCGAACTTCTTGTACCATTGCCGTGGAGCTTGTTTCAGCCCATACAAGCTCTTCCTCAGCCTGCACATCATATGCTTCTTGCCCTTGACTTCGAACCCCTCTGGTTGGTGCATGTAGATCTCTTCTTCCAAGTCACCATGGAGAAAGACAATTTTAATATCTAACTGCTCTATCATCAGATCCATGCTAGCCGCCAACCCAAGCAACACCTGTATGGATGTCATCTTCACCACTGGTGAGAATATCTCCTCGAAGTTTATGCCTTTCCTCTGACCAAACCCTTTCACCACAAGTCTGGCCTTGAACTTCGTCTGTAAATTCTTCTGCTCAATCTTCTTTTTGAACACCCACTTGTTGCTCAAAGCTTTCTTGTCCTTAGGCAATTTCACCATATCATAGGTGTGGTTCTTATGCAAGGATTTCATCTCCTCTTGCATAGCTTTCAACCACTCCCCATTATGCTCGTCTGCTAGGGCCTCAGAATAATCTTCTGGCTCTCCCCAATTAGTCAGCATAATGTACGCGGCGAGTACCTCTTGGACGGCTGTCTGTCACTAGATGACCTCCTCACCTGTGGCTCAACAGGTGGATCAAGTGGGGGCTGCTCCCCTGGTCCATATTCTGAAGGAACTCCCTCGTCCTCTGCACCTTATTGTACTCCCCCGCCATCAGGCACCACGGGAGGAATAACCGGATCCATATCCTCTAACTAACCTGAATTAGGCTGGTTCTTCTCTGGCTTATCAATGTCTCCTATACACTGATCTTCAAAGAAGACCACATCTCTGCTCCTGATGAGCTTCTTCTCGGTCGGATCCCACAATCTGTAACCGAACTTTTTATCACCGTACCATAAGAACACAAACTGCCTTATCTTCATATCGAGCTTGGACCTCTCGTCCTTTGGTATGTGAACGGGTGCCCTAGATCCAAATACCCTAAGATGACTGTACAATGGATCATGTCCAGTCCACACCTTCTCAGGCACTTCTCCATTCAACGGGGTTGATGGAGACCTGTTTATCAAATACACTACCGTGTGCATTGCTTCTCCCCAGAACGTCTTGGGCAATTTTGCATGGGATAACATACATCTGATTCTCTCTACAATGGTGCGATTCATTCACTCAGCTACACCATTATGCTGGGGGGCTCTTGGGAACCGTCTGTTCATGTCATATACCCAGGGACTTACAGTACTCATGAAAGTCGCCAATATATTCACCACCATTGTCAGTGCGGATGCACTTCAATGATCTGCCTGTCTCTCTCTCGACCATAACATGAAACAATTTAAACACACCAAAGACATTGTCCTTGGATTTTAAAGCATAAACCCAAACCCTCCTAATGCATCATCTATAAAAGTAACAAAATACAATGCCCCACCCAAGGTTTTTGTCCTCATAGGACCACAAACATCAGAATAAACCAAATCTAAAGCATGCACTTTATTAACATGAGAAACAGATTTAATAAATGAAACTCTGTGTTGTTTCCCTGGTAAACAATCAAGACAGGTTTTGAGAGGTGTACCTGTCACATCTGGAAGGAGCCGCTTCTTTGCTAGTACCTGAAGCCCTTTTTCACTCATATGGCCTAAATGCCTTTGTCACATGTCAATAGCTGAATCTTTCGCTGCGTTCAACCCACACTTACACATACTGAATACTTACCTTGTAAAGGGTGCAATACTTCTTTCCTCTGGCCACGATCAACAAGCTCTTGATGAGCTTCCATTGCCCACCGGCAAACCGGCTTTCATAGCCATCATCATCCAACCTTCCCATCGACATCAAGTTTAGGCGAAGGTCTGGGATATGCCTCACATCCCTGAGAACCAATGTGCAACCCACATCGGTCTTCACACAAATATCACCGACTCTCATGATTTTTAATACGTCAGAATTTTCCATCTTCACAGTCCCATAGTCACCTGACTTGTAGCTTGTGAAGAAGTCCTTGCGTGGAGTCACATGAAAAGAAGCTCCCGAGTCTATCACCCAGTCGGTGTCCTGACTCGTAACCGTGAGACATATATCATGATCTGCAGAAAGAATAACTACAACGTTGTCATCTGAAGCGACCGCAGTGGAATCTGATTCATCTCCCTTCCCTTTTCCTTTCTTGTTGTTCTTCTTACCACGACATTCATACTTGTAGTGGCCCTTCTTACCACAATTCCAGCAATCAACATCTTTTCTATTACTTGACTTGCCTCTTGATTTATCTCGGGCCTTCCCGCCCTTCCTGTTCTTTCCTCTCCCCCATTCCTGTGTCATAGGAGCCTCTTGCTGAGTAGACCCCTGAGACTTCCTCCTTGTCTCTTCATTGAAGAGACAACTAGTTACCTGTTCCATGGAAATCTTTTTGTCTGGCGCGGAGTTACTTAGAGACACCACCAACTGTCGGGCAATGAACTAAGCAAAAGTAAAGCCTGCAATTCATCATCCAGGACCATCTTCATAGAGGAGAGTTGGTTTACTATATTGCTGACCTCATTCATGTGCTCGGCCACAGAACCACCATCCTTGAACTTGAGATTCACAAGTTGTTTTATCAGAAAAATTTTATTACCGGCTGTCTTCCTCTCATATAGCCCTTGTAATTTCAGCCATAGGCTAGCGGCTGAGGTTTCTGTAAACACATGGTGGAACACTGAATCATCCAACCATTGTTTAACAAACCCCACCGCCTTCCGGTCCATCTTCTTCCAATCATCATCAGACATATCCTTAGATTTTGCTGGTATGCCTAAAATTGGAGAATATAGGTCCTTGCAATAAAGCAAGTCCTCTATCTTAGCCTTCCATATGGTCCAATTAGAACCATTGAGGCTAATCATCCTTGATGAGCCACCTTCCATAATTCAAAACCGATCCTACCCGTTCAATGAACTTAGCTCTGATACCACTTTGTTAGGGGCCCTGCACAAAACCTTAGGATCTAGCCTCCCGAAACAAACCAGAATTATGGATAATAAAACAATGAAATAAATCAAAGCATAAACCACACACCACACAAAAGATTTTTCCATGGAAAACCCTAAAAGAGGTAAAAACCACGGGACCTCGTCCAGACCAACAATCCACTATGAAGTAGAACGTTTTAACCTTCTTCACTCACGCAGGAGTGGATAAACAATAAGAGAAACAAAGAAAACAGAGAGATCTCATCGATTACGAGGACATAAAAGCGCTGAGATATAGATTGCACAGTAGATAACCTCCACCAGCATAACCTCCCTTCTATAAGCTTCCTCTCTCTCTCTCTCTCTTTTTTTTCTCTCTTTCACCTTTGATAGCCCTAAACCCTTTAACAAATCCCTTGTAAAGCTTTAGGAAACCCCCTTGTCATACCTAGAAAGCCCTAGGAACTCATATTTAAAGTTTTAGGAAACTTCTTTCTGCATCCCAGTTGCAAAAGGACTTGTGATACAAAATCCGCGCAAAATCGCGGAACGAATCTGTGTAACCGCGACTGGTCGAACCGAGTCCACGACCGGTCGAGAGCCATCTACGACCGGTCGAGCACCTCCTTCGACTGGTCGAGCACCCTGGAGAAAAATAGTCCACAGTCGTTGGACTTTGAGTCGTGCCACGACTCGATTCCACGACTAGTCGACCACAGCCGTCGACCGGTCGAGCAGGGCTCACGACTGGTTGACGACGGATCAAAAAACCCATCAAAACAACAAAAAAAATTGTTATTATTATTATTATTATTATTATTATTATTATTATTATTCCCTTTATCGATTTTAGATGCTCTTAACCAGAAAATGCCTACATTTTTATAGGGGAATCCCAGTGGATATAAGATGTGTTTAGACCAGGAAAGGGCTTTCACTATCTCATCGATTTCTCTCCCTTATCCTAACTCTTGCGAAATTTAAAATCCAATTTTAAATTTCTAAAGAAAATTGGAAGAACGGCTAGTGGTTGCCCCTAAGTGGGGCCCACGGTGGTAGCTTTGATGGAAACGTTGGGAACGTTGTTCCCGTACGTGGTAGTTTTGATGAACGACCACATTCTATCCAAACACTAGTACTTCATTACCAAAAAGTTACCAAGAAGACGAGAAACAGAGTCCGACGAAAGAAAAATCAGCCAAGCAATTACTTTGGTTGTCGGGTAGCTATGGCTCATTTAATGGCTACCACCAAAACGAGAATCACGAGGAACGCGCCTCATATGGTGTGGGCCCCACTACCATCATGAAGGCCTGGTCCCCACCGTTGGATGGATGCATGTTAGAGATACAACCATTCATCAGGTAGATCACACTTCTATAGAAAAATGGACAGTTAGAAAAAAGGTCCAACGGTCAAAATTCAACGTGGATATGTGTCCACATAACGAGTGTACTGCCCTGGTGTGTGGGGCTGCACCAGGAAGATGCATGCAATCGGAGCTGGCAACCAGGACTACGGGTGTACACGAACCGAGCTAGCTCGGTTAGCTTGCTTGACTCGACTCGAAAAAGCCCGATTGGACTCGGTTCGAAGCTGAGTTCAAGCCAAGTTGTGCTGATATTTTGAGCTCGAAAATGAGTTCGAGCTGGCCTGGCTCGACTCAACTCGAATCGAATCGAACCCAACTCGAATCGAACTCGGATCAAACCACTGCGGTGACTCGGCTACTTTGATATTGATGTTGCTCACCAAGCGTTCGATGAAATGATACAACGAAGTGTATGTCAAGGAAGGTATGTATATGAAACAAATGCCCTTTTTTTAATTTTTTTTTTTTTTTTTTTTTTTTAATGTTGCTTAGAAGGTGTTTGATAAAATACATGTAAAACCATTGCTGCTATTTTACATAAGTGAGATTTTGAAGGTGCAGTTCATGTGTTTGTGAAAAAGTTGCATTGGTGAACTCTGCTTGAATTGGCTCGATCTGCTGACCGAACTGAGCCAAGCTGGCCAGTCAGGCTCGAGGACCGAGTCAAGCCGAGTTCGAGCTGGGTCAGCTAGTGGCCGGGCCTACTTGAGCTGGCCTTAGCTCAACACGGTTCAACTACCCGTAACCAAGACCCACATGGTGGAAACGGATTGGCTACTCCCCTGCCAACCCGATGGTTGGTGGTCAGTGCTCTATGGGCCCTACCATGATGTATGGTTTTCATCCATTTTAAAAGATCATTTTATGGTTTCATCCCAAAAATTAGAGGGATATAAATCTCAGGTGGACCACGCCATAGGAAAACAATAGTTATTGGATATCCACCATTAAAATCGTCCTGAGGCCCACTGCACTGTTTATTTGACGTCCAATCTGTTGATTAGGTTATACAGACTTAGATGAAGGGAAAAAACAAAGATCAACTTGATCCAAAACTTTTATGGCCCCCAAAAAGTTTTTAACGGTCGACGTTCATTCAACATTGTTTCCTGTAATGTGGTCCACTTGAGATTGAGATATATCTCATTCTTTGTCTCATAGCATAAAATGATCTAGAAAAATAGATAGACGGTATGGATGAAACACACACATCATGGTGGAACCCACAGAGAACCGACCATCAGCCATTGGCTGGTGGCAGGGGGAGTAGCCAATCCGTTTCCCCACATGGTGACCGTGATGCCTGCCCACATTCTATCAAAACTGATGTAGAGTGGGTTGCGGACAATTACATGGCAAAGACGGATCAGAAAAGGCCCGGTCGGCGACAGAAGTGATCTGGACCATCAGACCTTCAATCAAGCGTATCTCGCAATCCGGGATGAGTTAGCCGACGTAAAATATATGATTTTGGGGTATAACGAGCTACTTTAACCAACCAATCCAGCTACGCCTGGTTGCGATGCTCGGACTTGCGAGAAACCCCGGATTCGATGGTCGTTTCCCTGTTTCAATTTCATTTTTACTATAAATAGTAAGTTTTAGTTTGACTATAACTCTTCATCCGTCGGGCTTTAGGAGTTGCGCCCAACGTGAAAAGAGCTTAGAATAATTAGGGGAATGGTTTGGTGAAGCCAGATAGGACACTTACTATTTTTGGCCAAAAACCTTGCGCACTAATAGACATCACGACCGTCTATAAATAGTAAGTTTACTATTTATAGTAAGTCGCGAATTCTAGGAGTTTTAGTTGTAGTTTGATTATGATTTCTTTCACATTGCTTAATACCCTTATTTAAAGGGTTGTGAACTCATTTTTATGTATTGATTAATCTATTTCGAATTTATTAGAATTTATTTCTATTTTCTGCTCTATTTTCTCGTGGATTCGAGAAAGTCTCTGTGAGGAGTCCAGAAAAGTTCCGTGGATTCGGAATAGTTATCCTCTTGAGGAAGACGGTGCTCGACCTCAGGTCCTCCCCTGCGTCAATTTGGTATCAGAGCGAGGTTTTTCCTCGGATCGATGACTTCTAACGACGAGTCGGGCAACAATCCCATAGGTGGTGCTCCAGGGAATTTGCCTTTAACGACGGCAACTTTTCAAGCAGCGCAGCAAGAGAATCGGTAATTCATACAAGGGCTGCAGGCTTCCATGGACCGCATAGCGAATCTCTTGGCAGAAACCCTAGGGCAACTCCGTGTTCCTGGTGGTAATCCTCCACCGCCAATTACTGAGACTCATAATCGGCCTGATCGCAGGATAATACCGGCAGTGCATTCAAGGGTCATGCCTGAGGACGGGGGCTCCAGTGAGGAGGAGATCGATCAAAGACATAATCTTCCAACACCCCAGACCAGGCGGCGATCGAGTAGATCGAGAATTTAAGATACAGGTTGATATTCCTAACTTCAATGGCCAATTACACATTAAGGATTTCCTCGATTGACTTTCTGAAGTTGATCGATTTTTTGACTATATGGCATCCCTGAAGCAAAGAAGGTCAAGCTGGTGGCCTACAAGTTGAAAGGAGGAGCGTCAGCTTGGTGGGAACAACTGCAACTCGTACGAACCAGGCAGATGAAAGCACCAATCCGCACATGGCAGCGGATGAAGTAGCTACTACGCGCCCGATTCCTCCCTAACGATTACGATCAGGTATTATTCCAACAATACCAAAATTGTCGACAGGGTAGTTGGTCGGTGAGAGAGTACGCAGAAGAACTTTACCGCTTAGCGGCGTGTAATGATTTGGTCGAGACTGAATCGCAGTAAGTCGCCCGATTCAACGGTGGATTGCGTATGGCGATTCAGGATCGGGTCCAGATGCAGTCTGTCTGGACGATAAATGATGCGATCAAGTTGGCTACTCGGGCAGAAGCGCAACTTGAACATCCTAACACACGGACCTATCCTACTGCAAGGATTACTGCGGCAGGTCCACCTCAGGGAGCTTCACAGCCTAAGGGGAAGGAGCCCGTAGGAGCACGTACTCAACCTCCTATGTCTGAGAACCGAGATCAGTGAAGCGGGCAAGCTAGACCCTAAAGGGGCGTCTCGACTGCTGCTGGTCTAAGTAGAATTCCGAACCCTTATGCTCGGCCAAGGCCCGACAGCTGCTATCATTGTGGCCAGCCCAGCCACCTGTCAAATACTTGTCCCCAGCGAAAAGTGGAAAACCTCGTCATTAATGACGGTAGTGCTGATAACGCTTATAAAGATCCAGATATTGAAGAACAAGAGCATACCGCCGAGGACGAGGTAGGTGATTCAGATTGGGTTCAGTAAGATCACGGCGAGTCGCTCGTAGTGAAGCGGTTATTATATGCGCCAAGAAAAGAAGTGCATCCACAGCGGCATAACATCTTCCACACTAGGTGTACGGTGAATCGAAAGGTTTGTGACGTGATCATTGACAGTGGAAGCAGCGAGAACATCGTCTCCAGGGGCATGGTGGAAAAATTACAATTGAAAACAGACCGTCATCCCTCTCCATATACAATCGGTTGGATCAAGAAGGTCAGCGAAACAAAGGTAACTGAACAGTGCACCATATCTTTTTCAATTGACAAACATTATAAGGATGAAGTAGTATGCGATGTGGTTGATATGGAAGCATGTCACATACTACTCGGTTGACCCTAACAATCTGACCGTGACGCCACTCATAAAGGGCGAGATAATATATATATCTTCGTCAAGGACGGCCGGAAGACCATATTGGCCCCTATGGATCCAGAAGGACCACTTGAAACTTCTAAGTGGAGGGTCGTTTTTTCTTAACCATTCGGGACTTCGTGGAAGAATCCAAAGAAACAGGACAGACTTATGCAGTAATTGTGAAAGGAGAAGAACTCAAGCCTACCATCATTCCTGAAAGACTAAGGCCCTTGTTACATGAATTTTAAGAAATCTGGCCCGAGGACCTTCCCGATCGGTTACTCCCTATGCGAGATATCCAACACCATATCGACTTTGTCCCTAGGTCCAGTTTACCTAATCGTCCCCATTATCGAATGAGCCTGAATGAGAGCGAGATTCTGCAGGGACAAGTGGAGGAATTGATCCGTAAGGGTCTTATTCGAGAAAGCATGAGCCCATGTACTGTACCAGCTCTGCTAACTCCAAAGAAAGATGAGAGTTGGCGCATGTGTGTTGACAGCCGGCCATCAATAAGATCACCATAAAATACAGGTTTCCTATACCACGGTTGGATGATATGTTGGATATGCTAGAGGGCGCAAAAATATTCTCTAAATTGGACTTAAGGAGCGGATACCATTAGATTCGAATACGGCCGGGTGATGAGTGGAAAACAACCTATAAGACCAAGGAAGGATTGTACGAATGGATGGTCATGCCTTTCGGTCTTTCTAATGCGACTAGCACATTCATGAGGTTGATGAACCAAGTTCTGAAACCTTTCATTGGGCGGTTCGTTGTGGTTTATTTTGATGATATTTTGATATACAGTCAAGACGAAACCACCCATATGGAGCACCTCAAGAAGGTCCTTCAAGTGCTCACTGAAAATAAACTGTACCTCAATTTAAAAAAGTGTAGCTTCATGGCTGATAGCCTATTGTTTCTGGGTTTCGTGGTTACATCCACGGGCGTTCGAGTGGATGAGGAAAAGGTGAAGACATTCAGAGAATGGCCGGTTCCCCAAAATATTCACGAAGTGCGAAGTTTCCATGGACTAGCGACATTCTATCGTCGGTTCATGAAAAATTTCAGTACCATTGTGTCACCAATCACAGATTGCATGAAGAAAGGGCAGTTTCAGTGGACTGACAAAGCCGACAGAAGCTTTGCCGAAATCAAGCGCAGATTATCTACGACCCCGGTTCTTGTACTTCCCAACTTCGACAAACTGTTTGAAGTCGAATGTGATGCCTCGTATGTTGGGATTGGGGGAGTTTTGTCTCAAGAAGGTAGGCCGGTAGCCTTCTACAGTGAGAAACTTATCGATGCACGCAAGAAGTGGTCTACATATGAGATCGAGTTGTACGCGGTGGTCCAGGCACTGCGACACTGGCGACATTATTTGATTCAAAGGGAATTCCTACTTTAGACGGACCATCAAGCCCTCAAATTTATTAATAATCAAGCTAACATTAACCGTGTGCATGCTAGATGAATTTCATTTTTACAGGAATTCACGTTCGTGCTAAAGCATAGGTCAGGGCAACAGAACAAAGTAGCCGATGCGCTGAGTCGTCGTGCAACCTTGTTAGTCACTATGAGCAATGAAGTTGTCGGGTTCGATCGCCTCAAAGACATATATGCTGACGACGACGACTTCAAGGATGCATGGGTTAGATGTCAGGAAGGTCACCCCGGTGACTTACATATACAAGACGAGTTCCTTTTCAAGGGAAATCGACTATGTATCCCAAAGAGTTCGTTAAGGGAACAGATAATCCAAGAACTACATGGAAGTGGCCTCAGTGGACACCTTGGGCGAGACAAGACGCGAGCTCTTGTGGAAGAACGGTATTACTGGCCGCAATTGGTACGTGATGTGGGAAAGGCAGTCCAACGCTGTTATATTTGTCAGACTTCCAAGGAGCAATCTCATAATACGGGCCTCTACACCCCGTTACCCGTGCCTGACGCCCCTTGGGAGGATTTATCTATGGACTTTGTGCTTGGTCTCCCACGAACACAATGCGGCATGGATTCGGTGTTCGTGGTAGTAGATCGTTTTTTCAAGATGACGCACTTTATTCCATGCAAGAAGACTCTCGATGCAACGCACGTGGTGAATCTATTCTTTAGAGAAATTGTATGGCTACACGGGGTTCCCAAGACTATTACTTCCGACCGTGACACGAAGTTCATAAGCCACTTTTGGCGGACTTTGTGGACTCGATTCGATACACGCCTTCAGTTCAGCAGCGCGTATCACCCACAGACTGACGGTCAAACTGAGGTTGTGAATCGCACGTTGGGAAACCTCCTTCGATGTATTTCAGGAGAAAAACTGAAGCAGTGGGATTTAGCCTTGTCTCAAGCGGAGTTTGCATTCAACAACATGGTGAACCGCTCGACAGGGAAATCCCCGTTCCAGGTTATTTACGGACGAGTACCTCGCCACACACTAGACTTGGTCCCTCTGCCTAAGCTCCCAGGCATGAGCATTGCAGTAGAACATATGGCAGACAAAATCATGGGCATTCATGCGGAGGTACAGAACAAGCTACATGCCTCGAACGAAAAGTACAAGGAGCAAGCGGACAAGCATCGGCGACAGAAAGTGTTCGAGGTGGGCGACCAAGTAATGGTTCATCTGCGTAAAGAAAGATTTCCGACCGGAACGTACAACAAGTTGAAGAATAAAAAGATTGGACCGGTACCAATCATCCGAAAGATCAATGACAACGCTTATGTTATTGATCTTCCAGATGATATGGCTATCTCACGGACTTTCAATGTCGCAGACCTGACCGAGTATCATGAACCAGCGCATAATGATAACTCGAGGACGAGTTCTTTTGAAGTTGAGGAGACTGATGTAGAGCAGGTCGCGGACAATTACATGGCAAAGACGGATCAGAAAAGGCCCGGTCAGCGACAGAAGTGATCTGGACCATCAGACCTTCAATCAGGTGTATCTCGCAATCCGGGATGAGTTACCCGACGTAAAATATATGATTTTGAGGTAGAACGAGCTACTTTAGCCAACCAACCCGGCTATGCTGGGTTACGATGCTCGGAATTGCGAGAAACGCCTGATTCGACGGTCGTTTCCCTGTTTCAATTTCGTTTTTACTATAAATAATAAGTTTTAGTTTGACTAAAACTCTTCATCCGTCGGGTTTTAGGAGTTGCGCCCAACGTGAAAAGAGCTTAGAATAATTAGGGGAACGGTTTGGTGAAGCTAGATAGGACACTTACTATTTTTGGCCAAAAACCTTGCGCACTAGTAGACATCACGACCGTCTATAAATAGTAAGTTTACTGTTTATAGTAAGTCGCGAATTTTAGGAGTTTTAGTTGTAGTTTGATTATGATTTCTTTCACATTGCTTAGTACCCTTATTTAAAGGGTTGTGAACTCGTTTTTATGCATTGATTAATCGATTTCAAATTTATTAGAATTTATTTCTATTTTCTGTTCTATTTTGTCGTGGATTCGAGAAAGACTCTGTGAGGAGTCCAGAGAAGTTCCGTGGATTCGGAATAGTTATCCTCTTGAGGAAGACGGTGCTCGACCTCACGTCCTCCCCTGCGTCAAAAACTCGGTCTTTTACCGTGGACCTAGATCAAGTAGCTTTAGTTGTTTAGGGTCTGTTTGGTTGCACCAAATATTGTGAATTCGGTCCACTTTAATGCAAAAATTCACAATATTTCATGAAATTTGGTGCAACCAAACGGACCTAACCAGTGATTAATTAGGATCCAGTGGTAGTATACGTAAGCTGCAGTCATGATAAGGCTATTTTTCTTACACCAACGTCCCTGGATCTTATACACATAAAAGGTGGACCACAACATGATTACCACCTGAAATGTAAATCAGGTCCCATGATCCACACGTCGAGGACACTATTTTAGTGGGTTGTTTCTATCTATTTTGAATGATAGATATTTCCTGTGGATCGTTGCTCCAAACTTTTATTGACCGTCCGAAATTGCTCCAAAATTGATAGATAGTCCGCTAGTCAGATGGTTAGGATTCATTGCTGAAGTGGGGCTCACCGTCACGTTTTAACATGTGCACCCCCTGACCCTTGTTGCACTGCACCAAACAAAATCATGCCTTAAAACGTCTAAAATCACGTGTTATTGCCCCTGTGAGTTTTGGAGTGGCCTGACTTTTTGGTTGTACATTCATCCTAGCCGGATGCATCCTCTGAATGAACTAGATGACGTGTAAAAAACATGAAGAGCCCCATATATAGTATAGTACAGGAATGGTAGGTGTTGTTGGAAAAATGGGTTGGAAATACAAAAAATAAAAATAAAATAAGATTAATTATTTTCATTTCACTATACTGAATCATGTGAAATATACGGTATCTTTAAAGTGTTATTCACTTCGTTATCAATTGTTGATGGTTTACAGGCGAATTGCTTCCGGGATAAGGCAAGCCTGTCTAGATCCTACCTGCAACAATCACAAAGGGTCCGCTTAAGAATAATTCAACGCAGCAGATCTTCTGGCAGAATCAAATAGTGGATATGTTTACTGTATTTTAAGATGGAAATGCTATCCGGAGGATCTGATGGATGAGAAGAGATGTGTTTGAGTTGATGGAATTTGGATCAGAATGGTACGGTTTACATGGGCACCAGGGAGTGGACCGTTGTTAGGTGGCCATCAATGGTTCAAAACATTTGAAAAATGTTTCTGACCGTTGATCATTAATTTGAGTCATTTATGGTCATTGGATTGGAAGATTTGACCGTTGGATCATTATAACCCGTCCGTTTTTGGACCATTGTGGCTTTCAAGATTGGTAGCCGTTTTTAGAAATAGCTGACCGTTTCGTATCAATAATCCAACCATTCTCAAGTATCCCAATCCAAACTGTTCTCTATGTGTGGCCAACCTGAGTTACAAATTCCCTGAAATTTTAGGCACAAAGGAAAATATTAGGGGACGTAAAGGATGGATGGATGGATTATATGTCATTAGAACATCATGGTGAGCCCCACACGTTGATTTGTACATTAAGCTTTTCTTAAAAACATTTGTATTGGATCCATCGTTTGTATTTAAATGCAACCTTGTGGTTCTTTTTCTTTCCATAAGCCAAGCGTACCAAATTTTCATGATATCATAATGTCTACTGCATGTGGCACATGTATGATAATTTATCCCATGTACTCCACCTTTGGTTGCCCAATAATAAATAAATTGAGGTGCTCTTATACAAGCTATCCAAACCATTGATTTATTTATTTATTTATTTTAGATAATTACATCAAGCATTAGCATTGGAGGTGGATCCTCAACAAATGATTGTAAAAAAAGCTTCTTCTACGGTTTTTATTTACTTGTGTGCAAAGGTTATTAAAATACGTGTAAAAGTTATTAACATGCATCTAACTTATTCACCGATGGGTAAATTATATTATCTTTGTGAGGTTCACCTATGTTGTATGTATATCATTAAATCCGTGCATCAAATTAGCATTATCATGATGATTGGATATCTCAAAATTTTTTATATATATATAGCATCATTAAGTGGACCACACCATAGTAGAAGTCTAAATTCATGTGGCGCCCCACATGATCGTTCAATTAGGTTTAATTTTAGGGCATCCCATTTTCCTAGTGAAGTGACCATTTTTATGGGCTAGATCCGTGGAGCTGCAGAATAAGCTCTTTTTATATGTGTGCCTATTCTTAGGTGGGCACCGGTGCACACCTTTGCACATGTGTCATGGGTAGAAAATTTGAACGGTCTATGTGATGCAATACCCAATAAAATCTTAGTGCCCAAATTTCAGCCTGATCCAAAACTTTGGTGGGCCATAAAAAAAATAAAAAATAGAGAGGCAGATCAATGGAAGAAACAATTTTCTTTTTTCATGGCCTATCAGAGTTTTGGATAAGGTTGAAAGTTTGCCCATGGAGTTTTGTCGAGTGCTGCATCATGTGGACCGTTGGGATATATATATATATATATATATATATATATATATATATATATAGCCTAGTGCTAAGCCACGCAACAATTCACACGAAACTCGTGCGAACTTTTTGAGAACTCATCATACTTGATGTGAGTCCAAAATCTGAATGGTCCACCAGAATTTTAGATAAGGGTGAAAATTGATCCGTAGAGGTTTCATGAGATACCACATCACATGGACCATTTAGGTTAGACGCCCATGACACGTGTGAAAAGGTATACATGTGCACAGGTGCGTAGGTGAGCATCTCTCTCTCTCTCTCTCTCTCTCTCTCTCTCTCTCTCTCTATATATATATATATATATATATATTATATATAATCTCTCTCTCTCTCTCTCTCTCTCTCTCTCTCCCTCTCTCTCTCTATATATATATATATTATATTATATATATATATATATAGGAATGGTAAAATGAGTTTGACATCATGGGAACTTCCAATGAGGTCGAGCTGTGTGCCCATCGTGATGTGTGTCGACATCAACCCCATTAATTAGATGCAGCATTCCATGGTGAGCGAAGAACTTAAAATTCATGTCAAACCAAATACAACTGTTAAGAGGGGCTACCCTCCCACTAAAACATTCATAATTATTTATTGGGTCCACCAAGACGTGTTTCATAAATCGAGACCATCCATTATGTGTGTCTCACTTGGATGAGGGGTCAAACCAAGTTTCAGGCAACTCCAAAACTTAGGTGGGCCCCACCAAATACTTTTATATGTTTTAGGCATGTCTTCACATGGTTTTAGATGTTATGGCCGACCTGAGTTCCATATACGGCTGATTTTTGGGATATCCCATAACCTAAAGGGTACCCAATAAATGCACGGTGTTGATGTTCGACACACACATCACGGTGGGGCCCACACAGCTCGACCTCATGGGAAGTACCACTTTGTCTTAAGTCCACAGAAGCAGTGACCCATCTTGTCTCAAGTCCAGTTGCGACTCACCTGTCAGGGGTGAATAAGCTTGACTCGGCCAAACCGGGTGACTTGTCCAGTCGAAACATGTGTAGAACCAGATTGGGTCTGACCGAGTTGGAGTCAACTTGGACGAGTCAGATGAGACTTGGCCGAGTCTCAATACCATGATAGGGTGCAATATTGAAATTGAGAGAAGGTTCATCCCATTCCTCCCAACGCACTATATCCACTGGGTAGCGTGGACTGATGAAAAAGCAATCGAGAGATATGGTCTGCAACAAATTTCACCTTTTAACAGGTTAGATATGCACAGCCACCCAAGATTTCTTCTCCCACACTGAATTCCATGGGTTGGTAAGTAAATGCCAACAGCATGAAAACATCAAATTGGATTGCAGATTTCAAGCTAGTTCTGTCAATTTCCCATACAGTAAATGCAACTTATTACTTTACTCTAGTATTCTCATAAGTTAGAATGCTTTTAGTTGCATCCGTTCACTTCAATAGTAAATCGATTGATCTGAACCATCTGTTAAGTTCATAATACATTTCTAGGGTTACCATGAAAGAATAACACTGATTGTATGGTTGATCATCCTTGATGGTTACAACCCTCCCTTTTCCAAGCCATGGAAGGGATGGTTATGATTGCCTAGAAAAGTTATTCTTTGGAATCATAAGCAATCCTTGATTGTTCCTAGCAAAATGATGTATCAAATTGTTGATTGGAGCTATCTTTTATAAACAATCTTGACTGTCCATATTGAAATCCATTGATTAAATGGTTAATATTTGTCGGAAGGATGTGATTTTCACACGGTAGGTCATGAAATATGTGCTGGACATAATGAACTGTCTGGATCAATGGATTGTGCTGTTTAAGTGTTCAAATGTAACTAAGAGCACTATAACTTAGGTTACTATGAGGCCTCTAAACTCTCTCTCATTGGTTTTATCTTGAGATTTTTTTAACACCCACACACCACAATGGGTCTTGAACCCATAACCTCTGTGTTGAAACTCTTGAGGTTATCACAATAAGAAAAAGCTATCTTTTTCACCAAATTTTAAAAGAGATGCGAAATGCTTTTGATATTTACTAGGAAATTTTCATATTTGTATCTCTTATAACATATATTGATTACAAAATAATAATAATAATAATAATAATAAATTACAGACTCAGAAGGCATAACTTTTGTGGCCTGGTGAATCAGCAATCTTGAGAGTCTCTGCTATAATCTTTCGAGCTTTCCTACTCCTTATCTCCATCCTCATGCTCTCGCTCTTGTCGATCTTATTGTAAGGTTTCTTCATCTTAAACACCCTCAATTTCGACTTTAGAGTCCCCACCAACTTATCCAGCTGATGACCTATCATCTTCTCTGCCAAACCTAAAAAGAAATCCAGAACCATATATGTAATTTAAAGAAAGATCAAGTCGAAATGATAAAAATAAAAATAAAACTCTACCAACATAAAATGTGGATTGTTGTTTAACAAAAGAAGGCTAAGCTGTTGGAAAAAAAAAAAAAAACGAAATTTGCAGAGAAGAGAGAATGAGGCATGAGTGACAAGAAGAGGGTTGGGAAGGGAACAAACCTTTTGTGAGTAACGGTTGACAATCACAATGAAAGAATTGAGTGAGAGGAAGGAAGACCAGGCATTTGTTGGGAGCAATTGCTTGAGAAGCCTTATATTGAAAGTTTGGTAACCTAAACGCCCATGTTCTTTCAGAAAATTTCCACAATGCCATCATGTGAAGGATGTAATTTCTCATTTATATTTCAACGTAAGCAATGTTTGTTGTCGGGCCCATTAAATTGACTGGGCATCTTTCCTTAGTAGTGTGTTTGGTGGATAAAGATTTCTCTCAAATCTATAAAAAGACTACAATGAAACATATAATCCCATGGCTAAAATTTAAGTCTTCCTACTATTATAACTTTAGCACCTGTCAAGTTGTTGGGCCGATCATATTGATGGGGCAGCTTTCTTTATTGATGGAGAAAACCCCATAAATAGAATTGTAGGGCCGATCATATTGATGGGGTAGCTTTCTTTATTGATGGAGAAAACTCCGTAAATAGAATTGTACACGAGCCGAACCGATGACCCAAGTTTGGTTTGGCTTATTTATGTGACACCTCCTGTTCGAGCTTTACACAAACCGAGCTTCGAACCTATCCCTACTATTTAAGCTTGGTTTCATTCAGATTATATGAACTTGAGCTTGGTTTGGTTTAATTAGTCCAAATATCATAGCCGAGCCGCCCGAACCAAAGTCGAACATGAAATATTTTGTGTGGGTCCACGTAGTGTTTATTCACCATTCAAATGACTGACAATGTCACAAAGACGTGGATAAAAGTGATTGACCATGAAATGCTTTATGTGAGCTACAAAAGCTTTAGATCAAGCTGATATTGACACTATAATGATTTCAATGGCGGTCGTTCAATGATCAATGTTTCAGATGGGTGGCATGGCCCACCTGATATTTGGATCTACTTCATTTTTTGGCCTATGCCATAAAATGAGCTTAAAATTTGGATGGGTGGCATGGATATTCAAAACATAGATTGAGGTGAGTCCACCACAGAAAAATAGTATTGATCCGAAACTTCTATGCCTAACAAGTTTGGATCCTTTGTTGTGGTCTACCAGAGATCTGGATCTTCCTTAATTTTTGCCTCATGCTGCAAATGAGCTGAAATTTTGATGGACGGCAGGATAAAACACATATAGCATGGTGGGACCCACATATCTTTGCCACTAGCTATGTGGTCACCGGCCAATTCAAATCCCGCTTTAGCATACTAAGTAAACTTTATGGGCCCACCATCATGTATATGTATTATTCACATTGTCCATCTGTTTTTTACATATAATTTTAGGAGATGATCCAAAATTGAATCGGATCCAAAGCTCAAGTGAACCAAACTACAGGAAACAATGTGCATTCATGTATATGTATTATTTATTATCCAATGTATATGTATTATCTACGCCGTCTATTTGTTTTTACATATCATTTTAGGACATGATCACAAAATTGAATCATATACAAAATTTAAGTGGATCACACAACAAGAAATAGTGTGCATATAATCTACGAGCCGAATCAAACTGGGCTGAGTCAAGCGGAGCCGAGCCGGTACTTCCCTATTTTAAGCTTGCTTTAAAAATTAAAAATTAAAAAAAAAAAAAAAAAAAAAAAATCCAAAACAAAACAAACTTGACTCAAGGCTTTAGTTTGGTTTGAACTTCTATTCGAACCAACCCAAGCTGAGCTTTCAAGCCGGCTTGGTTTGTGTCCAGCTCTACGCCGGGAATTCCCTGATTGCAGGATCCCAGGCCTGGAATCTCTTGCATATTTTACATTGAATGTGGACCATGGCTATTTTTTTTTTGGTTGAAATTTAACTTCAATATCACTAATCCAAGCCAAGGATCTCAAAATCTCATAAATTTTGGTGCGGTATCATGCATCTACAGAGGGGATCATCATATCAATGGTCTAGATCACAGCACCATGGAGCATCAACTCTCATATTAGAATATCTCTACCCTTTGATCATTGAACTATTTTTCATTTGGTTATGGACCATTTCCTTAACCATTACTTTGTGGGCCACAGAGCAAATGCTTAGATCCATCCAATGCTGAACATTTATCAATGCAGCAACCATCAGTTTTACATGCCATCGGACCAACGGTTACGATCAATAAACATGACCAAGATCCAACGGCAATAATCTTGACCAATGCAATCAGAACACGTGGGTCAAAATAAGTCGTTTGGGAGGGGCATTTTGGGAAACTTTCATTTATGGGTATAAGGTGATTGGGAAACCCTGGTGGGGTCCACCCATTTTGATAAACCTGGAATTTATAGCCATTAGATATCTGTACTAATCTCAGTGCCAGTCGCTTGCACGGAGCTGCAACAAGAAAGCCTTGGCATTTTCTTTTGGAAAGGGCACCATTTGGGAGGCTGGAGTGGCCTTGCATGCCTGTCTTTCTCCACCGCAAAATCTCTTTCCTTTTTTTTTTTTTTTTCCTGATTTTTAATGTGAGCTGAACAATGGTCCACGACATATTCCCACATGGCCATGTAAAATAAGAAAAAGTCCATAACTTTCTAGGGCATTTCTATTTGGAGGAATCACAGGGTCCTTACATGTGAATATGCATGGATGGGCCTCATGGTTTACTAATCTGCACCGTTCATCTAGTGGGCCCTTCTTATCAGTCCATATAATATTTTAAAAACTCAAAAAACTAAAAAGAAAAACAACATGAATTAGCTTAACTCACTGAGTCGACTCAACCGGACTAAATTTCAGCAATAGTTAAGAAAACTCAACTGCACATGATTGGTCAAAACCCAAAAATAATATTACTCTACTTGAAATAACTCAGTCAAACTCAACAAAAGAAAAGATGAAACTCTACTGGACTTGGCATAACAGGCATTAATGTTCATGTATTATTTATACTTTTTAAATATTTAATTACTTTAAATAGATTAACTTTAAAAAAAATTTGGAAGGACTCTTTTGGACACATATTCAAAAGAGGCATTTGATGCTTAAACATCATTTTGAGCCAAATGTTAGTTTACACGTTATCTATTTGAATTTACTTTTACAAATCTCATCTCATCTTTTATTGGCTCATTTGGAACAACTGATTAAATGATATTGAATTGCATTAGGTGGAATTAACACCGTTATTACACAATATTTACATATAGGAATGCCACGATATTTTTCCCATTCAATCCCAAATAATATTTAGGATTAAATTCTTCATTTGGAAAAAAAAAAAAAAAAAAAAAAAAAAGAAGAAGAAGAAAAAAAAAACATTATATTAAGTAAAATCTAAGCTTGGTGGACTATGGAATTGTATTCCAAGGATTGAAATTCACATGAAAATGTCAGTCACCTGTATGCATATGCAACTCAATTGTAATATGTAAAAGGTACATATGAACGGATGACATGGATAAAACATATGCATTAACGTGAGGCTCATAGATATAAGGGCATGTTTGGTCGTGGGATTAAATGATATAGATTTGTATTAGATAAGAATAACACCATTATTA
>JAJHSJ010000015.1:18501342-18783422 GCA_021015155.1 Magnolia officinalis
GTGTGACCTAATCATCAGGTTGGACGGCAAATAAAAATTACATTGGCAACAGAAAGCTTTTAATGGCGGGCGTTCAATCACCACTTTTTCCTGTGATGTGGTCCATCTATGATTTGGTTTTACCTCCTTTTTGAGCTTATGCCCTAAAATGATTTATAAAAATAGATGGGCAGCATGGATATATAAAATACATACATCATAGTGGAGCCAACAGAGCTTTTCCAGCAGCACACAGTACCACTTTGTTGCTGTGTGCTACACTAGTTTTATCTATCCATGTGCCATTTCATTTTGGCATCCCCATCAAGGGGAGCCCAGTGAAATCAACGGTTCATATCATTCAAGGGCCAGAGTCCCTACCCATCTTTTCATAACTGGTCCATATGTATTCCTGCAAGCCAATCTAATCGAAATTAAAAATAGAGATTGCCAGCTTAGGATTTGGCGCAAGGTATTTGACATTCCAACTATCATCCATAAACAATATTATTTATCTATATAAATAATTCATGTTATGGATGATGTGGAAGCCTGATATTGTAAACGGGCATGATTAAAACTTTCCAAATCCAAGTGCTTATCTGCCATCGTTTTCCCATTTCAGTACTCTTACGTGCCAACCACCGTGATGTAATACAGATTTATACTAAACGTGGCCCCAGGAACATCTGTTTCCATCTCTGACAAGTGTGGCCCATGCTATGATATTCCAGACCATTGGATGGAGGAATCACAGATTATAACATTCCAACAACCAAATATCAAGAACTTTTTCGGTTTGAATGTGAACAGTGGACCATCTGTGGCCACAAATCCAAATTTCATGGTGGGACACATCAGATCAATGGTCTGGATTTGGCGGACCATCCATTGCCCGCACATCTACGAATATTATAGGAATATGCATATGCATGCATATCTGTATTTGCATGTATATATGCACAATTGCACATGCATATATGTACTTATCATGTAGCTATAACTATGTACATGGGTGCATGCATGAGGCATATGTATGCATGTATGGAGAAACGTTTGTTCATCGTGTATATATGCAGATAGGCGTGCACTTCCCAGTGTCTATATGCATATACATGCATGCATGGATGTGTCCCTGCATGTATGCATGTCAGAATGCACAGGTGCAAACATTTGCACTGTATTATAGTTTAAATTGTTTCTATGGGCCGCACTGTGATTTTTTTTATCAAATCCACTCTGACCATCTTTCATGAAATCTCTCGTTTGGTTTTGGCCTCAAAAATCAGGCCAATCGAGGACTTAGTTGGGCCACACAAGATGAAAGAATTGAGAGGGGACATACTCTTGATTCTGTTACAGGGCCCAACGTGTTGTGTATATGACATCCAATCCATTGATATGAAACACTTCCATGGATGATGGTAAACCCCGAAAATCAGACTATTTTAAAACTTGGGTGGGCCCAATGCAAGTTAACGGTGGGCATCCCCTATCAACTGTTCCTGATCTGTAGCACACCTGAATCATGGATTTCGGGCCCTTTTAGCATATAATGGTAGGAATGGATGTAATGAATATATCACGGTGGGGTCCACAACTCATTTTCACTGAGGCAAGAGAGAGAGAGAGAGAGAGAGAGAGAGAGAGAGAGAGAGAGAGAGAGAGATGCGTGAAAAGTCCACCTTCTGGTATAGCTCATCGCAAAGTGGACCCCTCCGGTCCCCACGTTGATGTGTATGACACCCAACTGGCCTCACAAGCTGAAATAGCTGAGAGCAGACGTCCACACATTCCAACCTTCTCAATTATTGTGGGACCCACAATGATGTAGTTCGTATATCAGACCCATCCATTGTCCATATCCTATTTGGACGGGGCCCACCAAATTTCTGATCATTCAAAAACTTAGGCCGACCATGAAGTGATTTTAGATGTTTTAGGCATGATTATTCAATGTCCTGGATATCGTGGCCCACCTGAGTCCGGAATAAGGTTGATTTGTATATATATATATATATATCCCATAATCAAAATGCACTGCTAAGCTGTAGTAATGTCAACTTCGTAGGATATCTTTTTCCATTGAGGTAGACGACCCTGTCATGGCCCACCATGACGTGTAGAAAATCCATCCTGTCCGTCAGATTTTCCGGTGCCCAGAACCCAAAATCCAGCCAGATACATGACTAACGTGGGCCAATGATAGGGAGCCGTTTGTATTTTGTTACCACCCATCAAAACCTTCTTAATTAATTGTTTTTGTGGTGCAGCAAGATGTGTGGTTTAAACAAATGTCTCTCCTATCTGGATTAGGGTTCACGCCAAATTTCATTCTATTCTAAAACTTAGGTGGGCCCCACGAAATGATTTTAGATATGTTTAGGCATGATTCTCATCTGTTCTAGATGGTGTGGCCCACCTAAGTTTTGGATACAGCTAATTGTCTGGACATGCCACCACCTGTAGGGGACTGATTAGATGCATGGTTCAGACCTCCAACACACATCATTGTGGGCTCTAAGTTATTTTAACGTCAACCTCATTTTCCCTGCATGTATTTACTATCTCACTTGTTCATATATTGAAAACACGCATGTACCTAAGCACAGCATGCATGTATTTCAGTTTTCGTTTCCTTGATTACTAGTTAATCTCGTCCATTGAATTTTCAGGTAGAATACCCCACCGACGTTTCCTACACTGCTGATGAAAATTTCAAACGCTGGCTATACATCAGCTACAACTTAACCATTGCAAGCTACTGGTCACCATTTCTAGTGAGATCAAAAGAAGCAGATTCCAATGGGCCCACCCTCACAGGCCTCTTCAACCTCTACCTCGATGAATTTGATGAGGATTGGACGACCCAGATTGATGAGTTCGACTACGTGATCATCTCCGCGGGACATTGGTTCTTCCGGCCAGCCATGTTCTACGAGAAGAGCCACCTTGTAGGGTGCCACTTCTGCCAAGAAAAGAATCTCACGGATCTAACCATGTATTATGGTTTCCGACAAGCCTTTCGGACTGCATTCCGTGCGATCAACGGTCTAGATCACTTCAAGGGCACGACGTTTTTGCGAACATTCGCACCATCACACTTTGAGAATGGAATATGGAATCAAGGTGGGAATTGTCTAAGAAAAAAACCTTTCAAGAGCAATGAAACAACGTTAGAGGGATTTAATCTAGAGCTTTACATGACCCAAGTTGAGGAATTTCAGATTGCAAGAGAAGAAGGGAGGAAGAGAGGAATGAAATTTCGGTTGCTTGATACTACACAGGCAACGTTGTTGAGACCAGATGGGCACCCTAGCAGATACGGACACTGGCCAGAGGAGAATGTGACATTGTATAATGATTGTGTGCATTGGTGCTTGCCGGGTCCCATTGACACGTGGAATGATTTCTTGATTGAGATGTTGAAGATGGATGGTGGAGAATCCTCTGATGGGAAGCTTTATAAAAGTTATGGGAAGATGAGGGTCAGATAGCATGTAGAAGTTTTGATTCTGTCTATTCATTGGCTGTGGCCCACACAGTTCATGGGTGGGCCCAATCAGCTCTCATCTGTACATTAATAGAATATTTTTAAAATACAAAGCATGACTTTCAAGAAAGGAAGTTTCATTCAGCACTTTCAAGAAAGGAGTAAGAGAGTTATCCAAGAAAGGATCTTACAGGAGATAATGGACTTTTGTGTAACCTTTGATCGTTTCTAGGCACCCAGGCTTTCAAGCAGATCATATATGTGTAATTAACCCATAAAGAATGAAGAATTTTGACTTCTTGCGTGCCAAAGCAAACTACTGATTTAGACATTGAATTCATGAATTTGGAAAAGTTTTTATTATTGAATTAATGAATTATGTAATTAATGTGTTTGGGTTACCTTAATTGCTTAAATTACTCATTTTCAATTAGTAAACGGGGCACAAATCTTGAACTTGTTGCTACACACACATGCTCTTTAGGTAACCGATTCTCATGAAAATTTTGTGAGAACTTTTCACACGTGATATTGATACAAAATCTGGATGGTCTATTAGATGAGTTACCTTATGAAATCCTAGGGCTAATATTTTGGCCTAATTCAAAAATCTGGTGAGCCATAGAGTGGAAAACCCCAGGCCAATGATTTGGCTCTTGCTTTGCTATGGCTCAATAGATTTTTGGATCATGCCCGAAAGTCAGTTCAGGGGTTCCATGAGGTGACTAATCCAACGGAGTACAAATTTTGTGTCACATCATGTGTTAAAAAGTTCTCACAAAGTTTTCATAAGAACCAATTCTCTCTCACTCGTATGGCCACTTGCCTTTTGGGCCATTGACCAAAAATCTCTTACTTAATTTTAAACCATTTTCAAGAACCCGCTCATAGTTTACATTCACTACCAAAAAAGCAGGGTAACACCGACAGCTAAAAACTGTCAGCATTGACCTTCCCCAATGGAAAAGGGGGCATCGGTGTTGCTCGCCAATGGTTTAAAGCCGTCAGCTAGAAAGCCATTCACCCTACTCAGTGTAGCTCAATACCCATTTCAGAAACATGTTCTCTAACGCCCTGAACCAACCAACCTATTTTAAAAGGTTAGTCAACATGAAAGAAAGGCGAAAATCAGAATTGAAATCAAAATCAAATCTACCATCTAAATCTCAAACATGTAATTAAAATTTGTATTTCCATTAAAAAAAAATTTTGATTGTACATACGATACCCAATCCCAAGTTGCCACCTGGCCACGACGAATCATGACAATAGCCTTCCCATTGTTGGCATGGAAATGCATGGTTAAAAAGTAATCTACAAACAAACCACATTCAGTAGAGGAAAGACGAGATTCGATGACTAGGATCCTCCAATTTGGAAGATTTTAGGGAATGGTCCATCCATGATGAGCGCCGTCAGATCAATGGCTTGGATAGACCATTCATGGGGCCCACATCTAGCAACTAACTACCACACGGGGAAGTTCCTTGTTCAGAATCAGAATTACGACTCTATGAAAATAATAAAATCTCTACAGCAGATAAGTAGAGCATTAAAAAAAAAAAAAAACAAAAAAAAAAACAAATGATGGAACTATAATCCGTAGCAAGCAAGCAAAGATCAATGGCGGAGAAAGCTCCAATCCAATGGCAGGATCTAAAAGAACTTCTGTTCATAAAAAATGATGGATCTACAGTGATGGCATACTTGTCTTTGATGAGAATCTGCAGATGAACCCATATTACTATCCCTTGATTTGGTTCAGGCATTCCGTCGAACATCAAGCAGGCCTCCCGCATGAGGTAGAGTCACATGTTTCCAAATCAAGATACAACTTGTAAATGAAAATCTTCCATGACTTCTAATCAAAATTAAGCCTATAACATCATTTCAACAAATTCTACCTACAAAAACCATACCAACAACAAGAACCTAAAATACCCACACATCCACCGACTGATCTGCCATAAAAACCAAAATCACAGGAAACAAATCAAAAATTCGCCCGAAAATCGATCTAATCGTAGGCATATGAACGAAAAATGTCAGAAATTGGAGAAAATGCGGTAAATTCTTATATTTTCTCACCGATCTGCATAAATTTTAAGGTTTTGGACGAGCAGCTTTGGAATGTGAGAGAGTTTAAAACATGTCCTTGTTTTCCTATTTTGCCTGAGAGAGAGATGTCTGGATTTTGGGGGTAGCGAACGCGCATGATTTTGGAAATTTTCTGATTTCGGGGAGTGCGAGAGGGGAAGCGGATTAGCTACTGAGAGGACGGAAGCGGATTGTCCCCTACCCCCAGAGGATGATCTGTCTGGGCAGGGCTCTGTGGGGCCAACCGTAATGTGAGGACTTTATCCACACCGTTCATCCCTTTTATTAGATCATTTTATTATACGATCCCAAAAATGAGACAGGTACACACCTCCAATCAGCCACACCAAAGGAAGCAGCAGTGATAATGACACCCACCGTTGAAACCTTTCTAAGTGCCACTGTGATGTTTTTTTTTTTTTACCATCCAACCTATTCATAAGGTCATGTAGACCTAGATGAAGTGAAAACACAAATATCAGCTTGTTCTAAAACTTTTATAGCTCCCAATAAGTTTTTAATGGTGGTTGTTCAATCCCCACTTTGTGGGCCACTTAAGCATTGGTTCCACATAACATTTGGGTTCAGACTCTAAAATTATCCGTAAATATGGATGGGCAGTGTAGATAAAACCCTTACATCAAGTTGGCCCCACAAAGCTCTGCCCGGATGGATCATCGTTCGGGCAGGGGTAGGACGCAATCCGCTTCCGTGCCAATTTGGCTCGCGACACTTCCATTAGCAAGTGGATAGTGGTCGGTGTTTTGGGCCCCACCATGATATATGTGTTTTATCCACATCATCCATCCATTTCCCAAGATCATTCTAGTCCTTCATCCAAAAAATGAGCCAGATATAAATCTTATTTGGACCACACCGAAGGAAAACAAAACAAAAAAAAAGAAAAAAAAAAAACGCGGATTTTTGTGATTCGTCGACGGCTAAAAGCCGTCGGAGAAACCACTATACAACTGTTGGCTTGGGTAATGTTTTTTAGCAGTGACCGTTAGAGATTAAACCCCTTGTTGTTAGTTTCATGTAGGAATGGATTTACGTTTTTTTATACCGATGAAACTGCCCTTACCTGACCGCACTTTGCAATCTCCATGGGCATGCCCCCTTAACCCAGACCGTATGTAGGGCCCGCCTTATTATTTATGAAAAATCCATCTTGTTAATCTATTTTACCAACTTATTTTAGTGCACGACCCACAAAAAAAAAAAAAAAAAAAAAAAAAAAAAAAAAAAAGAAAAAAATGCCCCAGATCCAAAGTGCGAAGTGGGACCTATAATGGCCCCAAGATTCATCAACGATCGTTCAATTCCTACTGATTCCTGTCACTTAATTAGCCCAGTGGAGCTGGTTATTGGCCTCATTTTTTGGTCCATGGCATAAAATGAGCTGGAAAAAACAGATGGACATGGTGGATTTGTCACAAACATCTTGTGGCCCAACGAGTGTTTTAACGGTGAGGTTTTAATCCCCATTGTTTCATGTTCGTGTGACCTACTTGAGCTCTTGATTAGCCTCGTTTTCGTCCTATGCCCTAAAATGAGGTGGCAGAACAGATGGGCAGAGTTGATTGGTCACAAACATCATGGTGGGGCCCACTATACTAAAACAACCTCTGGACTTAATATGCCATGTGGCCCACTGGAGCGTGGCATCGGCCTCATGTTTGGCCACAAGCCATAAAATGAGCTGAAAAACAGATGGAAGGGGTAACGAATATTTTAACAGTGGGTATTTAATTTTCAATTTTTTACGCTTGTTTCCCCCACTCGAGCTTTTGATCGGCCTCATTTTTGGGTCCATATCCTAAGATGAGGTGGCAAAGTAGATGAATTGATTGGATTTGTTACATACATCATGGTGGGCCCCACCTAGGTCGAGCAACCCTCCTCTAGACTTAAATGTCCATCAAACTTCTCGCTTGGCATTGATGGACATTAATTGTTGTGTCCACACTATTTATTAAGCCCACCTTGATGTTTGTGAAAAATCTAACTCATTCATCTTTTTTCCCCAAGCTCGTTTTGGGGCATGCACCAAAAAATGAGATAGATCTAAAGCTCAAAATGGTCACACAATGGACCCAAAATGTTTTGACAGTGGGAATTCAATATTACTATTTCCTATTTTTGGCCCACTTGGGCTATGGACATGCTTATTTTTGAGATCATCCCAAAAATAGGCTGAGAAAACAGATGGACGGAGTGGATTTGTCATAAACATCCTTTGGTCCGACGAAAGTTTCAGTAGTCATCGTTCATTCCCTACTCTTTCCTGTTCGGATTGAGCAGCCACACAGCAACCCAAGCTGGTGCTGTGTTGACGTAGCAAATTTTATGGGCCAACCATGATGCATGTATTATATCCACATCGTTCATCCATTTTCTCAAATTAGTGTATGAGCCCAAAAACCAGGTGTGGATACAGCGATGAAGACCATTTACTAATGAGCATATCATCCTCGTTTGCATGTCAGGTGATCATCATGCCGTGGGCCACCATATGCAAATATTGGTTATCCTAAAAAAAAAAAAAAAAAAAAAAAAAAAAAAAAAAAAAAAAACCTAACTGGGCGGCTTTCATCTAAGGTCCCATGAGTGGGCCTGGCCATCCCACCGATGATTCCGTAGCTCACCAATCTGGGCCTGTACTCGATTTTTATTGCATGGGATGGACCTAGACATGCTTTTGCCTTGCTAGGCCATTTACCTTCCTCTCTCTCTCTCTCTCTCTTTCTCTCAGGTGTGTGACCACATAAACGCATACTATGAGGCCTTTCCACTTGTGATGTTTGATTGATGTTCATCCCATTAATCAGATGCATCATTCAATGGTGAATCATGGGCCTAAAAATCAGGTAGGCCACACAGCAGACAATAATTAAGAGTGGATGCCCACCCATTGAAACCTTCCTGATAGTATATAGGGTCCAATGAGATGTGATTTAGACATCCAGCCCATCCATTGTGTGCATCCCACTTGGATGAGGGGTCATACCAAATTTTATACAATTCCAAAGCTTAGGTTAGCCTCACCAATTGCTTTTAGATGTTTTAGGCATGATTTTATATGGTACAGCCCACTTGAGTTTATTTTCTCCACGTGCATGCACCTAGACTGGGACGACTTTGTTCTGTTCACATTTGGTTAAATGTGTGTAGAGTTCCACATATGTAGGGCCTATGGTTTGGCCAAACCATTAATCAAATGGATCCAACATGGATGAGGTATATATGCATTCAAAGTCTAAAGAAAGAATATCTTAACTGTTTGATATTTGGTCTTTCTACCATTGAATGGTAATAATTTCTTATGATTAATATCCTCGGCATCTCCTATCCACCAGGGGGACCATCAAATCAATTATTATTGATCACCCATACCTCAACATTGAGGACCTGGAGTGGTAGTAAGCTGGTTATGTCCTATGACAGTCTTTCATGTCAATCCCATGGTCTATTTGTACGGGTCTTGAGCCATCACTCAATGAGGTTTGGTTGAGTAAATCTTACTGTATTACAATGAGATACATGGCATCGTAACTGTTGGTTTTTGGGTTTTTCAATGGCATAAGCTGTTTATTCAACCTGTGATGGGTACACATGACGTGGATAAGAGTCGGAAACAAATTAAGAATAGGGCTTGGAAAGAGTATATAAAATGAATTGAGGAATTCACGAAGGTGGCAAGACATCATACAGGCGGACTTAATAGCACCCGATGTCCATGTCGCAAGTGCAACAACTTGTACTCTATATTAAAATTATCTCCGATATTATCTTTATCTCCAACTCAGCGATATCGATAACATTGGTAGCGATACTGATAACGTTGGTAGTATCAGAAATTTCAAGTATTAGCAATGTATCGCTAAGTATTACCAATGTATCGATATCACTAATGTAATCATCAACATTTTTAACTATGCAAATTCTAGGTGCTGCTTATATTGCCAATGCATCAATATCGCTAATGTATCGCCAATATTTTCGATTATGTAAATTCTAGGTAATGCTTGTATCATAACTTTATCAACGATATTTCAATAATATCGCCAACGTATTGATATCATCAAAATTTTATTTATTAGAAAAAAATATATATATTTCATAATTTCTTTATGGGCACATGATTGTATGTAGTGTTCAATTTCTCATTAATAATATTGATAATATTTTGATATTATCGGCATCACAACATACACGATATTGAGACCACAGTCTTTCATTTCATTTAATTCCAATTGTTGATGATTTTTTTGATGAAATAGCATGTGTTGTTAATATTTTGCAATATTGATGGATGCTTAGATGGTAAAATAGGTTGGATGAGATAGTTGGACTAATTTCTTACAACAACACATGCTTTTAAGGCCCCATTAAATGGAAACTTGTTGTGTGTGCATTCTTTTTGTAATTTTTTGATTTCTAAATATGCAAATATGTACATTTAACATCTCTTGAAGTTTCGCTGAAAACTCCACCATTTTTCCCATGTTTTCCCGCATTTCCGATTATCAGCAATATTAACGAAGATATCGATATTGTTTTTATATCCCTGGCCAATGAAACTTATAGCGATACCGATACTTCAAACACTGCTTGTACTACAAAGCTATAAACGATGTGCATGTTCATTTATATGATAATGGGATGGATAGGACGTATACCCGGTGGTATCATCATAGTGAAACTGATGAAGCTCCAATGATTGAGGATGATAATGATGGTATGGCAGGAGATGAAAATACATATTCTAATGCCATGTAGGACATCATAAAAGACTTGTACGCGAGAACATTGATGGATAATTGGGTCGGAGAATCAAAATACATCCATATTGTCGATGTGACAATAGAGGAAGGGCAAACAGATAAATTTACTTGCTTATTGAGAGATGAGCGTGAACTATATCCAGGTTGCCAGAAGTATTCGAAGATGTCATGCTTGATAAAGTTGCTACGTATGAAGATAATAAATGGCTAGAGCAACAAATCATTCAACATGATGCAGGAGTTCATTAAGGATATACTTCCCGAAGGGGAGACATTACCAAAGTCCATTATGAAGCTAAGAAGGTCTTGCGGGACCTGAGACTTAGATATGTGTCCATACATGCATGTAAGAATGATTGTATACTTTTCTGGAACGAGTATGAGAATAATGATACATGTCCAAAATGCAAAGAGTCTAGATACAAACGAGTAAATGTTGGGGGTAAGAAGATCCCGCACAAGGTCATGCGTTACTTCCCATTATAACCAAGGTTGCGAAGATTGTTTATAAGCAGGAAGACAACTTCTGATATGAGGTGGCATAAAGAGAAGTGCACCCACAAACCCGAGAGAGAAGTTATTAAGGCATCCAGTTGATTCTAAAGCCTAGCAAGAATTTAATAAGAAGCATAGTTGGTTTGTCAACGATCCACGAAATGTACGGCTTGGACTAGCCAGCGACGGTTTCAACCCATTTAGAAACATGAGTACTTCTTACAGCACGCGACCGATTTTACTTATTATATACAATATTCCACCATCTTGGAAGTGTATGAACGAGCTATTCTTCATGATGTCCTTGCTTATTCCTATCTCAAAATCCCTTGAAATGACATTGACGTGTAATTGCGTCCGTTGATGGATGAGTTAAAAGATTTGTGGGAACATGCATGGCGTAAAGACATATGATGTGTTGAAGAAAGATAATTTTCAATTGCATACAACATTATTATGGACCATTAATGACTTTCCTTCCTATGAGAATTTGTCCGGATGAAGTACAAAAGGCAATATGGCATGTCCTACGTGTAACAAGGAAACGACTTCTTATTCATTGAAGAATATGGAAGAAAGATTTGTTATATGGGCCATCGTCGCTTCCTCCCTCCGCAGCATAGATGGCTAAAAAGAGGTAAAGAGTTTGAGGAGATGGTGTGTACCCTCATATCACAGTAACCTCAATCACATCCTTGTTGAGGTGTGGAGCCAGCACACCAATGTCTTTACCGAGCTGCTCGACCAGTTGAGTGGGCTACTCGACCGGTCGAAGGGTGCTGCTCGACCAATTGAGGGCCCGCTCGACTCAAATCCAGTGAGCAGGATTTTTTAGGCTCGACCAGTCGAGGGCCTTTCTCGACCAATCGAGGCCGGGTACGCTCGACCAGTCGAGGACCTGGCTCGACTAGTCAAGGGTTACGCAGATTGTGCACGGATTTGGTGTGGACTGCGTAATTTTGAGGCGGTTCTCGTAGAGGTGCGGAACGAAAGTTTCCTAAACTATAAATAGGGATCTTAGGGTTATTATAGGGCATAAAAAGGTATGAAAAATGGTTTTTTAAAGCAAGTCTAAGGGTTTTTTATACGTCCAAGGTGAGTAGATTGCATGTAATCTCGTTTTCTTCATAGTAGAAGTTTGTAGCCGTGATTTTTTACCCTTGTTGGGGATTTTCCACGTAAATTTTGTCTTGTGGTTTATTGGTATGCTTGGATTCTACTTCTAGATTATATTTCTTCCTATTTATTGTTTGTGGATGAGACCAGAGATTGAATCTCGGTGCACTTGCATTGTTGGCGTGTTGCCCAATAACTGGTATCAAAGCTATTGGTTTAGTTCAAGAGGGAGCGATGACGGAAGAAGAAAAGACTAGAATTGAGAAGTTTGATGGTTCAAACTTTGCCTTCTGAAAGATGCAGATGGAGGATTATCTATATTAAAAGGACCTCTATATTCCTTTAGGAGGAAAAGAAAAGAAACCAGAGAAGATGACAGATGATGAATGGTCTTTATTGGATCGGAAGGCTTTAGGAACTATCTGACTCTCTTTGTCTAAGAGCATCGCCTTCAATATATCCAATGTAAAGACCACAAAAGAATTAATGCAAGCTCTAGCTACGATGTATGAGAAATTGTAATGCCCTGAAAATCGGGGGTCGAGCATAAACTCAACTCCCGAGTTCCAACGCATCACTTATGCAACAAAATGAATGATAATTGAATGTTGTCTGTATTAGTGCATTGAATATGAGTGAGATTAAGCCAAAACAGCATATCATACTCCAGAGACAGCTAAATTTGCAAGCGAAAGACTGTGATAGATAAATAAAATATATAAACTGAGGTCCAGAGTATGATAATGTTACCAAGTTAAAGAATTACAAGTACAATTCAAATGATACCAAATGTGTAGAAGTATAATGTCTTTTATCCCAATACCATAGCCCCATCAATACAATACCAGGTCTTTATAAATCAGTTAGAGAGTTACATGTAGGAGAACTCCTCCTTAACATCATAGTAGTGGTCCGGCTCTGCTTCATAAGCATCGTCATCACCTAAAACTCAACAAATCTGGTTGGTGTGTACAACATCGTCCCGTAACGTGGGAGTGAGTGATCAACTCAGTGGAATAATAAAGCATAGGTTAACATGTTATCAATTCAGTCAAGCAGTAATGATAAAGCAGTACAATCGAATAATTCTAACTACTCTTATTTAATGCAAGTATGAAATGACATGATGTATGCCCTTGCCAAACCACCCTCATGCGACACCATCTTACGTTCGCGAATGTGTTCATCCCTCAGTGCTCCACATCTTCCAGGCACATGCAATGCGATGATAAGTATGATTATCGAGTTGTTATTAGTCCATTTCAATCAGCAGTATTGAAAAACTAAGGTACCTTCCTTGTATCATTCCCCAACATGATCCATTCTAGGGTCGTCAGTCCTAGTTAATCTCATATGATATTATGGTTTGAGAGGTATAGCGAAGGCATCACAAAGGGCTCGTCACCCGTCAGCACGGATACAGATCTCACCGTATGCGGCTCAATTGTTGGCCGTCAGCTCGAATACAGGTCTCACCGTACTCGGCTCAATCGCTGACCGTCAGCTCGAATACGGGTCTCACCGTACTCGGCTCAACTCATGTTCTAGTTACTGCGAAGGGCTCATCGCCAATCACAGACCTTAGAGTATACTCGAATACACTACGGAGGGCTCGTCGCCCGTCAGCACGAATACAGATCTCACCGTATTCGGCTCTTGCCGTAGGTATCGACAGCTCGAATATAGTGTCTCATACCACCATAATCGGCTCACGAGTCTAGTTGCTCACTGGTCACTACGGGGAGGCACGTGGCCCCAGCGTAGGCCGACAGCTCGACCACGGTGTCCCATACCACCATGCCCGGCTCATGAGCCTTAGCGGATCGAGGTACCATGGTTAGAGGGGATTTCACTGGTAAATTTGGTACCCTAAGTTCAAGCAGAGGCGTCCAAACATGGTGAACATACATAAAGCAGATCGGGTTGCTTGACGAGTTCGGCTAGTTCGAGCGCACAACAAGTTGAATGATATGAAGCGCATAAGCACTTTGTGTGGCCAACCACTATGGCCAATCGAAGTACGACTCGTGTTCGTCGAACACATCTCACGTGGCAAATGAAACTCAGCCACAAATTCGATCCCGTTACCGACTGCCTGGACTATAATCATAGCCCTAAACACAATCAATTACAGAACAGTTAAAGCAGTAATGGATCAAGATTTCAAATCATACAATCAAAGTCTGATATTATCCGTTTAGGGCTGCCAGGGCTGTTGCACGCACTCGTTGCTCCACTCACCCATCACCCATGACGGATCATACAACGTAAACATGAATTTAAACATATGCATCACATAGATAAAATCATATAATCATTTGAGCATGTTATGAAGCACAACACAAGCATGAGTTTGTACATATTAAATTCCTAATCACACAGCTATCCAAGGAAATCATACACATAGTTAAAGGAGTTGAGGATCATATCTCAACACCCTTATACATTACAATTTACTAACTACTACTCATTCAGACATTTCAATAAACACTTTAGACTACATACATCAACATACATGACATATGTTGATCACATAGGTATTAGGCCAAATCCTTTCACTAGGGAGTTACCCCAATCATAACACGCATACACCCACGACGGACAGTCATGGCAAGCAGGAATCCAAGTTCCATATTCATTCAGTCATTTCCACAAACACTTGGGCCACACATTTTTATATAAGTAGTGGATATTGGTCGTGGCGTGATTTAGGGCAAATCCTTTCGTCAAAGGGGTATCGCCAATACAACAATCATAAATCCATGACAATTAGTCATAGCGAGCACGAATGAGAATTCTATACTCATTCGGTCATTTTCACAAACACTTAGAATACACTATTTTAACATACATAGTTTATATTAGCAAAAACATGTATTAGGACGAACCCTTTCGCCAAACAAGTATTTTATCCATATATAATATATTAATACAGCAAATAATCATGGCAAACACATTTTCAAAATTTATACGTATACAGTACTTTCTACAAATACCTAGAGTATGTAAAATTTCATATTCTTCATCTTTAATCGAAACGGAAAACAGACAGCACTTTATACATATGCAATTGCATGCAGATCATGAATTTATCATTATCTGACATTGAACGCGTTGAAAACCATAACCTATATACCTACAGTCCGCACCTTTTATCGTAGAATCGCAACGAGTATGATAGGTTTGCTAAGCTTCTGTATTCGGGAGTTTGGCGACCTATAGAACGGAATAGGTTAGCTATTTCATAACCTATAACTATCAAAACCCCAAAACAGGTTTGGGTTAGGGTTTCTTACCTAGAAATGACGCCAGAATTGCCGGGAAAACGATTAGATTGAAGTGGTTGAACACGTGTAGCGGTAGGGAAGCAGGGCAGGGAGATTCTCCCACATCTCCCACACTTTCTCTCTCTTTTCTCTCTTCTCTCTCTAGGGTTTCTCTCAAATTCATATGGCTGCAATGAGAGAGGGTTTAAGGTCCTTATATAGCCTAAAAACTCACCGAAATAGACTCCAGGTCAAAGTATACTTAGATTATAACCAAAGTGGGTCAGTTTCAGCTCAACAGAGGACTTCTGGCGGGCCTCCTTGAGCCAAAGGTTGGACTTAAGCTCATCGACACCGGATCTACGTTTAGTAAAGTTTTCGTTTCGGTCAGGATTCCAGATCGCAAATGGCGGACCAGTATCAGTTCAACGGTCAGCGGATCTCGATCGGAGATTCCGAGTACATGGATATGTGTACGAAATTTCTCCTGATCCGAGGGTGTAATTTGATCTGATTCTGACGGTCTGGTTGCTTAAAACTGATCTGCAAGCGAGAGGTGCCAGATTACTATTTGAGATATTTATTTTTAAAGAAAATCAAGTATTTTCACACTCCTCGCTCCTGACTCAAGCGAATAGCACTGGGACACTATCTGGATTTGATTTCTTAGATGGTTGTCAAGGCCAGAAAGGCGGTCCTAATTCCTTAACTTCGTGTTAATCGGACTTTCGACGTGCGGTTCAGATCTGATACGGAGTTTCGAGATGCTCCTGAGAGAAGCCGGGTAATGGGATTGATCCTAGATTTTAGGGTAACCTAGCGTCAATGATTTTACAAGTTTTGGGTCTTGCAGATCGTATTTAAAGTGATTGGTACTAATTTCACGGGTACTCTAGTTTCACACTGGCTAATTCTCGCCTAATTTCTAAAGGATTTAGTCCTGAGTAATTTCCGTCTGAGGTAGTACCTGGGCCTTTGTAGTTTATATATAAAGTGATCCAAGTTATACTACTTAGCTAGTTTAAGATAGCGTCTAGGGTAAAAGTACTTAGAAAAATTAAAAGAACAAGGTGGTGAAGGGTGAGATTTGTGAAGGAAATGGGTTAAGGAGCGATTTTAGACTGTGGGATTCAGTTCTGACAAGTTAATAAGGTGTTAGGATCGACCCATTGCCTAAGGACGTCTAATCCCAGGTTGGCAAAAATCTGGGATGTTACAGAAACCCTCAGCGTCCAACAAGGTTCATCTTATGAAACGGCTGTTCAACATGAAGATGTCAGATGGTGGGAGCGTGGTTGAACATCTAAACGAGTTCAATACAATCACAAGCTAATTGAAATCCGTTGGCATCACTTTTGAGGATGAGGTTAGGGCGTTATTGATCTTGTCCGGTTTGCCAAATAGTTGGGATGGTTTGGTGATTATCGTGAGCAATTGTTCAGGGTCGATAAAGCTGAAATTTGATGATGTGGCTGGTATAATTCTTAGCGAAGAATCTAAAATAAAGGCATCGAGAGTTTCAGGGGATTCAGGGAATGTTCTAAATGTTGAAGGAAGAGGAAGATCGCTGAACAAATGAGGCAATAAGCACGTACGTTCTAAGTCAATGAAGAAGTCCAAGGGACCGAAAGACAAAGACGGGTGTTGGCATTGTGAGGAGAAGGAGCACATGAAACGTAATTGCAAAGCGCTTAAGAAACAAGAAGGAAGTTCTTAAGGTGGGAAGGATTCAGTAAATCTATCTGAGGAGAGTGACATAGAGGCGTTAATCTTGTCTTTTGATGCGTGGAATGAGACTTAGGTCATAGACTCGGGTGCTTCGTTTCATGTCACTTCATGTAAGGAAGTTCTGCATAATTATGTGTCAGGTGACTTTGGGAGAGTCTACCTGGGTGATGATGAGTCATGTAGTATTGTTGGAAAGGGAAACGTTCATATAAGTCAGAAAGACGGAATGGTTTTGAAATTGAAGGATGTCAGACATATACCGAGTTTGAGATGGAACTTGATCTCAGTGGGACAGTTGGCCGATACCTGATATTTGACGATATTCACTAGTGATTTCTAAAAGATCACAAAAGGTGCTTTGGTGATATCTCGAGGCAAGAACGAAAGTACTTTGTACGTGACTTCTAGATCGTATAGTTTACTCGCAGTCGCATCAACTGGAGTGAATGCATGGGCAGTTATGACATCAGAGGTTGGAACATATGAGTGAGAAATGGATGAAAGTGTTATTGTCAAAAGGGAAGCTACCAGGGCTAAAGTCTATTAACTTGAAATTCTGTAAGGACTGCGTGTATGGCTAGCAGAAGAGGGTAAGCTTCAAGAAAACAGGACGCGCTCTAAAGACGCATCTGTTGGAGCTTGTACACACTGATGTATGAGGACCGGCACATGTATCATCTCTTGGTGGCTCACGTTATTTTGTTTCTTTTATTGATGATGCTAGTAGAAAATTGTAGGTCTATTTCTTAAAGCAAGAATCGGATGTATTTGATGTATTTAAGAAGTGAAAAGTAATGGTAGAAAATGAGAAAGGTAAAATGGTAAAATGTCTCAGATCAGATAATGAGGAAGAATACTGTAATAAGAGGTTTGAGGAGTATTGTGCAGCAAATAAAATCAAACATCAGAAAATGATTCCAAGGACACCACAGCAGAACAATGTGGCTAAGCGCATTAACAGGACTATCCTTGACCGCGCTAGGAGCATGAGGTTACATGCAGGGTTGCCTAAGACGTTTTGGGCAGATGCTGTGAATACTGCCGCATATCTCATCAATAGAAGTTCCTCAGCACCATTGGATAGTGGGCTACCAGAAGAAGCGTGGACTGGAAAAGAAGTGAACCTTGCATATCTTAAAGTATTCGGTTACACTTCATATGTTCACATTGATGCAGAGCACAGAAACAAGCTGGATGCGAAGTCTAGGAAGTGCAGGTTTATAGGCAACGGGTAGCATAATTTTGACTACCTTTTTTGGGATACAGAGAACCAGAAAATCATCAGAAGAAAAGTCGTATTCTTCAATGAAAAAGTGATGCATAAGGACAGTATGCAGCAAAAACAAAATAAGGTCGATGAGAAAGAATTCGTAGAGTTGGAAGAGTTACCAGACACGGGTGTTACACTGCCACAAGATGACCATGCACAAGAGCATAATGACGCAGAGCCATAGACACTGATTGTGAGGAGGTCTACTCAGGAGAGGAGACCCAAGGTCCGATACTCACCCTCCTTACATTATCTATTGCTGACAGATAATGGTGAACCAGAGTGTTTTGAAGAGGCATTATAGTTAGATACACGGGTTAAGTGGGAACAGGCCATTGATGATGAGATGGACTCTCTTGAGTCTAATCGTACGTGGGAGCTAGTCACTCTACCTAAGGGTAAGAAACTTTTCATAACAAGTTGGTTTATAGACTGAAGGAGGACCACGATGATTTGAAATGGTACAAGGCTAGATTGGTTGTGAAAGGGTTCCAATAAAAGGCATGTATCAACTTCATTGAAATATTTTCACCAGTTGTGAAAATGTCTACAATTCGCATGGTCTTAAGTATAGTGGCTATAGAGGACTTACATCTAGAGCAGCTAGATGTTAAGATAACATTTCTTCATGGGAACTTTGAAGAAGAGATATACATGCATCAGCCGACAGGATACGTGGCACCAGGAAAGGAAAACAAGGTATGTAGACTGAAAAAAGTCTATATGGCCTGAAGCAGGCCCCGAGGTAGTGCTACAAGAAGTTCAACAATTTCATGTCGGGAAACGGTTGTTCACACCCCAAGTATAGGATTGTGATGTAGTAATAATCTCGGTAAGACCGAGGTTGAATCCACAGGGACTGAACCTTATACGTAATTTGAAAGTAACTTGAACTAGAACTAGGCGAAGATGTAATTTAAATCAAAGGATTTTTAAGAGGATAATCGTGAAATATTAAACTAAAGCTTGTAAAATTCAAAGGTGGGAAACTAGGGTGCCAAGGATCCACTTGTAGAAATCAGAGAGATCTATGCTTGATATAACCTTAAAAATCAAATTTGAACTTCCTTTGATCTAGTCATCAATGGATAAGAGGTATGAGAATTAGACTTGATTCCATCACAAGGTCATGCCCATGAGACAAAGCAAACAATAGAATCTAACCAATCCACATCTATCTGAGAGGATTATGAACATTAGGAAGGGTTCCATCATCCAACCATGCCTAGGAGACGATGGTGAACAATAGGGCCTCCTAATTTCATAATCATAATAATGAAAAGGACATGCTCAAAGCTATCGCAGATCTATTGTAATTTAAGTCACAAAAAACCATTAAAAACTAAAGGCATTCCTTAAAATCAAACTAGAATCAGATAAAGTTCGTAAATCAAAATTAAATCAAAAGGCATAAAGGAAAGTCCCCCATCTCACTACAAGCTTCACCTCTTAGCCCTAGCTAAGAGACTTAGCTAGACATGCTTAGGCTAAGAGAAAAGAAAAACAATATAATCAGAAAGAAAGAAGATAAAGAATAATAATAATAATAATAATAACTCGAGGTGCTGGTTCCACGTTCCACCCTTTCTCCACGTGCACAAGATGCTCTAAAGCTCTCTCTCTCTCTTTTCTCCTTTTATAATAATAAGAAGGTCGGTCGGTGCATAGAATTTACGCAGCAAGAGGAAAGGCGGTGCGTGCGAAAGGAGTTATGTAGCAACAAGTTTGACAGCGAGAAAAACCGCGGATGCGGAACATGTTTGACGTCTGATATTCGTTGCTTGGGTTAATTTTGGACGGCCGACCACATGAATGGCTTGAATCTTCATGCAGCTCCCTCGTGGTGGCCCACTGCATCCTTCTGCGTAGGCTTGTTTACGCAGCTAGCGCATTATGCAACCATCTGTCTTATGAAGTTCAACCGCACACGTATCCTTCTCTCTCCGCTCGTATACACACATGTTTAGAAACGTGTGGGGTCTTCATGGTCCTAGTTGGTTTTAAACCCTCTACAAGATAGATGGTTTGAATTTCTTGAATGGGTATGCATGGTGGGCCACATCAAGGCTCAACATGGGGATGATATTCATCGACACTTTCGATTTCGCGTCCTCTTTTACAGCATGCGGACAAGTTTCTTTTCTACATTATTACTCAAAAATAGGTGGGGTCCACCGCAATATCCATCCTAGAAATCTACTCCCTCCATCGGCTCCTATATGTCATGTTGGCTCATGGCCTCAAGTATCAAACGGATCCGATTTGTAAGTGGACCACACGCTCAACCGATGAGCGGACAACACTTACCATTGAAAACACAATCTACTTCCCATGTCTGCAATTGGTGTCATGCATGACACATCTATTTATAAATCTGTCATTCTCTTTTGTTACAATTTCTGATATCCGTATCTCTTAACTGCACCATGCAAATGAGACGAAATTTCACCAGTACTTGTTATTTTTCATGCTCTTTTTAACGCCTAAGTTCGAGCCTTGATCGCTTATGGATTACCAAGATGCTCTTTAATGGCTAGCGCCCTCAATCTTTCCATTGGGCCACTTCCATAAGGATCCAATGGCTGAAATTTGACATGTACAGTTAATTTATGGTCCTCAGGCCATATATAAAGTTTTGAGCCGAACGGATGGTGGGAACCCTATGATCATGCATTCTGGCCGACTTTCAAGCCCGTTTAAACCCAATCACTTGATTTTCTCAGATCTTTGGCATGTAAATTTTTCGATCTCAGTCCCTTGGGGTCCATCCCTTGCCTTGGTGACTTAAGAGCATTAAATCCATGCTTTTAGTACCATTTTTTTAGTCCAGGTTCCTAAATTCACCTTGCATCATAAACATGATTAAAATAAGACGTTAAACCGTATCATGTTCATAAAATTAGGTAATAACTGGGGTCTAATATGCAATATTTGACCCCTCAACAACGGTTTTAAGAGATGTCATGCAGACCACTGTTGCTATTTGAAGAAATTTGATACGTCGTACATCATCCTTCTTTTGTATGTTGATGATATGCTTGTGGCCGGACCAGCATGAAGGACATCTCAGATTTCAAAAGACAACTGTCTAGAAAATTTGCCATGAAGGATTTAGGAGCTGCAAAACAAATTCTAGGCATAAGAATAAAGCATGACATGGAAAACAAGAAACTGGTTTTGTCACAGGCAGAGTACATAGCCAAGCTACTTGATCGATTCAGTATGGGAGGTGTTAAGCTGGTTAGCACTCCATTAACCAACCACTTCAAGCTTTCTAAGGAGCAAGGTGCGATGACGTAGGAGGAACGAGACTGCATGACTAAAGTCTCATACACGTCAGCTATTGGGAACCTCATGTATGTTATGGTGAGCACGAGGTCAGATATTGCTCAAGCAGTGGGAGTTGTTAACAAGTTCATGAACAACCCCAGGAAGAAACATTCGGAAGTTGTGAAGTGGATCCTTAGATACCTGGTAGGTACTGTGGATGTAGGGTTGTGTTATGGAAGATCAGAAATCAAGCTATAAGGCTACGTAGATTTAGATTTAGCAGGAGATATAGACAGCAGAAGAAGCACTACAGGGTATGTCTTTACTCTATGCAGTGCTGCAGTCAGTTGGGTCTCTCAATTACAAAAGATAGTATCTATCAGTACAACGGAAGCAAAATATGTTGCAGCTACAGAAGCGTACAAGGAGATGGTGTGGATACAAGGTTTTATGAAAGAGTTGGGAAAGAAGCAAGCAGATTGCAAGCTGTACAGTGACAGTCAGAGTGCAACACACATGGCTAAGAATTTAGCCTTTCATTCAAGGACCAAGTTTATTGACATCAGATATCACTTCAAACGTTCGTTACTAGAAGATGGATCGATTGCTCTGGAGAAGATTCATACAAGTGAGAACCCTGCGAATATGTTGACCAAAGCGGTCACACTAGAGAAGCTGAAGCTCTGTTCAGCGTCGATTAGTCTTCAGGCTTGAAGAAAGGGAGGTGATGCACTCCGAATTTAGAAGACGAAGGATTATGGTTAATGTGTCTCCAAGTGGGAGATTGTTGAGGGGTGGAGCCAGCACATCAATGCCTTTACTGAGCTACTCGACCGGTCGAGTGGGCTACTCAACCGGTTGAAGGGTGCTACTTGACCAGTCGAGGGCCCGCTCGACTCAAAGTCCTACGAGCAGGATTTTTTAGGCTCGACTAGTCGAGGTTACGCAGATTTTGTGCGGATTTGGTGCGGACTGCGTAATTTTGAGGTTGTTTTTGCAGAGGTGCGGAACGAAAGTTTCCTAAACTATAAATAGGGATCCTAGGGTTATTCTAGGGCATGAAAAATGTATGAAAAAAGGTTTTCTAAAGTAAGGCTAAGGGTTTTTTATACGTCCAAGGTGAGTAGATTGCTTGTAATCTCGTTTTCTTCATAGTGAAAGTTTGCACCCATGGTTTTTTACCCTTATTGGTGTTTTTCCACATAAATTTTGTCTTGTGGTTTGTTGGTATGCTTGGATTTTACTTCTAGATTATATTTCTTCCTGTTTATCGTTTGTGGGTAAGACTGGAGATTAGATCTTGGTTCACTTGCGTTGTTGGCGTGCTGCGCAACACACCTCAGTAGTAAGTTGAATGTCACATTTAAATTATCCAAATAGTGTAAAATAGTCACTAATTATATTTTATTTTAATTATTTTGCAAATTCTCTTATAGACTAGTATTATCTCCCTAGGCCCCCTACCGCATTATCGAATACACACATTTCTTCTTTTTATTGATTTTTATTAGACAATTTGGACATGTGTACTTTTTTGTTTTGGATAATTATAAAATTCGTATTAATTAAATTAAATTATTTTTGTATTTCAATGGATGATAATGAATATTGATTAATACATGTTATTTTGTTCGATTAATTGATTCAAACAGGATTAAAATATTTGTATTAGCGATAACTTTTTTCACTAATAAATAAATCAACATAATTCACGATGACTAACACTTGTCGACTAAAGTCCTTGGCAACATGTTTGGAATTTTTAGCAATGAGTAAATTCATAGTACAAAATCTTTATTAGCGACAAGTTTCAAGTTCAGTGATGTTTTGTGATATGTAATGGCGATGTGTCAACTCATCGCTAATATTTTGTGACAAGTTGTTAGGTCGTGGAAAATAATTAATTCATTGACGATGACTTGTTGTTTTTGTTATTAAATAAAATTTGTGACATCATATTTGTAACGAAATTGGCGACGATCAACACTCGTTGCCACAAGGTTTTGGCAATGACTTTATATTTTTTTTAGCAATAAGTGGACTCATCGCAAAACATTTTTATTTACGGCGAGTTTCGTGTTTAGCGACGTTTTATGATATGTAATGGCGACTTGTAAACCCGTCGCAAATAAGTTATATTTAGTAACAACTTATTAAGTTGTCGCAAATAATTAAGTCATAGGCGATGGATTTCTGCTTTCGTCACTACATAAAATTCATGACGTCATTTTTTGACAAAATTGGCGACAAGCAACACTCGTCACAAAAAAGCTTTTGTGACAGGTTTGGAGTTGTTAGCGACGACAAAGACTCATCGCAAAACATCTTTATTCACGGTGAGTTTCATATTTAGCGACATTTTATGGTAATGGTGATGTGTCAACTCGTCACTAATTAGATATATTTTACGACAAGTTATTAGGTTGTCGCAAATAATTGAGTCATTGGCGATGGGTTAGTGTTTTCATCGCTAAACAGAATTTGTGACATCATATTTATAACAAAATTGATGAAGAGCAACACTGGTCGCAAAAAGGGCTTTGCAATGAGTTTGAGGTTTTTAGCGACAAGTTAACTCGTAGTAAAGAGTCTGAGTTGTCGTAGTGGATAATAAATTGACAGTCCAAGTTTATTACACTAGAGAATATGTAATCATTTAATTATTCCTCATTTTGGTCCCATCCTTCTATTGCCAATCATGTTAGAGGTCACTTCATAACCATCTAGCTAGTCATGGAAATGAACTGCTCTCATGGATTATAATAAAGGAATGATTGGGAATCTATACCAGCCATCTTAGGTGGGGCTCAATTTTGATTTCCTATCCTTCTTGAGAAATCACTTTGATCATATGTCCTAAGCATCTAATCAATGGAAAAGAAATGAGTGACAATTTATTATACTAGAAAAATGTCAAATTAATGATATTCATCGTTCATGATGTAGGGCCCACCTTTGATTGCATTTCTTTCTTAGAAGTTACTTTGATCTGAAGATCCTAACCATCTGCCAATCATGTACAGGAAATATATGGTCCAATATTGATCATAATAGAGAAGTTGTGATCAGTGATCTAGATTGCCCATCAGAAGGAGGCAAACATTTATGATCTGTCCTTTTTAAAAAATACTGTAACTGGATAATCCTAACCATATGATCAATGGATAAATATTCAGAAATCAAGGTATATTATAATAGAAAATGCTTAATTCATCAATTATCTTATTTACCCCTCATATGTGCGGGACCTTTGATTAACGTTCCCTTTTCGGGCCTTGAAACTGGTAATCATAACCATCTGCTAGTGGATAAGAAAGATAAGGTCTTTATTGATTATAATTTATTTACTAACACTGACATGGATCGTTAGCCATAAGAGGCACAAAACCTTATTTTCATCCGATGATCTGATGCGGTCACTGAAGCATCATTTAAATCGCACGATCCTGACCATTGAAATCGCTGGTCACTCGAAGATCATTGATCAAGATGGGTCTAACCCAAATGTAGTCTTCATCATGATCCTAACCATCCCATCAATGAAAAAGAAATGGACGATCTAGATTTAATATACTAGACAATGTCTAATAAGTGATTTGGATCATCCATCAAGAAAGGCCCACCTTTGATTAAAAGTCACTTCAATCTAATAATCCTGGCCATCCAATCATCATCTCTATAAAATAACAGACTATATTGATAATAACAGAAAGTACTCTAATAAGTGATTTGGATCATCCATCATGAGAGGCCCACCTTTGATTGTGTTTCCCTCCTAATGATCCCACTAATCAGATCTGGTAGAAAGGGTATCAATCGACTCAATAGTAGCCGCCATTGTCGGTGGCCTGAAATAGCTTACCTTTGGAATGGTCTGATGGGCCATATGCAGACGATAGAGAGATAGAGACAGAGAGAGAGATATCGGTTAAGCTCTCATTTTAATACATTTATTGCATTTTTTAAATTACACCTAAGCAGCCTTACGCCAATCATACATTCTTTGGAATCTAAGGGTTGGGTCACCAGTTCTTTTCAATGAGAGTAGACTTGATACATCTTTTCATGAGAAGAGATTTGATACTCTGGCATAATAAGAGGCTTCATATGCGGGCACTTAGAAATCATACACGTGGCATACATTAAATTTAAGTTGTAGACAACACAGTCCCTAAGTCAGTCTCAAAATCAGATCAGTTGAGCAATCCCAGCCTCTGATTTATATATGGACACTTTCTAGTTGAAATAGGACCATTGAATTTCATTATTAACCATCTAAATGCATTTAAAGACCCATGTACAATTTGGACAGTTTAAGTTGCAAGCTACACATGCAATTTTTAAGACCTGTGTATCATCCCTAACACTCTATCAGAGTATTAAAGGCTCTTTACAGAATTAGGATTACTTCAATAAATTAACTGTACCTCCAGCCAAAGACATGCATTAAAATTCAACCACCACCTTTGTCTTAGGTCAGCCTACTTGTACTAATCTATATAAAATGACCCATCTCCTCATTCTCCATGCATGTAGTTTTTCTCACCATCTTCATCCCTCCCTTTGTACTCTTTTCATGAAGCTTCATGCAATGGAGCTTCCTTTTGGAAAGAAGACTACCCACCTCCAAAACATCCCTTTGATAGCTCTACTACTAACCCTAATCTTAATGATTTTTGCAATTACACCCCTCTGTTACCCTTTTATTAGCCCTTCATTTCTATGGAAATGGTTTTCTCCTTCATCTCCATCACCTTCTTCTTCTTTCGATGGCGGTGATGGAATGATGAATGTGGGGTTAGATAAGAAATGTGATATTTTCAATGGGGAATGGGTCCCGAATCCTGACGCGCCTTATTACACCAACACGACATGTTGGGCCATCCATGAGCATCAAAATTGCATGAAGTATGGACGGCCGGATAGTGATTTCATGAAGTGGAAGTGGAAGCCGGACGGCTGCGAGTTGCCGGTATTCGATCCGGTGAAATTCTTGGAGCTTCTTAGAGGAAAGTCATTGGCTTTTGTTGGTGATTCTGTGGGAAGAAACCAAATGCAGTCCTTGATTTGCCTCTTATCAAGGGTAAAGAAAAAAAAAAAAACATACATAGTCATTTAAATCTTTGTTTTTTCTTTTGTTACCCTGTTAGTACACCCCACTGTTAGTTCACACTTCACTGTTAGCCACTCACTCAGTCTACCACTTGAGCTATGGATAGGGGTGTAAAATTTAGCTCTCTCTCTCTCTCCCTTATCCAAAACTTTGGTTGGCCATGGAAAAAGAGACAAATCAAGGGAGGCTCCGTTTCCTTTTTCCATAGCCCACCAAAGTTTTGGATCAGAGTGAAAGTCAGGTTTCATGGGGTGCTGCAACACATGGACGGCTCAGATTTTGGACCCACATAATGTGTGATGAGTTCCGAATGAATGTATATATATATATATATATGTATATATATATGTATATATATATATATATATATATATATATATGCGTGTGAAGTGGTACTATAAGGTCGGCCTCACCTTACCTTCCCATGAGGTCGAGCTGTGTGGGCCCCACCGTGATGTGTATTGAACATCAACACCATGCATTTGATAGGTCCCCTTTAGGGTATGGAATATCCCAAAAATCAACCGTATAAAGAACTCAGGTGGCCATACCATCTAAAATCATGTAAAGACATGCCTAAAATATATAAAAGTACTTGGTGGGGCCCATTTGAGTTTTGGATGCCGTTGAAACTTGGTTTGACCCCTCATCCAAGTGGGACACACACAATGGATGGGCTAGATTTGTGAAACACATTTCAGTGGGCCCAATAAATGATTATGAAGGTTGTAATGAGAGGGTAACCCCTCTAAACTGTTGTATGTGGTATGGCCCACCCAAGTCACTTATTGACTTGATTTTTAAGCCCGTGGCCTACCATGGAATGATGCATCTGACTGATGGAATTGATGTTCGACAAACATCACGGTGGGGCCACACAGCTCGACCTCACAGGAAGTTCCCATGAGCTTGACCTCATAATACCATTCCACACACACGTGCACACACACACACACACACACCACACACAACACACACATATATATATATATATATATATATATATATATAATATATATATATATATATATATATATATATCTTTGTATTTTTATTTTTAGTAATATGATCATTATATAACATGATGAGAATTAAGAGAATTGATGTTTTAAACGTTAGCAGTGCTCTACTGAAACACACTTCATTTTCTTATATGAAGTGGAGCGGATTAGGTGCCGTTACCCAGGTAACGGTTATTGGGTGTTTATCGTTACCGTATGGGGCCCACCTTGATGAATATGTTGTATATCCATGCTGTCCATCCGTTTTTTCAGCTTATTTTAGTATATTAACCCAAAACGTATGCAGATCCAGATCTCCAGTAGACCACACCACTGAAAAAAAGGTGAATGACCATTTAAAGGTTTTTGGTAGGCTACAAAAGTTTTGGATCATAGCTTATCTTTGGATTCTCCCCTTATTCAGGTCTGGTTGACCTTATCAAGGGGTTGGATGGCAAATAAACGTTATGGATCTGCTTATGGTAGGCCTTGGGAAATTTTGAACGGTAGGCATTCAATCACCACTGATTCCAGTGGTGTGGTCCACCTGAGGTTTGGATTATCTGCTTAGCCCCACGGTAAGGGTAACAACACCTAATCCGCTCCCTCGATGAAGTGGGCACTAGAAGATCACCACCGTAGGCATGGCACGTTGTCACAATAATGATCAAGACCGTTGATTTTGCAGTCCTCAATGTGGATGTGGTATAACTTAAAAATCAAGGGAAATGGAATATCATGGCCATCCAATCACTGGATGAAAATGGATGAAAACATGAAAATTGAACACAGACACACACAAACACGCACACGAGGAACAAGATGGGAGGAAACGCCCACCCTCCATCTGGTCGTGACTGAGTTGCAAAACCGCCGGAAGTTCACCCTGGCCGTTCATCTAGTCTAGATGAAGGGTATCAATGTTCTGGATTGCATATACACTACATGGTGGACCCACTATTCAAATCAATGTTAGACCTCCATTCTAAACATGTCCCTTTGTGGTGTGGCCTAGCTGAGTTTTGGATCAGGCTACGTTTTTGTTCCAAGGGCTAAGTTGAGGTCACTCATCTAATGGACGGGTTAGATGTTATGAATAGCTCACATGGACCCCACTTCTGTATGGTAACACTGTCGTACGGTGGAGCCCACCCCTTATTTTTTATATTGAACGGATTTCATTTGTTGTTTTGATCCATTCCTTTCTAATCTCTAATCCGAATGAAAAATAGAGATTGCCAGCATATGATTTAACAGGTGTTTGACATTCTAACTGTCGTCCATAAAAAATAATAATAATAAATATTCTATAATATATAAATAAGTCATGTTCATTGATGATGTGGACGCATGTACTCGGTTCAGAGCGACTCACCCATTCGGCTTGGATGGAGTCAGATGAATCGAGTAGTCCTGTGCCCAGCTCTAACCACTACAGATGGACTATACCTCCAAAATCTCCTCGATAGGGCAGTCAAAAGCTTTCGATTTTCAGTACCTAGATGAACTGTTAAAAACAACAACCGTCCACTTTCAATGAAATCTCCTGATATTGGTTGTTGGGTCAGGTTCTCAGGATTCTCAGATGGCGTCAGGATGAAAATTCCAACAAAATTTCAAAAAACATTTGGGTCGTGTTATAGGATTGAGTATTGAGAAATTTGGGTCGGGTCAGGTTGCAGGTCAGGCTCAGGTCGAGCCAACCGGACTGATCGAACCGGGTCTAGTTGCACACCTATTACTGAGCCATGGCCCCACTTGTTAGAATTGAAAGCCAATGCATGTTGTGAAAAATGTGGGCCATGTCTGATGGTGGTTGGGACGTTAGGTTCTTAATATTAGAAAATGATTGAGATAAGCATTTGGATTTGGAGAAATTTAATCATGCCCATATTGCCAAAACAGGCCACTTTCCTTGATCCGAACTTAAATCAAACGAGTTTGAGTTACCCAGTAACTTGACCCGACTCCACCCAAAACTCGATCCGAAACCGACTCGACTCAAATTCTGATATGTATATAATAAAAAATAAAAAATAAATATAACTCTAATTTTTAAGTATCTCTAACCTTGTATGCTGTACCCGACCCACCCTGAACCAATGTCAAACTCTCTCTTCCTCCCTCATCCTCCTCTTCTAAGCTCAGCAATCACCCACCACCATCACCACCCTCCTCCTCTTCTCACTCCTCTTCCAAGCCCAGCAACCACCCTCCTCCTCCTCCTCCCTCTCTCCTCTCCACTCCCTCCCTCATTTCTCGATCTGAATCAGTGTTAACTCGAATCAACTCGGTACTTTTTATTAGGTCGGACTCGGTCCGAATTAGTCCAGGCCAAACCCGAATTCAAATCAGTTTAGGCATACTGGACTTGATACTGAGTTGAGTCGAGTTCGGGTCAGGCCTATTTCAAAATCGGATCGAGTCAGGTCAACCCTAACTCGGTCCGACTCAACTGGATGCCCAACTCTAGCAGTGGCCCACAACATAGCAATGGTCTGTATTACTGAAACATGGCTCCATTTATATATCCTAGTTTGATGGAATTGCTTATGCACTGTTCGGTAGACACTATCCAAGCAAAGTTCTTTCAATAGTAAATTTTGAAACTTTAGCTTTAAAATATTGATTTTACTTATAAATGTTGTTCGGATATTGATGTCTATTATTTTACATGTTTTTACTTATAATGTTGTTGGGATGTCAAGGTTAGGAATAAATAATTATAAAAAAATGAAATATAATTGCATCATTATTATATATAGACTGTCCATCATATGAAGCTCACCTTTGATGTGGATTATCCATCAATAGGACCACCTTTGATGTGGACCATCCATTACTCGGGGCCCACATGTAATTGAACCATCCATTCATCGTTGAATGGCCATCTCGTGAGGCTCACCTCTGATGATGACTTTCATCTATAATGCATGTTTCACCCACCTTTGATGCGGACTGTCCATCACGAGGGCTCACCTTTGATGTGGACTGTACATCATGTGTGGGGGCCTTTGATGTCAACCATCCATCATGTGGGGTCCACCACCACCTATGATCTGGATTGTTCATCATGTGGGACCCACCTTTGATGTGAATACATACATCATGTAGGACCCACATTTTTTGCGGATTACCCATCATGGGCTTACCTTTGATGTGGACCGTCCACTCATCGAGGTCAGACCGAACTCGCGCTATCTCAGCATCAGGTTCGAACCCTCAATCTCAGGTAGGCCAATTATTTTCGGCCTGTGAAGTCCCTCATCGCGAATGTTCCACAAATTCATTGTTCTCTAGATTGGATGATCCTAGCCATCGAATTTGGGTGAATGTGGAATCGATTTCTGTATTTAACCATCTACTTTATTTCCACCAATTGAAGGTTTAGGATCAAGAGAGCTTTTGTGCAAGAGCCATCTTGAGTGGGGCTATAATTCCCAACGGTTTGGATCAATGGAATATGGGCCCACTGCATGGATGGCATGTGTCACTACACAGTGGTTGTATACGTTGGAGACGTCTGGATGGATTTTACAGGGCAATACTCCAGAAGGAAGGCCTTTCTCAGGTTTTCCAGCTGCATGCGCACCCCTCCAGACGCTCTTGCATGTATACGTGTCAACCTTGTACTTGTTTAGGACATCTCAGCCGTGAATATGGTGGGACAGATTATGGGATGATCTGGCTAAATAAGAAAAGAAAAAAATAAATAAATAAGGAAAACACACTATCAGTCTGTACAGGAAGGTTTCAACGGTGATCGTTCAATCCCCACTGTTGCTTGTGGTGTGACCCACTTGAGTTTTGGATTTGACCCACATCCTAACATGAAATGGTAAAACTGACGGACGGAGTGGATGTCACACAGACATATCCGTTGCTTTGGGTTATATAAGCAGAGGTGGATTGCCTACAGAGTCACTGAGTAAACTGTGGGCCCATCATGATGTATGTTCTTATCTATGCCATCCATCCGTTTTTCCAAATCATTTTATAGCATGAAACCAAAATCGAATCATATCCAAAGCTCAAGTGGACCACACGACAGGAAACAGTGGGAATAATTATTTCCACCGTTGAAACCTTGTCAGGGCCCAAAGTGATGTTTATTTGTTATACAACCTATTCCTAATATCACACACACATGGATAAAGGGAAAGAACAAATATCAGCTTGATCCAAAGCTTCTATGGCCCCCAGAATTTTTCAATGGTAGATGTTTAATTCACAGTGTTTCCTGTGGTGTGGTCCACTTGAGCTTTGGATATACTTCATTTTTCGGTTTATACCCTAAAACTATCTGATAAAATGGATGGACAGAGTGGATAAAATAAATAAATCACGGTGGACCGCACATAAGCAATCCGCTTCCCCTTCGAGGAGGTGATATCTCAAAAATCGAAATTCGGTTTCAAGTTCTCTCGGTGTTTTATACTAATCTACTTTTATGGCCGTTTTTATGTTTTTTTTTTTTTTTTTTTTAAATGCATTTAATATCCAAAAGCGACCACCAAACATAGGATTTTGAGTATAAAATAAATAAATAAATAAATCATCAGACAAGCAGAAATGCTGATTTTTAGGTGTCTACTAAACAAGCTCTTGGGACTTTCACTTGATGTTTGCTAGAATAAATTCCCACTATATGCATGGGAAGTCTAGCCTTTTGAATCTGGGCCATTTTCAAATGATTCAAACCGTTTATACCATGTGTCTCACTTGGATTATTTGAATCTTTGATAATCTGCCTATCATGTGTTAGGGGGAGCGGATTGCCCGTGACCTCTCCGTTCCCACGGAGCTGTGTGGGGCCCATAGAAATGCCTGTGACAAATCCACTCTGTCCATCTGTTTTGAAAGACCGCAATAGGACAGGATTCCAAAATTCAGACAGATCCAAAACTCATGTGGTTCATGCCACAAGAAACAGTGGGGGGATTGGATATTTATTCTTACAGTTTATCTCAGTGGTAATAATTCTATGAACGGTTTAGATGGAATATAAACATCATGGTAAGCTCCAGAAGGTTTCGATGGTGGATGTTGCTGTTCCCACTGTTTCGTTGGTGTGGCCCATCTGAGTATTGGGTCTGCCTGATTTTGAGAATCCTGATCTATTGTGGTCTTTCAAAACAGATGGACGGAGTGGATTTGTCATGTCCAAAGGAAATCCGCTCGGTGTTAAGCCATATAAGTGCATTAACGGGTTCAAATGGAGCACATGTATGGAGACATATATTCAGATGATTTAAACATACAGAAAGACATGGTGGAATTTATTCGTTTCAAGCTGGATATGTCACGTGTGTGCTGAGTAATAGTGTATGTATTGGAATGTGGTTAGAGGGGCATTCATATACATGCATGCACTGATTATGCATTTGTGTGACCCTACTCATATGTGTGGGCCCGTGTATTTGGACGTACATAAATAAGGGTAACATCTCTTCATCTATGTTATACAAGGTTTCAGCAATTTTGGACATGTTTATATATATATATATATATATATATTATATATATATATATATATATATATATAGAGAGAGAGAGAGAGAGAGAGGAGAGAGAGAGAGAGAGAGAGTCAGAGAGAGTCCTGGTCTCTGCACACAGTACCGCATGATATATTTTGCGCACCAACCAACACAAGTAAAAAAGGATGGACTGGGATTAAGCCCCACCATGATGCATTCATGAAATCCACCCCGATCATTAAGTCTGTGATAGAATTTTAGTAGATCATACTAGCTTCCTTTCACTTTTTTAATGTATTGCACCATTTTGAGAGAGATTTTGCAACATAGGCTCTGTGGGACCCACCTTGATAATTGTGTGATATCTGTTATGTCAACTATCTTAGAATAACATCTCAAAAAATTAGGCTGAGAGGAGATTTGAGTGGGCCACAACAAATCTTAGAATAACATCTCAAAAAATTAGGCTGAGAGGAGATTTGAGTGGGCCACAACAAAGAAAACAATGAGGATAGGCTGCCTATAATTCCCCTCTCTCTCTCTCTCTCTCTCTCTCCTCTCTCTCTCTCTCTCTCTCTCTCTCTCTCTCTCTCTCTGTAGCATACACCTGCATCTAGTATTTCCCTGTGCCTCCCTTTCCTATTGTCTCTCTACTCTAAACTTTTCTTCATTTTTTTTCTCTTTATCCCCTCCTTACTCCATTAATCCAATAAATGTTAAATCTATTAGTGCTTTCCAATTTTAATACATTGATGCATGTGTATAAACAACATCCAGGCCTAATGTTATGTATCTATGTTTTCATTTGTTTAATTGCAAGTTAATCCATTCACTTGCATTTTCAGGTGGAATATCCCATAGATATTTCTTACACTCATGATGAAAAATCCAGACGCTGGCTGTACACAGTATACAACTTCACTGTTGCAAACTACTGGTCACCATTCCTAGTAAGATCAAAGGAAGCTGACCCCAAAGGGCCCACCCTCACAGGCCTCTTCAACCTCTACCTCGATGAATTCGATGAGGATTGGACGACCCAGATTGACGAGTTCGACTACGTGATCATCTCTGCAGGACATTGGTTCCCTCGGCCATCCATGTTCTATGAGAAGGGCCACATCGTTGGTTGCCACTACTGCTTGGAAACGAACGTCACCGATCTAACCATGTACTACAGTTACCGAATGGCCTTTCGGACCGCATTCCGTGCAATTAACAGTATAGAAAACTTCAAAGGCACGACATTCTTGAGGACATTTGCACCTTCACACTTCGAGAACGGATTATGGAATCAAGGAGGGAATTGTGTGAGGAAAAGACCTTTCATGAGCAACGAAACAACATTAGAGGGGATTAATCTAGAGTTTTATATGACCCAAGTAGAGGAATTTCGGACTGCGAAAGAAGAAGGGAAGAAGAGAGGAATGAAGTTTCGGTTGCTTGACACTACACAGGCAACATTGTTGAGACCAGATGGGCACCCTAGTCGATATGGACACTGGCCACAGGAGAATGTGACAATGCACAATGATTGTATACATTGGTGCTTGCCGGGCCCCATCGACACATGGAATGATTTCTTGCTTGAGATGTTAAAGATGGAAGATGGAGAACTGTCTGATGGGAAGTTCTACAAAAGTGATAGGAAGTTGATAGCTAGATAGCATGTTTCACAGTTTGTAGTTTTAGTTTCTTTCTGTGTCCATTTGATTGGCTATGGACCCACACAAATCATGCACAACCACATCAATTCATTGGTGGGTCCCATGATTTGGGCCACTGAGAAGGGCAGAGTACAGGGATTAAGTTCCTATTTGATTTCTTGCCTTTGTGAAGATTTGCTTTTTTGGGCATTTTCTTTAAATGTTGTAAGTGGGTATTGGATAACTCAGTATTCAAAGCCTGCGAAAAAACTGAAGGTGTTTGGTGTAAATGAAGTAATAAGAGGCTGTGCTGAAATGTGGGAGAAATGCTCATGTAAACAAAATTTATAAATGATTTGTAACTAATGCTAGAGATGATCACATCTTTATAATCTCCACTATACACTTGGATATGATCTACAATAATCTAAACCATTTAACTTGTGGGACACCACATGCATGGACCAGTTCCCGAATCCCAATATTGTTGTGATAGGACGGTTCTATCTGGCTATTTTTGTCCAATGACATTGATTTGCACTTTTCCTCCACTTTTTTTTTTTCACAAAACTGTATCAATGCAATTGCCAATATCATTTAATAGTTTTAGGATAATGACATTTATGAGTGGAGTGGAAACCATTACATATGGAATTAAGGAAAATGTCATTTTATGTTGAAAATTTGTTAGAGATCCTACAACGAAGGCTATCAGCAGTTAGAAGTTCTTATTGGGAGAACAGTAATCGTCAATTCCTCCTGTTATTAATCAATAAGTGGAAGCTTCAATCTTCCATTGGAGGGGAAATTTTAGAAGGAATGTTCATTCATGCGAAAAGTTTCTCTATTTTGAATTACTGTTCCAATTCAGTAAATTCATATCAGGTAGTTGATCACTATTGTTTGGTCCATACCGACACTTGGAAATCTTAAAATCAACAATTGAGGTACCTACTTTTGGTAATACCAGACCAGCTGGGGTTGATGGTGTGATTCAAGATTCTGGTGGCAAGATCAGAGGTGATTTCGCTCATCACTACGGTATCTGTTCAGACACAAACAGTGTTCTATATTGTAGAATTTTTTGCCTTGGCAGCATTATTATTGGGAGTGATTTCAAGGTACTTGTTGGAAAGATTAAAATTCCAACAGCCATCTGAAAAATGAGTTCATCTCATTGCAGTTGAGAGTAATCATATATTTGATATCTTGATCTCTAATATAGAATGACTGTTGCCATGAACTCATCATGTGCTACAGATCAAAATCTATAATATATAATTCTTGTGACAAAAATGAGATCAACTCATTTTTAGGTGGCTACCAATAGGGCAGCAGTATCTATACTCTAGCACCAATGGATTGAGCTTGATTTCATTGACCAGCTTTAGGTATCTTCTGTGCATGAATTTGAGAACAATATTTGCAACAAAGTGGGGTTACTGAGTGAAAGTTATATCTCATTGTTTATATTGAGATATGAATTTACTGAATTGGAACAGTAATTCAAAATAGACATCTCTTCAAGTTATTATATAATGATGTATGTATCTCATTGTTATTTGCCTATACCTGGTCTCATGACATATCACCTATTCAAAGTTAAATGGAATACTGAGGTGCCCATATACCTTAAAACAGTAAAAATAAGCTTGATACTTTAAAGTATGAAATTTGCCACATGCATCATGGATACATTGAGACTTCAGTCTTCAATCATGGAAACTGTTTATTCAATGGGCCTCACCTTGGATGGGGGATAGCTAGAAAATAAAAACTCTTGCATGGAATATTTTTATCCTCGCCTATAATTGGAGGATAGCTCAAAAAAAAAAAAAAAAACAAAAAAAAAAAACAAAAAACAAAACAAAAACAAAAACAACTCTTACATTTGAATATTTTAATCTTTGACTCATGTCGACTCTACATTCAATATGAACAGTCCACAGCCTTCTGAGTAGTCCAACGGCTATTTGAATCAAAGAATTTTTTTTCTCTCTCTCTCTCTCTTTTTGGTATATTCCAAACCCCACAGAAGGCGCATCAGATAAAACTGTTTGGGTCAAAGGACCCCATCCAATTGCTAGTCCTGACATATCTGAATACAATACATGGGGATGTACCCTAGCAAATCAATTTAAAGCATGGAACAATCTTTGATGAAGGCCGCATCTAGCTGAACCAATCAACACTTTGACTTTGCTGCCCCAAGATAATGTAAACAAAGAGAAAACGATGAGGAAAATGATTCTCCTTTTCTTCAACAGATTTCTCCTTTTCTTTTCTGTGTATTTGAGACAACCCTGAAGGGTTGAATATATAGAGCTTTACAATGACTATACAAGGTAAAATGATAAATACAAAATCTTCTACTTATACATCGTCTATCTATAAAATCGGCTATACAAGGCATGTGGCCTGTCTAACAGATCAAACCATCCAAATGCCTAGATTTTTTTTCTGCACAACACATGGAGGTCCAAATCTATGACCCTAGAGGACCATGATCAATGATGGTGTTAAGAGGCTATGTTACAAATGAGGAGCCCTCCTTTCAACGGGCGAGGAATGTTCTGGATAATCTACATTAGTAGCTAGGATGAAGCGTGTGGCTATTGTCCAAAGAATTCTTCTACAAAATTCCACTCTACTCTTAGCAATATGAACCCACTATAAAACTCTAGAAACTTTCAAAAAAAAATTTACACAACTCTACTATTCTGTAGAGAAACCTCTAAACCGTGCACATAACCTCATATATACAAGAAGAGCAAAAAACATGCAAGTGCATGGGATAGCCTCCTTGAAATTCCGACCACATAGCCACCCTCCATTTGTCCAAGCTTAATGAGTTACACTGATCCAAGTTTTAGGGCCCATTTGGATGCACTGTCAAAATGGCTGTTCGGAGACCAAACCCTCATTTCCATCCAAACCAAACCAGGGTTTGCAGCCTGTTTCAAATCCACCTACCCCCTTTCGATCCAAAACAGGGGTTTGCAGCCTGTTTGGAAACCACCTGAAAAAATGAGTATCAAATCTACTCAATGAAATAGGTGCTAAAAAGCCCACTCGCCAAAAACTGGCAAGTCAACAAAATCGGATCAGTTTGCTGTTGATTTTGAGCAAGTCAACAGAATCAGATCGGTTTGCGGCAAAAGGTCTTTTGTGAAAGTTGCATCCAAACCAACCCTTGAAATCAATAGAGAAGACCACAGAAACGATTCCATTGTAGAAAGCCTAGTAGTACCCCTTGGATTTGAATTTCCACACCAAGAAAACTGAACAACTCTAGAACCCTTGTGAGTGGACTTTAAAAAGGACTCATGGCACAGAATACACGTAAGATCCAAGTGCTATCAGTCAGGTCCTGTTGTGAATGTGCTTGGCCTGCAAATCGGGTCGATTCTCTAGTCAAATAGGTCATACATGTAAAAAAGACATTAATAAAAAAATCATCTTGTGAGTTGTGCATCCAATTCATTGTGCTTGTGTGGCCCATCAGCTGCATGGAACAGCCTGGTTTTTCATGCAGGGATCCAAGTGGTGGGGCCTCCCTGACGAATGACTTGGATCTTGCAGACAGGTACCAAGTTGCCACCTATGAGCAACAAATCCCTGGAAAATGCAGTAACATTTCTCAGGATACTGTGGTGCCAATGTCGGGGAGCATTTTCTATAAAGGGTCTTTGGAGTTTGGAGGTGAGGAAGTCAGGTTAATGCGCCGGGGGGGGGGGGGGGGGGGGGGGGGGGGGGGGGGTGCGTTCCATGTAACTTGACTTCAAGAAGAAAGACTTTGGGGAGTCCATATTGTTTGGATAGCAGGCTTCTAATTTCAACAGGACTTGTATGATCCTTTTCTGGAGATGCACAGTATCCTTCAGGCTTTGGTTGGTATGAGTGGAACCCACAGTTCAGCGATCCTAACTGTCCATACCAGTCATCCCATCTTTTGGGTTTTCACTAAAGGATGTGGTCCATTTGTCAGAGAGGTCATGAGAGAGGCAGAAGTAGGGATGCATGAAACTCTGCATCCAGTCTTCTCATCGATGGCCCAACTTCTCCACTTCGGGGTAAGTCGGCTTCAACCAGATAGAGTTCCACCCCACAGAACTCTTCCAAACACGTGAAAATTCCAAAACTTGTGGAACCCAAATTCCCGTAAGTCGGGAGCATGACATCCAAACGACCCATTACAATCAAGATAATCATTTTCGTAAAATTCACAAAGCATTTGTTTTTTTTTTTTTTCTATGAGAAACTATCCTGATACTTTGTAGTAGAAGGATATGTGAAGAATATATGTATCGCATTAGTAGATATTTTGAGAAGACAATTCTAGATTCATTTACAAGATAAGAGCATGGGAGAATTTAAATGTCCTTATTGAAAGAAGCAAATGAGTTATTCATAACTTAGCACCTTCCTTTTGTTCAGCTAATTGTTGTCGCAAGACTCTTCTCATGACCTTATTCGAAGCTGTTCTTGGAAGTGACAGGACACTGACAACCTCTGAAACCTGCATGAAAACAGATTCTAGGCAATTAGAACATGTTAGTAGACAAGGAATACCACTTATCACTTGAAATTGGCACATGCTCTGCCAAAGGACACATGGCACTTATTTCAAATGGAATATGGACAGCTCATTCAAAGGGCCCTAACATGTATGATCAATGGACCAAAAGTCACTGTAATATCTGTCCATAGAATATGAACCATTGGTTAAAATCTGTTGAGCAGCCTCCCTTCTTGCACAGACAAAGCTCCTCCAACTGAATGCTCAGTCAAATGACTCAAATCCGACAACTGAGATTATTGGCACAACCATGATGAAGCCCACCAAATGATTGGCCATGATTGGTTCCATGTGTGCCATGTTTTCCATGGAGGTGCATGTGACAACTGTAGGTGATGTTAGCATTCCTTGTAACTCTTAATACAAGCATTGATGATTTCAACATAGCATCTGTTGCCAAATGATTCATTACCCTGAATAATGGATTCAGTTTCTTTTGAAGTGCAGAATTGAACACCTTTTTCAGTGGGTCCAAATCTGCTTCTGAACGATTTGGGTCCTTGAAAACCACCATGATAACTAGTTGCTCAGGGCCACCCCCTACTGGTGGGACCCCAATGGCAGCTGTCTCAAGAACAGTATCGTCGACTCCATTGCAGATGCGTTCAATCTCAATAGAACTCACCTGTGCAGGAATAAATTGGCATTTTAGGATGAAATTATTGAAGCACTTAGTCAAATTGCACATGGAAAATGCATACTTTAATTCCCCCAAGATTCATAGTATCATCTGCACGGCCATGTGCCCTGTAGTATCCTCCAGAAGTGCGCTCGAACTCGTCCCCATGCCTCCGAAGAACCTGAAAATTGATGAAAGCAGAATATATGTGTATATATGAACACATGTCCACAGGAGTATATGCATGTATATCAAACCTGATAGGGAAATTGAAGCTGAAGAAGATCATCACACTACCTTCCCATTCCAAACTGGCATCCCACTGAAGTAGACATCGTGGTGATTTGCATTCAATAATGTAGACGAAACTCCAAACATGGTAGGATCAAGGGCCAGCTCCCCAATCCCAGGTACAGTTTGCGGCTGTGAATACAGATTGGTCAAAATCATTTTGTATAGATCATGAAATCAACGGCTCATAAACTTTCCCATCCATCATTGCTACCACAAAACATATACGACCAAGGAATCAAAAGTCATCCAAACCAAGTCAACTTGATTTTTCTGGTGAATGAAACGAACCATTCCCCCAAAAAATGCATATGTTTGTCCAGGCAAGCCGTACTGAGTCAGCTATAATGAAAACAAAGACGGCTCAGCTGAATCAACTTCGGTCTTTCTGGTTTTGTGTCCCAAGGCGAGAAAAATAAAGGAACTTGTGAAGCTATTCTCATAATGCATATGAATGCATTTGCATTGGACTTGCATGAAAGCATGCTTTACCCAAAGGAGGCATTATGAGAATGTTAACATGCATGCATATCACTGCATAGAAGTGCGATGCAATTCCCACCTTATGGTACTCATGTCAATCATGTCTGGTGATCAAGACTATTGATATGTTGGTCATCATGTGGATAGCCTTTAAGCCAGAAATCAAGTGATTGGACAGCTGTGACCATCATGTTGTCATGCTTTCTGGTTGAATCTGAACCTCTGCTCACTGTTCCTTTTGCAGGCCACAGAATGGATAGCCCATCAGAACAAAAGCCGCAAGCACTAAACAATTTCGCCACACGTACCATGAGAAAACTGCTTAGAATTACTATGCCACAACATATTAGCATTCCTCCATTAGTGAAAAAACCCAGTGTCCAGGATCATATTTGTCCTTTTTAAATCAAAGGGAGAGTTTTTTCTAAGTTTTTAATAGGCCGAAAATGAATGCAGTCGAGTGGGCATATGCAGCTAATGTGTTCCCTGTTGCCCACTTTCCAGATGGTTAGATTTGTAGGTGGTACCTTTTGTTTGCTTTTGTCCTTTTCTTTTCTTTTGTATTTTTTGGCTTTTTTCCTTTTTGAATAAAACTTTATTATTATCGGCTCAAAATTAAGCCTCCCTAAGTAATCATACAGTTTGTCAAGGAAGAATACATCTAGGGCCCACCCATGCATCCAGAATCTATGGTCCCTACAATATATCGGGGGCATCCAAAAGTCCATATTGGAAGAACCAAATACTTTGGTCGGTTACGAATATCAAGGTTTGCAGCATCGATAATATCAGCCGATATTATTGGTATCACACCTTGGAGATACGATACTGGCATGGAATATAGAATATTCCATGCATCAGCCAAAGTATCGCTTGATATCATCAATGTATTGCATGTTATCGATGGTATCACAATGTATCGCAATATTTTTGTCATTTTCTCTTTGAAAAGTTCCTTCATATCTACGATATTTGTCAATATTGACAAATATCATCAATACTTCATAGGAGTCAATTGAATTTCTTCCAAAAAGCTCATTTTTTCACCATTTTCTTTCAATCTTTCCTCTTCTAAACAAATTATAGGTGAATTTCAGTTCATCCTTTTAAATCTTTTGGGAGAAAATGTAGACTTCAAAGTGAGATAAAGATTTGAAAGGATTTGGGCCCGGTTCTCATTTGGTGAGTTATTTTATATTTTGGTACTTTAAAATAAATAAATAAAAATAAAAAATAAAAATAAAATAAAATAAAAAATCATACAAAATCAGTATGATGTTATGATTTAAAAGTGTATATTAAGGTTTTTTTTAACAATCCCTAAAGTTTCATTGAAAAATTCGACTAATTTCCTAATATTTCCAAATGTTTCTTACCCGATATGAGTGATATATCCCATGGGATAACCAATACGTATCTCTATCCCAAGGGTGTGAGACGTAACTTGATACCGATATGGTAAACACTGATGAATGAATATACATGGGAAGAAAAAGAAGACAAAAATTGTCCAGATACAATGGAAAATAGGCCAAGATCAAGAAGTTTGATTCTAGTCTAGGACATTTTTGCACTTGCATGTAATCGTAAACTCTCAGCAAACCGTGCATTTACTGCGATTCGTGACACCTATAAATTCCCCTTATGTATTATGCCATGATGTATTGAGTAGTAATTGGCATTTCACATTTTCAAACACATAAAAGAAGGTTGAATAATGCTTACAAGAGGATTTCCATCATCAGCAAGGATAAGTAGGGTGCAGCCCATAGCTGGTGTACTGAATGCAGCCAACGATTGAGGCTGCAATAGTGACCCACAAACAAATCCACCACCAATCTCAGTACCACCACAATACTCGATCACAGGCTTGTAGTGAGCCCTCCCCATCAGCCACAAGTATTCATTGACACTAGATGCCTCGCCAGTAGAGCTAAAGCATCTATCAGATTTCAAACAGAAGAACAGCTTACATACATGTCACTTGAAAGAACCATACTCTAGCCATTAAAAAGAAAAGGAAAAAGCCATATTCTTAGTTTCATGTAGATGGAATATATCAAAATTCAGATACGTACTAGCTAAAAAGCATAATAAGTAGCCACAGCTTACTGTATAGAACTTGCTTACCGGATGGAAGACCAATCAAAGCCAGCAGTGCAATTTGTGATTTTCCAAGCACGGACTAGACTTGGAATAACTCCAAGCATGGTTACTTTAGCATCCTATAGAAGTACATATTACCCAATGATTAAAATGTGAAACAGAATCCTAATCCTTGGAAACAAGGTGCCAAAATGAGCATGGATCAGTGAACGAATGATGAAAAACTTGCAAGACATTAAGCATGAGGACAGGAAACTAATGGTCTATTAAATGCAACTAAAGATTGGACATGAATAGGCATGGATTCCAAGTATACTTTAAAGGTGAGCTCTGTAAAGTTCATGAAAATGTGCTTTTCATAAGCATTATGCTAATCTTGTCAGGGCAATTTGTTCATCGTAAACCAGTCTCATCCATTGTTGACCTTGCAGTACTTCGTACTTCTCACAAGAATACATGATTCATTGACGTAGTCATTGTCATCTTCAAATTTCTGTCCGAGGGCATATTTGGATGGGAGCAGCTCATCTTGTTAAAAGGAAAGCCCCTATCATATCAAGCAGGATGGGGGCAGGTCTGATCAGTCCGATAGGATGGCCCCAATCGTAATTTGAAACAGGGAAACCCCCCAACAGACCCTTATGCTCCCTTTGAGCTTTGCTAAGCCCACACACGTGTACAAGGCAGCTCTATACATGCCAAACATGCACCGACATTGAACATAGGTGGAATATCGAAGTAGTCCATCAGAAGGGTACCACTACATAGATTCCAAGAATCGGATAGGTATAGTTGTCAGGTGGGCCAGAGTTTTTTGAACAAAAGTATGGCTGAATAAACTTGGCTAAGTTTTGTACCCCATTCAGCTGTTTTAACGTTGTGGCACACCAAGTGGACCACCTTATTTTTGGCCAGAACATCTACACTGCTGGTCCCACCTGATGGAAGGCTTGAATATTGCACTTGTATGAGACACTGACACATGTGGAGGCATGTAAATGGTATGCCTCGCAAGGAATGTGGGCTTAGCAAAGTTCTCTCACTCTAATCAAAGGATCAAACCCCTAAACGGTCATGTAACCGAAAAATCCAGTAAAGATGCATAGTCTGCAGAAAAGAATGGTGATGAGTGGGTAGAAAATAGGTGGAAGATTCACTACCTGCACAAACTTCGCAAATCCAGAACCAAGGGGGGATCCATCATATAGAGCCATGGAAGCCCCATTCAATAGAGTCGCATAAACAAGCCAAGGGCCCATCATCCAGCCAAGATTGGTAGGCCAAGCAACAACATCACCTTTGCGAATATCCATGTGAGACCATGCATCAGCGGCAGCCTTGAGAGGAGTAGCATGGGTCCATGGAATTGCCTTAGGCTCCCCTTCAACAAAATAAGCAGCAAAACTGTCAATTTATACGCTCTTTGTATAGGGGAGACAAGAACTTTTTACATTGAAATGTTTAATGTAAGTATCTGTCTGTAAAATTGTATGCAATAGAATGGCTGCAATGCTATGAACATAGGCAGACTATTTTTACACATTCATGCATACCATTTACCATCTGGGACATGACTGTACCATGCCGGGAAAAACTGTCGTATATTTTTCACTCCACCATGTATGTAGCCAAAACAGTCCAAAAATAAATAAATCTAATTACTTTTTCGACTCAAAGTTCCCAACATAATAGTGTTCTTCATGGGTCATAAAATATTTAATGTGGTCTAAATTGTATGCCCTTCATTGAATCTTCTTTTCATTTGGCTATCCAATTGGAGAATTCAATGGAGCAATTGTTATTGTATCTCCTAACAAGTGACAAGCAATCTGCAGGAAACTTCACAAAAACTTCATAGGGCTTCTCAAAGATTGGAAAAACAGGAAAACGGGCACATGAAGTTACCCTCACCCCTGTTTTAGTAATTGCAAAGGGGTTTATGGCCCTTTTTAGGCATAATAAAATACATTTAACGTAAAAGGGTGGCTACCAAAGCTATGGCAATCAGGAAGTCTGTTCTGCACACTTATGCAGAGCACATTTATTTGCATCTATTAAACAGGCCCTTGGTAACAAATACCAGTAAAATGTTGAAATACCATGATAATTTTGCAGTATTTAAAAAATCAAAGAAAAATAACATGGCATGGCATTTTCAACTTATTGTAAATTTTAAAATATTGTAATAATATCTTTTTTAGAATGAAAATAGTACAAGATTATCTTGATGTTAGCATAATGTTTTGCCACTTTTTTCTGATAATAAAGAATTTTTATTTTTCTTTAATTTTATTTTATTGCCTGTTTACTATTTATCTACTATTCTCACTTCTCACTATTTTATTTCTGCATACCAACTTGATTTGAATATCACCCAAGACATTCATGTACTAGGAACGAGCTGTCACTTCACTAACATGAATTTTGAGACTAATTCATGGACACATTTGGTTAAAACTTGTGTAAAACTCTGCTGTACTCAATTTTTATAAAATCGTGGCATGCATGTGAGGCTTCTTCTAAAAGACATCCATACATAGAAACTACCTTTGACAAATCCTGTAATGGTCTTTAATACCAGTGATTTGCATGAAATATGCAAGATGAAGCATCAAGATCTTTGAGATGTTTCAGTTAAAAGATTTCAAGTTACCTGTAGTTCCAGATGAGAAAAGGATATTCGTGAATGCTTCCACAGGTTGTTCTACTGCAGTATAATCGTTAGCCCTGCAATTTTGAGGAGAAATGTACACTTAGAACTCCAAAAAACAAAGTTAGACATGGCCTATAGTTGCATGAAGAAAGAAAGGAAGCGCTAACAGATTCACGTGCAAAAGCGAAGCAGCATCTATCTCAAATATTAGCAAGTATAAATGGCGAAGAAGGAGGAGCCAGAAAACAAATCCACAGCACAAGTTCAAAGCATGAGTAGCACACGGTAGAAGGAACCTGCAACTCAGATGATCTCTACTCTTTTTCCAACTTGAAGAGCTCCTGTACATTCCTTGTACCATTGCCCTAATTGAGATTTGGCAGTAATGATGAAACGTTACAAAATGCAATATCGGCCACATCAGATCTGTATTATCTACCTATACTGGCCCCATATCGTATAAGTATAGGGCTGCCGATAACAATATTTAAACCCATGCCCACCATTCTACCAAATGAAATTGGTGCTTGTCCTCTACCCGTATCCAAACAAACTCCCTCTTAATTCTTTAACCTATGTTAAGTATACTAGCTGGACAATGGAAAATGGACAAGAAATAAATTGGGAAATCCGCTAAGGCTGCCCTAATCAATTCGATATGGCCACCTAAAGACAAATAATGACTCTTCCATCCTGACAGCTTTGTTCCATCCTTTCCGCTACCACATCACAAAGAGATGATTGGTCAGTTTAGCAATGCATAAGGGAGACCCATGTTGATGGGGGCTTACCTGGCCCGCACCCAAAGATCTGGGCAGAAGAAACGATCTCTACCCCACTTATCCTTTTCCTTTTCTAGATGTTTATCATTTGACGAGAGACCACCTCAAAGCAACAAAGGATTTTGTAAAGATTATCCACATGAACTTGATCAGCCTTGCAGAAAAGGACAGTGTTGTAAACAAATTGAGATGAAAGAGTGGTAATGAAAGGGTAAAATGAAGAAAGACTGAAAGGCCCAATTGGAAATAATGGAGGGTTGATTGAGATGGTTAGCAGTTTGCTGCAAAAACTAGAGATGGACCCAGTAAGAAAGACAATTTTGATTAAGGTTGATTGGCCTGAAAGGATGATGAAGGGAAAATGTACGAGGACTTGGATCTAGGTGGTGAGAAGTGATATGACAGTGCATTGACTTATCAAGTATAAGGCCTTGTATAGGAACCACCAGCAAAATCGGATTTATAAAAGATACCACAAATAGCTGCAATTAGTCTACGATAATGAAGATGATGAACTAAAGGGAGTTCTGCCCCCAAACGGAAAAGTTTACTCCATTAATTGATCATGAAACTACAAGGAAGAATAAACATGAGCAACTTGAGGTTCCAAAACAGTCAAAGTAAAAGGCCAATGTAGATCCAATTTGTTAAGAGGCTAATGCATCAAAGCTAAAGAGTGAACTTAATGTAGGGGCAATTGGGTGCTATTCTACCTAGCAGGAATAATGGTTTGAAAAATTAATTTTGGGGTTACCAAGTTGCCGATGGTAGAAGAAGATAACCTTGCATGTTCCAGCCCACCACCCTACTCCCTAGGTCTAGACTCAGCTTTGGGATGAAAGGAAAGAAAGACAATGATGTATTCACTTCAAAAGATGCTGCTAGTTAGGGTCCGTTGGGTGGGGCCAAGGTATATACTTTCCCCATGTGGTTCTATGATGCTCCATCAAAGGTGGCAGCTTTTGCTTGGCTTGCCGGTTAGAATAGAGTGCTAATAATCAATAATCTGCAGAAACGGCGTTTTACTATAGTGAATGCTTGCTATTTAGAGATGAAGAATCAGTGGACCATCTCTTTATCCACTGTCCTTTCCCCAGGGGTCTATGGAACAGCATTTTGGATCGCTTTGGAGTTGATTGGGTGTTGCCATAATCGATCCTTGATTTTTTTTGTCCATTGGCATGATGGAGGGTCTTGTCTTGTAGAAGGAGACGGAGATTATTCCTTCTGGCTGGCCTCTGGGCTGTGTGGGACAAAAGAAACAATAGGAGTTTTCGAGACAAGTGCGGCACTCCTAGGGGTGTATTCCTTAAAGCACTCTCCTATGTTGTTGAGTGGGATGGGGCTGAGCCCTTGTAAAGACATTCCTGTTTCTGTTTTGCATATTGAGTTTGCCGTTTGCTTTTCTCTTTGTATTCTTTCGGTTTTGCCATTTCTTAATGAAGTTGTCACCCTTCAAAACCAAAAAAAAAAAGATGCTGGTTAGCATGATGATGGAAAAACATTTTACTGCTAGGACAACCAAAAAGCTGGCAAAAGAATGTATCCACATGGAGGAGGATTTCTAGGTTTCTAGTACCCGATACAACATACATAGCTAGCCAATCTAGGATTATAGTCTGTGATAGATCACAATACAAGTTATTTATGCCTACTAAGATTCATTGTCTTTATTTATACCCCTGATGACCTAGAAATGAGATGAATATCTAAGTAATATTTTATAGAGTACTACACTTGGTAGAGGCAATTCTACATGCAATAGTATTTTTAAAGAAACTATATCAACTGATAAACTTAGAGCATTTCGTAAGTAGACTTGTCTAGCAAGAAAACAAATACCTTTGTCTACAACAATATTAAGAGAAAAAATTCGTAAACATTGAAGTATTTCATTTGAATGTTATGCATCCAAGCCCTCCGATCATCCAATCAAAGCTCAGATTGGGCCAATTGATGTTCTGGACCAAGTCAACAGATCTCAACCAATCCAACGGTCCAATTGGACTATGGGATCCACAGATCCAATCGTGTGGCACAAATCACTACAGGCTTGGACTATTAGACCCACAAGTCAAACCATGTACACTTTTTCCAGGCTATATACACAAATTGCAGGTTTATGAGAGCTTTGTACTAGTCATACTACCTCCATCCCAAGTTATAGAGTTGTGTACAGGTTTCTTTTAATAAAAGTGGAAGTTCATATTTAGTTCCCCTTTTAGTAGTTCTCTATTTCATTTGCAAGCCGAGATAAATTAGGCAAGTTTATTCTTTGGAACAATAGGCTTTTAACCTTGGTTTCATTAATTTTGTATGTATCACTTTGAATAGGATGCCGACCTACTCTGAATTTATCACTTCGGACAGGATAAGAATATATGTAGATATGTACATAACATAAGTATGTACACACGTACATAAATACATACAAACACACAGGGGAATGCCAATGTCCCAACTTCATCAGGGTGCTAGCAACGCCCCCAAAGCTTTAAAGTGATACATAGCATGGTCAATCATTGATTTGGACATTCATTCAATCATACCAATGGAGTCACGTCGTGGTGAAACAAAGAAATGTTGACCATCCGATCAGTAGCATGAAGAAATGGGCAGCCAAGACAAGCACAGAAACAAAATAGTTTAAATCATCATGTTGAAATGTCTATTCAATAAATCCCTCCAGGAATTGCTTATTATTCCTTAGAAGCAATTTGAGTTGATGATGCTAACCATCCAATCTATGGCTGACAAATATTATGGTTGTAAGAAATGGCCCACATTCAAAGGGTTAGGCTCACCAATTAATTCGATTGGCATGATTTTTTATTATTATTTTTTTTTTTTTTTTGCCATGGCTTGCCCCCAACAAGACGAGTGAGTGAATGAATGAATGGTCTGGATCGATGGTTGGCAATAGCATTTCTCATTTAAAAGCTTTGGGAACATTGTTAACATGCCCATAAAGTTGGAAGGCATTAGCATTTCCCATATATATGTATGTATGTTTGCCTGTGTGCATATCTCTATGTACATACGTACATACATATGTATGTATGCAGTGTTAGAAGTGTCGGTGTCGCTACCAGTTTTGTTGGTTGGGGATACAGAAACAATATCGATATAGCCGATAACATCGTTGATAACCAGAAATGTGGGGAAACATGGGGAAAATGATGGATTTCTTCAGTGAAACTTCAGGAGATGCTAAAATACACATATTTGCATATTTAGGAATAAAAAATTGTAAAAAGAATGCATAGATAATAAGTTTCCATTTAATAGGGGCCTAAAAGCATGTGTTGTCGTAAGAAACTAGTCTAACCATCCCATCTATTTATCCAACCATCCAACCAAATACCTATCGATATTTTAGAATATCGACAACACACGTTGCTTCACCGAGAAATCATCGATAACTGAAAAGGAAATGAAAGACTGTGGTCTCCATATCATCCATGTTGCGAAATGATCGATATTATCGTCGACAATTTGAACACCGCATATAACCATGTGCCCATAAAAAAATTGAAATGAAAAGTATTTTAATAAACAGTTTTTTGATGATATCGATACACTGGCGATATTATCGAAAGACCACCAATACATTAGCGATACAAGCAACACCTGGAATTTATATGGTCGAAAATCTTGGCGATATTGATACATTGGTGATACAAGTGACACCTGGAATTTACACAGTGAAAAATATTGGTGATAGCAATACACTGGCAATACTTAGCAATACATCACCGATACCTAGAATTTCTAAAACTACTGGTGTTATCAGTATGGCTACCAGTGTTATTGGTATCGCCGAGCTAGAGATACATATAATATCGGGGATGTTTCGATAATATCAGAGATATTCCGAACAATGTATGTATGTATGTATAATAGCCTTCTTTCTATCGACAAAGATAATTTATTAAGAGAAGCAAAACAGCACCTACAAAAAGAAAGTAGAACAAGAACGGCCAGCCACCTGGCAGCCAAAGAGCCAACAATTACAGAGGAAAGAAGACCTACAGATTGCACACACTGCAAACAAACAGTTTGACTAAAACAAAGAAAAAAACGGGAATCTCAGAAGATATACTGTTAAAAGAGTGCTCATTCCTTTGCTTCAAAAGGGCCCATAAAATCACTATGAAGCATGGTCTCCAAAGACTTCTACCTTTCCCACAAAAATGACCCAGATGCCATGCCCCTAGTTGCACAAGCGTGAAGCAAAGCAGCAACAGATTCACGTGTGGGAGTGGGGAAGCATCTATTTCAAAATGTTACCAAGCATAAACAGCTAGGAAGCAGTAGCAGGAGCGCAACTCTGAAGTGCAATTTGAGGGGGGAGCATCACCCATTTAAAGAGAGCTCTTTGTACATGGAACTACTATGGGAGTTGGAGAGATGTATGTGCAACATACAGATCGACCTTTACAAGTTGTTGTCAGACATTAAAGCCTTCAACATTCTGGGGCTGCTCAACCGGTCGAGTGGGCCGCTCGACTAGTTGAGGCATGCTTGACTTAAAGTCTAGCGAGCACATGTTTTGAGTATCCGGGATGCTCGACCGGTCGAGGGGATGACTCGACCGGTCGAGGGGGTCCTTTGACCAGTTGAGGCCTCGGCTCGACTAGTCAAGGTTACACAGATCCTGCGCGGACTGCGTAAATTTGAGGCGGTTTCCGAACTTTTCCAAAGGAGGTGCGTAAGTGGAGTTTCCTAAACTATAAATAGGGGTCCCTAGGGCTATTCTAATAATGTATTCTAAGGCTTTCTAAAGGTTTTCCAAGGGTTCCTAAAAGGGTTTTAGGGTTTCTAAAGGGTGTAGAAGGGGTGAGATTCGAGGTTGTTCAAATCGGGTAAGTCTTCTCTCTTTGTAATTTCTATTTTCGTAGTGGAGATCTGTCGCTTTGTGCTGTGGTTTTTTCCCGCAAGGGTTTTCCACGCTAAATCTTTTTGTTCTCTTGTGTGTGCTTGGTGTCATTGGATTGCTATCCTAGATCTAGATCTGTGTGATTCCACAGTACAAATCCCAACAAGTGGTATCAGAACAATCGTTGGGGCACAGATCTGAATCTGAGGGATTAGTAATAATGGGAAGTACTAGGTATGAGATTGAGAAGTACTTAGGGAAAAATAATTTTGAGTTATGGAAAATCAAGATGATGAGTTCCTTAATCAAGCAAGGCGAAGATGGTGCTCTTGAGGACCGAAAGTCTACTATGACTGATGATGAATGGAATACTCTTGATAAGAAGGCTTTATCATCGGTCCGTTTATGTCTCACGGATGAGGTTCTCTACAATGTCATGAGAGAGAAAACTGCGGCTAAGTTATGGGCGAAGTTAGAGGATATCTATGTGAAAAAATCCTCTGAAAATCGCCTAGACTTGAAGCGGCAGTAGTATAACTTCAAGATGGCAGAGGGTGGAGATCTGGAGGCTCACATTAACAACTTTAATAAATTGGTTTGCAAATTGCTGGATATGGAAGAAGTGATGAAAGATAAAGAACAAGCATGTATGTTGCTAAATTCTCTTCCGGCATCGTATGAGTCATTCAAGGACACTATGTGCAGCACGAATAAAACCCTGAGTGTCGACACCATTATCTCAGCCATTCAAGGGAAGGCTATGAGAAAGCTAAACGGCGATATGGGGACATCTTCTGAGGCACCGTTTACGAGGGACAGAAATTCTGAGCAAGGTACAGGTTCTTCAGGCTCTAGATCCAAATCCAAGGGCAAGGGCAAAGGAAAGGTAAAGTGCTGGAATTGTGGGATGGAAGGACATGTGAAGAAGGATTGTGAAAATCCTCTATCTAAGAGAGAAGATTCTGAGGCTTCGTACAGGGAGGCCAATGCTGCCAAGTCAAATGGATTGAGTGGATGCGATGGTAATGTTTTGCCTGTGTCTACGATCAGACACTTTTACGATGATTGTAAGGACGAGTGGATACTAGACACAAGAGCATCTTTTCACATGACTCCTCATCGGATTTGGTTCACCAGCTACAAGGAGGGCGATGGTGGACAAGTTTTTATGGGCAATGACAATGTCAGCAATGTTGTAGCTGTTAGTTTGGTGCGCATCAAGATGTTTGATGAGGTGGAGCGTACATTGACTGATGTCAGGCACGTTCCTGATTTGAAGCAGAATCTGATTTCTCTTGGTGTACTTGATGCAAAAGTATGCAAGTACACAGGTATTGATGGTGCTCTTAAGGTATCTAAGGGGGCACGGGTAATCATGAAAGCGCAACGACTCGATAACTTATATAGGTTGATCGGGAGCACTTCAAAAGGTGGAGCTGCAGTAGATGTAGCGGATTCCACCTCTGCACGTGTGTGGCATGCTGGGCATGGCCACATGAGCAGGCAGGGTATGAAGGCTGAGACGTGCGGACAGGGATACAGAGCAGGTGGAGCAGCCACCTGTGAGAAGAATCACACGGCATAATCGCGGGATATCGGCGAGGTACATGGACAACTCCAATATCGCAGGGGATTCATCTTCTATTCAGATGGCTCTAAGTGAGTCTGGTGCTAAAAAGTGAAAGATGACTATGGGCGATGTGATGGATTCGTTGTACCAGACCGACATATGGGAGCGAGTGGAGCTTCTAGTGAGCCGAAGAGCAGTTGGATGCAGGTGGATCTTCAGGAGGATACAACATAGATACAGGACGAGGTTGGTAGCGAAGGGTTATGCTTAGAGAGAAGGGATCGACTTCTCAGAGATATTCGCTCCGACAGTATAGCAGGTGTCTATTAGATCCGTGATTGGCGCTGGTTGGCCAATGTAATCTTGAGCTGGAAGGATGAATGTGGAATCTGCACATCTGCAAGGGAAAGTGAAGAGCAAATCTACATGAAGCAACCAGAGTGGTTCGAAGTTTAAAGGGGCTGAGAAAAGACTTTGCAGGAGATCATAGTACGACCTGTCACCTAGGCAAGTGGTTTGATTCCTTCATGGTGAGTCAGGAATTGATGACATGTACATCGCCAATTATAACATGTCTGAAATCAATGTATTGAAGACTCGGTTAAGTGGGACATTCAGAATGAAGTATCGGGGGGGCTGCAAATAGGATTCTCGGCGTTAAGACTGAAAGAAGAGTAGGCTTTGGTTATCTCAGACAGAATACCTTGGGTAGGTATTGATCAAGGAGGTGATGGACCATGTAAAGCCGGAGAGCGTTCCCTACACATCTCTCCTCAAGTTTTCCTCAGGACATGTCCCAAAACAGATGAGGAAAAGCAGGATATCTCATGAGCCTTATTCGAATGCGGTTGGCAGTGTAAGTCATGGTCTGGATTAGACCGGTTATTCCACAGGCTATCAATGTTGTGAGCAAGCACCCCGGCAAGCAATATTGGATAGCGGTGAGATGGTAAGAAGACTACGTCTTTCCTTTTGAGAAGACAGGAGCAAAGGTAGTTGAGCACGTGGATTTCGATCTGGCAGACATAATCACCTAAATCATTCCTTCAGAGAAGTTCAAGTTCTGTGTAATTTCTCTGGGCTTGGCGATGGCATAAAAGAAGGACGAAGTGTGCACGAGAAGCTATGATGTGATGCAGAGATAAGAGAAGAGGTCAAGAAGCTACACGGTTGAATGTTAAAGACTTGGTGGAGATTATTGTCAGACGTTAAAACCTTCAACATTCTAGGGCTGCTCGACCGGTCGAGTGGGCCGCTCGACTAGTAGGGGCATGCTTGACTCAAAGTCCAGCGAGCACATGTTTTGGGTATCCAAGATGCTTGACCGGTCGAGGGGGTCCTTCGACCAATCGAGGCCTCGGCTCGACTAGTCGAGGTCATGCAGATCCTGTGCGGACTGCGTAAATTTGAAGCGGTTTCCAGACTTTTCCAAAGGAGGTGTGTAAGTGTAGTTTCCTAAACTATAAATAAGGGTCCTTAGGGCTATTCTAATGTATTCTAAGGCTTTCTAAAGGTTTTCCAAGGGTTCCTAAAAGGGTTTTAGGGTTTCTAAAGGGTGTAGCAACGGTAAGATTCGAGGTTGTTCGAATTGGGTAAGTCCTCTCTTTGTAATTTCTATTTTCATAGTGGAGATCTGTCGCTTTGTGCCATGGTTTTTTTCCCGCAAAGGTTTTCCACGTTAAATCTTTGTGTTCTCTTGTGTATGCTTGGTGCTATTGGATTGCTATCCTAGATTTAGATCTGTGTGATTCTGCAGCACAAATCCCAACACAAGTTTCCTCCAAATGTGGAGATGAAGTACATACAAGCATAACTTCTACCAATCCTCCTAATCCGTCCAAAGATCATCACTCTTCTAAGTCTTTGCCTATAACATCAGATGAAGGTAATTTACCTATTGCTCTTCCAAAGAGTATTTGTTCATGTAGTTAACATCCTATTTCCAACTCCGTTTTGTTCGGTGGTTTATCTCTTTCGTTTTGACAATTTTCTTTCTTTAATGTCTTTTGCCTATTCCTTATTCTGTCCATGAGGCTCTTGAGTTGTGATGAGTGAAAACGATCTATGGAGTAAGTGATACTTGCACTTTATTAGAACCAAACTTGGACATTAGCTGGATTACCTGCTGGAAAGCGTGTAGTTGCGTGCAAATGGGTGTATACAATAAAATACAATCCTGATGGCTCGGTGGATTGTTTAAAAGCTCGATTAGTTGCCAAAGGGTACTCTTTGACTCTTGGAGTCAACTATTTGGAGACCTTCTCACCTATACCAAGTGTGATTATTTTCATAGCTGAAATTTAGATTGGCCACTGTATCAGCTTGATGTGAACACTGCTTTTCTTCGTAGAGATTTGGTTGAACAAATTTACATGGAGAAACCACCTGGGTTGATTGCTCAAGGGGAATCGGATAAGGTACGCCGCCTCGAGAAATTAATTAATGGGTTGAAACTATCTCTAAGAGCTTGGTCCAACAAGTTCAATAAGGTGGTGTTTGAATGCGAAATGAAACGTAGCCAGGCTGACCACTATGTTTTTGTAAGGTGAAGTTAGACAGGCACTTATTGTTGGTTGTATAGGCATTAACAAGTTGAAGAAATTCTTACAATAACATTTCTATACCACGGACTTGGATCGTCTTCCGTATTTCTTGGGCATTGAAGTGGTCAACTCCAAGGTGGGCATCAACTTGTCACTACGAAAATATGTGATGGATTGACAAGATGAGATAGGTTGCTAGGAGCCAAGCCCACCAAGACTTCCATAAATACAAATCAAAAACTCAGCATGAATCAAGGTGAGCTAATTGATGATATGTGGAGATACCATCGACCTGTTAGAAAATTGATTTATCTAACAATTATCTGACTTGATATTACATATCCTAACTGCATGGTTAGTCAATTTATGCAGGTCCCTCATATGGAGGCCATGATTCGTATCCTCGGGAATTGAAAGGGAGCTCCTGGTTGTGGTATCCTCTACAAGTAAAATGACCATTCTTCAAATGGAATGATATTTTGAGGCAGATTGGGCCAGTTCTCCATCTGATTGGCAATCTACATCTAGCCCATTTAAGCGCTGAGGCAAAATACAGAGCAGTGGCCCATACGGCATGTGAACTCATTTGGCTAAAGACACTAATGTAAGAACTTGGTTTATAGTTGAGATTGCCATGAGGCTGTATTGTGATAATCATGCAATCTTTCATATTGTCAATAACCCTGTTTATCATGAGAGAACCAAGCACACCGAGGTTGACTGCCACTTCAACCAAGACGGGAGAAAGTCGCCAAAGGGGAAATTTTAATGTCATTCATCAAGTCCCAAGATCAATAAGAAAATATGTTCATGAAAGCTTTGCGTCGTAATCAACTAGATCGTCTCTTTGTCATGCTAGGCATTTAAGATATATATGCTCCAACTTAAGGAAGATTGTTATCAAACATGGGCTATTCTACAGCCCATCTATGTTTAAAAACATAATGGGTATTCTTGCTTTTATTAGAAATGGCATTATTGTAATTATTGAAAACCATGTGTGTGTGGTGTGTGGTGTGGGGGTAGGTGGGTGGGTGTGTGTGGTGTGTGTGTGTGTGTGGGGGGGGGGGGGGGGGGGGGGGGGGGGGGGGGGAGCTACGCCGGCTAGTCCATTCAAAGGACCAACCGCCCACTTCCAATGCAAGTTAGACAAACTTGTAAGGCAAGCAGCACATAGCACCATAGTACCATCAACAATCCCCTATTGGGACGGCCGCATCACCGGCACGGCTAATCAGCACCCACAACAGCGCCAGCCAGCAAGCCTCTTTAGGGATAGCCAATTCTCTACTAGCCTGATTTACCTCCTTCAGTTGCTCCGCAACATCTTTCAGTTCTTCATCCTTCTTCTGTGATTGATGCGAACCCTTCTTAAGGTTTTTTCTTCTAGATCTATGACAATATGACATGTTTAACTTTGCAAATCAGGTTGGCTTCCCTTCTTTGCAAACCATAGCTTGTATATATGGCCTCACAGCTTGAGCGCAAAGAACAAAAAACGCGAAATTGAGGCTCAAATCTCTGGTAAATAGGCGAAAGGACATGACCATGCCTACAGCAGAGCACTGGAGAAGATGGTTGCTAAGCACTAGGTAGAGATGAAATGTTTGAAACTGCAGATAGAAACTATGAAGGGTGTCTGGAGGCAAGTGCAAGAGCATTACATTGAAATAGAGGAGAATGCATTAGCCAGGGCAAAATGTGCAGGCCACTTATTCATGACGTCTTTGAGTCGCATTTTTTTACAAGTATCTTACGTATAAGCAGTGTTCAAAATATCAATACTATCGGCCGATATATCGGCCGATATTATCGGTATCGCACCCCTGCGAGACGATACACTCGCGATAACCCCCGGAAGATACCAAAAAACCCAAAATCAAGATATCGGCCGATATATCGTCGATATCGCATGATATTTTGACGATATCGCGCGATTTCTTCTCCATTATTGTCGATATCGACGTCATCATCCAAAAAATCGAGAAAAAAAAAAAAAAAAAAAAAGGTGGATTTCGGTACCTGTAGAAGAGATCGCCATGATCGGAAGCTTCCATTTGGTGCGCGAAGCATCATTCCTAGATTGCCGCAACATCGGCGATGCGATTTGGGAGTTAGGGTTCCGGAATTTTTGGGTTCCGGCTTCCGGAACCCTCTCTGCCTAAAAAAAGGCCGTTCGAGCCTTTTTATTCGGACGCGGTTTAGCTACTGACAGGTTTAGTAGCGAGATCGCTATTGAAGTGACGTCACCAAGTTACGTGGGTCCCACCATGATGAATATGTTATATCCACACGGTCCATCCATTTGGAGATATCATCTTAGGACATGCGTAAAAAAACGAGGCAGATAATAATCTGTAATGGACCCACTACAGAAAACAGTGGAGAAAATGACATCCACCGTTGAAACCTTCCTAAGGTCCACCGTGATGTTTATTTGAGATCCAACCCGTTAATAAGTTAAAAAAGATATTATAAAAGGGAAAAATATATATATCAGCTTAATCAAAAACTTTTGGGGCCCTCAGAAGTTTTTAATGGTGGTCGTCACTCTCTACTACTTTCTGCGGTGGGGTCCACTGGAGCTTTGAATCTTGACCATTCTTATGCTACTGGTATAAAATATTCTCGTCAAATGGATGGACGGTGTGGATACAAAACATACATCACGGTGGAGCCCATGGAACTCGGTGACGTCAATTCAGTAGCGTGTCTCGCTACTCAACCTGTCGGTAGCTAATCCGCGGACGCGGATTGCGTCCTACCCCCGTTACCGTCCGGGCAGGACTCTGTGGAGCCCACCATAATGTAACTGTTTTATCGTGCCGTCCAACAATGTTTTCAGAAAATTTTAATACGTGAACCAAAAAATGAGGTAGGTCCAAGGCTTGAATGGACCACAAAGTGGGGATTGAACGTCCACCATTAAAAGCTTCTTGGGAGCCAGCGAAGTTACGGATCAAGCTGATATTTGTGTTTTCACTTCATCCACGTCTACGTGATCTTATGAATAGGTTTTATGGTAAAAAAAAAACATCACGTGGGCTTTGAAAGGTTTCAACGGTGGATGTTATATCAGTGCAGGTTTCTTTGGTGTGGTCCACTCAGTCCTTAGACCTGCCTCATTTTTTGGTTCATATATTAAAATTTTCTGAAAAAATCATTGGACGGCGGGATAAAACAGTTACATCACGGTGGGCTCTACAGAGCCCTGCCCGGATGGATTACCGTCCGGGCGGGGGTAGGACGCAATCCGCGTCCGTAGTAAGTTCCTGCGCTTGAAACCTTAGTGGGGCCTACCATGATGTTTGTAAGAAATCCACTCCGTTCATCCATTTTGTGAGATTATTTTAGGACATAGAATAAAAATGAGTAGCATCTAATACTCAAGTGTGCCAAAAAAACTATTATTAGCTTGATCCAAAACTTTTGTGGCCCACTAATGGTCAATCACCATTGTTTCCTATGGTATGGTCTACCTAATTATTGGATCTATTTTATTTTTTAGATAATGTCCTGAAATGATATGGAAAAACGGATGGACGGGGTTGATACTGAATATAGTTATCTTAGTTCAATCGGACAACGCATAACTTAAGACCCTATACAAAGGAAATCTATTATGTATACTTCTTTTTTGAAACTTTATGACTTAAAAGTGTGTATTAAGGGCCTTTTTACAATCCCCAAAGTTTTATTAAAAAATTCAACCATTTTCCCAATGTTTCCACATGTTTCCCAAAAAGTGCGATAAACTATGCGATACAAACGATATATCCCGTGCGATAACCGATACGTATCTGTATCCCAAGGGTGCGATACATTGTGCGATACCGATATTTCGAACACTGCGTATAAGTGAAGTGGGAAAACAAGAAGTGAACGAAATTGCTCATTTTGTCATCCATGGGACCCTCATCATTTTTTGTTTACATGCCACAAACATGATAAGCAAAGGGGATACAAGCTCCCAACTTCACATTCATCTAAATTATGCATTCTTTTACAGGCCCAACAAGGTGAACATCACCTCACACTCTCCTAAATACACAGTTCATGAATGCTCCTCGTGCCCATCATCGTGAAGCTGCTTCTCCAAGTGATTAAATTACCACCAATGAGCATATGATAGCTAGTCTTGGATTTCCTATCATCAAATGAACCTGCCCAGCCATTATCGCGATAACCAGAGGTTCAAATCATTGGAGTACAAGAGACCTTGCTAAGAGCATATTTCAGGTAATGGCTAACACTATCTATGATATTTTATGGCTAAAGTCTCTTCTATGTGAAATGGAACTTCCTCCAATATTGTGCTTAATGAGCACACAAATTTCTAAAGATTTCACAATGTCCTTTATTAGATCTGAAGATCAACTGGTAGACATCTTTACCAAATCATCAAACTGTACTAAGCTTCGTACTATCTTGTCCAAGCTGGTCATGGCTAAAATTTATGCTTCAGCTTGAGGGGGAGCATAGAGAAGTGAATAACTGTTTGCGTGCGTCTGTATTTCAGTGGTCAGGTGGAGTTCGATACGTATTTTTACTTAAATATTAATAAAAATGAGGAGAGCGGAACGTGTAAGCCTGACCCTCGTTCTCTCTTTGTTCCTCCATTCTCCTCTCTCTTTCTTCTTCCCTTTACCCCTCTTTTACTATGTATACCTTCTACAGAAATATTTCCCATCTCTTCCATAACTAAATTTCTCAAGTTTTCCAGTCATAATCCTTTTTTACAATTGTGTCACAAATATTCCCAATTAACATAGTCAATAGTTAATTGTAAAAGAGAAGTAAATGTTCAGAATGATACATGGAATTCATTTTTATATAGATGGAAAAGGAAAGAAAGGAAAGAAAACATACACATAAAAATGCATACTTGGAATGATCAACTCTTTCCAGAAAAGCATGGAAAGATATGTCAGAATCGCGCAATTCCACTGTGAAGGTAGAGCCTCTAGCAGGGATGACAATAGCCAAAGGTGCATGGGCATCAACAACTCTTCTGCAACAGTCAAGATATATACAATGAGAAATACTTGCACTCCATCAGGCAAATAAATAAATAACATTTCACAAGGATTTGTTAAAAAATTACCTATATAACGGTAGATTTTTGTCACCACGGACAATGAAATCCTAATAAACAAAGGTTAGGAAGATAAAAATTGTTAATAATGATGTTGCATAAAGAAAATTCCTTTGAACATTCTATACATATTTGAATCAAATGAAATAGTGATCATCCACATAGGTCATTTTTAATATAAAAGGCCAAGAAACATGAAGCACACTGTCAAACATCATCTGACAGACAAAAAGGCAATAACACATATCATACAAAAATAGAGGAAATTTTACTAGCATAACCAGGCATTTGTGAGGCTTCAATATCATGCCACAGATAGCAAGGTGACACCATTGTAGGAAATCTTCTTAACTGAAGGAGTTCATCACCCAAGACGGGCAACCTTAGTTTCAGAAGATGCCATTTAAAGCAGAATTTCAAACCCAAAACCCATATGTTATGAAACAAAGCTCAATCATATCCACCTTTGCCATCTCGAAGTAATACATTTGACGGTGCTAAAACAAGAGAGATAAAGACAAAGAAGTAAATGGAGTGCATCTCAATCCACTCACTGCTGCAGTGGAACGACAAGTACTGTAATGGAACTCAAATCTTAGGTTTACGCCTCAGTCAACCAACTCAGCATAAAGAATCCTATCATCTTTTCTATGTAGTCATGTAGCATCATGAAATATAGGCAGACACAGATACAATATGCCTCGCATCACTACTATATTAGGCCGATACAGATACAATACAACCACATCAGCCAATACAATACGACGTTCATGAAAATTCACCCGTGGTGTAATAGGATTATCATGGTTGCACGTGCAGAAGCTTGGAGGAACTAAGGAATGATCTGTCCTAGAGGGGGGGTGATTAGGACCAATTAAAATTTACTTCTTTTAAACCCAATTCTCTACTTCAGCTAACAGGCAAATTAAGCTAAATAAAGGCAATTAACTCTAAGGCTTTCAAGCCATTAGAGGGTCCAATCACATAGACTACAAATGAAATGCCAATTAAACGACTAGTTTATAAACCCGATAGTGTACAAGTGTGTGTGTGGAATGTGTTAACTATTAAGTCCTAGCACTCATCTAATCATCCATGCATATAATTAAACAAGTACACAAATGGCAATCCCAAACACAAGCATGTATAGTGGTTCGGTTCCCCTACTCCACTCCCGGTGGATGCATTCAACCCATAAGTGTACCGGATTTCACTATTGAAGGTTTTAAATCAGGTTAATCTCTAACATTTACAATCTTACACAAGAAAGGGCTCTCGCAAGAGACTTTTTGTGGTTTTCTATAGGCTTGCCCCAAACCTCGGTCCTACACAAGAGCCAACTGACGTACACTCATGTCGAAGGCTCCAGTAAAAGACTTTAGTTGGTTTTCCATAACTAACAACCACGGTCCTAGTCCAAGGACATACGTTTACTCCCACCAGAGACTCCCAGGGAGACTAACACGAACACACTCATGTCTGGTGGCCTACATAAGGACTTGATTTAGGCCCTACACAAGAGCTAAGGTCCTACACAAGAACCTAGGTTTTAGGCCATACACAAGAGTTAATGTCCTGCACAAGAATCTGGATTTAGGTCATACACAAGAGCCAAGGTCTTACATAAGAACCTAGTTGAGTTTGGGTCACAAACTCTTAACCTCAATCCTACAAAAGGAAAGAGAGTATACGGACTCTTACACTTGACAACTTGTCGAATTGAGCCCCTTTTGTAGCGCCGTCTTGGGTTGCTTAATCGATGCCCTCATGTGCTTCAATCAGCTCCCCTTTGCTCTCCCGATCATGATGTCGATGCTTTGTCAATGCTCCAACTCCAAGATCAAACAACTTTCATGTAATGCTTTTTTGAGGTGACCAAGGTAATGGGAGATTGGTTGAATCTCCTACAACTAATAGGAAGTTGTATTTCCTAGGGGATTCACCTAAATGGGTCTTCTAGAAGATTTAGACAATGGTATGCCTATAGAGGATGAGTGTAATCTCTAGAAAATGGAAGAGTTCAAGCACATCTTCAAAGTGGAGGTTGGAATCCTCATTAGTGTTAATCTCAAGGAAGGTGACTTAGAACTCATTAGCTTAGATACTTAGGATGAGAGATATGATCATGGAATATCCTAAGCTTCTATTACACCAAAAACCCATACCAATGCCCAAGAACCGAATGCCCTTTATAAACAATTCGAGTTCCAGCGGTCAGAAAACGGGCATATAGCGGCTCTGTCGATGCCATTGGAAGGTCTTCAATTACATCAAGGTAACCTTCGACGCCATCGAGAAAATCAAATAATATGATATATTTCTTGTTAGACATATCTGAGTTACTTATTCGATGCCATCGGGTGGTCTTCGATGCCATCGAAGTGAACTTTCAATACCACTTGATAGCCATACTAACCTGATCTTTGGGCCACATAACATAGAATGTTGGGCCCACACCTGATGAACAGCATGTGTCTTGCACACTTGTATGAGACAAATTCTTCCAGACTTATAGAATCGATGCAGTGCTGATGTTGCACTTGCAAATTACCGAAAACAAGCACATCGTCCTAGAACCCACAAATGAGAAAGCAAACAATTCTGCAAGTGCTTAGGAGAATAATCTAAGGTGAAGACAGCCAAAGAATACAAAAAACAAGTGTTTGACAGCTACAAAAGATATATGCTGCACAAATTAAATTCTTTCATTGTCCATGGTTGGAAGTACAAGCTACAAGTTCACTTCTTTAAATACTGAGAACTTTTGAGCCTATAAATGAGCTCGAGATAAGAATGTGTCTTTTGTGATTATGGCTGGGCCCTCATTGTAATGTGCGCAGCTTACACAGCACTGGACCATAAATAGCTTTGTTAATTACATCCCCTTTAACAAAATTCAGTTAGTATTGCAACAATGAGACCAATAATACAGTTACCGAAGTACGCAATCAAAAAAATAATGATTGGACACAACGTTTTTCCAATGAAACTTAGAACAAGAAAAAAATCTTTTGCACATTCAACAAAAGAAGATTCAATCCATGAACCCGTCAAGAAAAAACAGAGCATTCGAGCCATTGACAGAGAGACCTTATTCCCATAATTAGTGCATTGACAGAGGAAATGCAGAAGCAGAGGTTCCAAACAGCTATAAGTGCAATTTAAGAAATTACAATGGCTTCAGTTAAAAATAATCCAAAAAAGAAAGACTAACCTGGGTGAATATCGCTTTTGCATTTGATATTTTGAGCCTCGTTGATATTTCACGAGGGGCAAAGCTATCAGCAATGGATACAACGACATAGCCTGCCAGGACGATAGCTAGGTAGATAATCACAGAAGTGACATTCATTGGCATATCTATTGCAACAGCAGATCCTTTGGCGAGGCCCAAAGTATCGAGCGCATTTGCAACTAGACTGCAAAACAGAATGCCAATACAAGTACAAATCATAATACATACAACCAATATATTACAAGATAACAGTCTTAAGAATTATCAACATTCCATTCCTTTCACAGCATCTTGTAAAAGTTGGTAGTTAGCTACACAATTGCATAAGCATGACTGCAGCAAACAGTAATCAAAACATTTCCAAAGAGGAAACTGAAAAGTACAAATTGCAGTTAAACAATCTTGCACCAAGCATCTTCCAGATCAAAGGGTCATCCACATTTATGATGTGACTGATACATTGTGATGCATTGGACCAGCATTGTCAATCTCGATTAATGGTCAGAAGCATCTTCCTCTTGTCCTCATTAGGCTAAGCCAACACCGAAGCTACATGATAAAGGACAAGAGTGCTACGCTTTCGATCAACTGCAATGCACTTCTTTAGCATAACCAACTAATCAAAATATTGTATAATTGAACAAGTGGATGACACAATGAAAATCATTGGTTGTTGGGTTTCACAAGGTTGATAAGTGACAACAAGAGAATTTATTGAAACTAGTGGACACGTACAATGTGCGTACAGAAATGATGAGAGAGAGAGGGGGGGAGAAATTGGAAAGGGGGAGAAAAATGGCAGAAGTTGAAGCAAACATGTGGGCTACACACACACACAGAGGAGGTACTCATGGTTTTGATTGTAAGTGACCCATCTCCATATTTTCCTAGTGTTGTGGCCCACTCAAGCTTTATTTAGATCTGTCTCATTTTTAGGCTTGTCTCCTAACATGAGCTGCACAACAGATGTACATTATGTATTTCATACAGTTGTCACAGTGGGCCCCACAGAGCCTTTGTTGCACACTTTCCCTTCATTCCGTGCAGACTACATGCAAAGAGGAGGAAGTTTGAGAGGGCTACTCGCATCAAAGAACTGAAAAAGATGCATATAAAATATAAGCCATTGCTGTTAGCCATACGCCAGCCGTTAGCCACATTTTTGAATTCCCAAAATACCCCTGACTTCATTTAAAGTGTCTTTCCATGTCCTTGGAATATTCAAAGTTTTCTGCCTACAGAACTAATTGCTAGAGCAAGAATGTCCAAAAGCAGCTCACATTTTATATAGTATAAATGACATGGACTGCTAAAAGGATTTTCAATGACATGGAAACTTAACAATATTTCCATAGAGTAGATCCTGGAAATCAAAATGCATGTAAATTCTAACAGAGACCGAATGGTACAGAGCATTCAGAAACTTCATCTATAACATCTATGACTCTAAATAAAGAGGAATCCGATGAGTTAACTCAAATGGGATTATGGTTTCATGTATCAAACTTGTATGTCAACACTGACTGAGAATCAAATTTCAATACTAGCAAGATGTCAAATACAACATATGGAGCAAAGGAAATGGCTGCTTCTCTTAGAATTGAGGTTGAAAATACAACAATGGCTGAGAACTCATCCAAGTCAAGCTCCAAAACCTGTCAAAAGATACACCAACTATGAAATGCCTTTAGGTTCCATATTACTTTTAACTCTACATCTTTTGACTTGTTTGACTCTTTGAAATTACTCGTAATTTTCATACAACCAGTTTTTCTTCCTTGCAACTCCAGCAAGTTGCATATTGACACTTCCTTTTTTGTATTATTTGTTAGATCGTGTACTACATATTATATCATATATCGTACATCAGATTTTCTACCTGGCACACCTTTACATGCAGCACACATGCCAACATGGCATGTATAGGTGCATCTAAGGTGGCCGCCATGTGATTTGACCATAGATTTTAAAATTTAAAAAAAAAAAAAAAAAAAAAAAAAAAAAAAAAAAAAATCAGGCATGTGCATTCATCAGTTGGGCCACACGTACACAAAATGAATGGCAATTTAAAAAAGAAAATTTTCCAATCTCCACATTCAGTTTACATGTATGGCCAGCCAAATGCCTGGACCAGACTTACTGGAGACCATGTTATGCACCAGCAAGATGTCCCACATACTTGCCAGATTGGCATGTGCACTGCATGTAAAGGTGGATGTGGAGAGGACTACAAGTTGCACTAGCAAACCTCTATGTATATATCTTATATTTCATCTTGACAGAAAGTAAAGTAAAAGAGCTGGAATTGCTCAAACAAAATCATTTCTAAAGTGCTAAATCTTGCTCAAAGCAATGAGAGACATATAGATGAGATATGATTGTACAGATTAGAACATAACATACCAGACTTCTTTCCGCAATTCCTTAAGTGTCATACGATTCACAAGGGAATTGTCATCCCCTTCATTACGCCACATAACCATGATGTCATTCAAGCATCTCTTACTATTCAATCTCAAGCAATTTCCAGCAGAATTTAGAACAGCTCCTGGTAACCATTGACCTCCTGGATATGCCATCCGGCCTTCCTCAGATGTATGTTGATGCAAAATACATGATGGGGGTACAGAAAATGATATATTCAATTCTTCCAATACCATTTTCCAATAAACCTACCAAAAGAAGAATGTTAAAAAAAATTAACCAATATTCAAAAGTTTGAAAGCAAAAACCTTAATGCAGTATAGTCATACCTCAGGGTTAGAGACTGAAAATTCTTGCAAGTCAGAGAAGCTCGAGATTGGGTCCTTGTATCTCACGCCAAGAAACTCCTTCCCACGCCTCTCTAATACCAGTCCTACATTTGTTGGCATTGCAGTCTCCCTATACTTCCATGCATCAATGTTGCTTAAATCATTATCATAATCCATTGCTTAAGATTCAAAGAAATTTAAAATCACACCAAACTATAGAGAAATGAATAAGAAAAATGGTACCAAATATGGATCAAATCAAGTTTGACACTTTGGCTCACTGATCAAGATGATACTAGTTGTAGGCCTGATGTGGATAGTCTATATCCCGAAGTACATGGTTTGGTGTTGCTAATGCTACAATGAACTTCTGTATTTTTATTTTCTCCAGATTTTTTAGTAGACTTTTCAAGTGCAATGACCGTGAACTGCAGTGTTTTAGATAGAGAATAGCTTGCAGAGTAGCAATCAATCCACTGACCTGTGAGGCATATGTTTCATGGCATTTTGCATAAGCTACATGCTACTTCTGAATTTTAAATTAAATAATCAGAAAATAGATAAAGGAAAAGTATAAAGATAAAAGAATAGCAATGCAACTGACTTAATACTGTTGTCATGATTATAACCAATGGAAGATTATCTCAGGATTTTCTTCGCTTTGAGAATAAGTATAGAAACATGTAAAGACTCCTTTGTAGAGAGTTATGATAGTTATTTAAGTAAAAAATATTTTCTTTGTGTTTAAGCATGAGTTGCTTCCCTTTGGTCCTGTATTGCCTAAGGTGGAAGAAGAGTGGCACAACGTAGTGATTACTAGAACAGTAGCAAGTAGGTAGTTGGATATCAATCCACAACCTTTTATTTATATTATTAAGCCATGGAAAAGTTAATGGTTTGATATTCAAGAAAAAGGTATATATCCAAATTAAGATTCTCCTTTTACGATTTGGTTGCATCAATTGCTGGGTTTCCTTTATTAAACATCTAACTCTAGGACAAAACTAGATTGGTAGGGAGTATCCTATCCATGCTATTTTTAGGGAAATAGTTCATCAATAGTAGGCTGCAATAGATCAATGGTCTGAGATGAATCATCAAGGTGTTCCATAACGGTAACAGTGGCCGTAATGGCCGCTGCTATTACCGTTACAATACGGGCTATCTTCTTTTTAAAAATAAAAATAAAAAATTGTTTCTGGACCGTTATACGACCGTTACAGTTCATTTTTCTGTAACAGCTGTTAAAGAATTTTGGCCCTGTAACGTGTAACGGTTTACCGCCACGTGACCAATTTGGAATACCATGCAAATTATACAATATGACCGCTTGCATCTTTCCACATATATATTGGTTTTTAGTTCCAACAGGCGAGTCCCATCGTTTGATAATCCAAACAATTGTTATCTTGCATAATACCATGGATGGATTATGCCTCAAAAGCCTGCTCAATGGGGAGAATCTCAAGGGTCGTTTGGATGCCTGTAAAATTCTTAATTGTAGAAGTGTTTACAGGTAAACGCTTTATAGGTAGGTGTTTGGATGGCAGAATTTGTCTGTAATTGTAAACACTTTACAGGTACACTCACCCCTTTTCTTTTTCTAGGCAAACAAGCCATGTTTCATATTATAGGTAAAGTCTTTACAACTGAAAATACATTATACATAGTAGAACACTCTGATTGATACATACTCATGTTGTGTGGGGCCCATCGTGATGTGTACAGTACATTCAATCTATCAATCATGTGTATCCGCTCATGCTCTCCTGTGGTCCTGAAAAAGAAGCATGATTGATCATCGAATGCGCCACACGAAAGGGAACATTTGGGACAGGATGCCCACCACCATCTAGGTTGTGTGTGGGCCCCATTGTGATAGGTGTGGGACATCCAATCCCTCCAGCACATGCATACTTTGATACTCTCCTAGGGCCCCAAAAAATCAAGCCCTTTTTATGTGAACTGCAAATTTTGGTGAGATTTACTACCCCAAGCTCTCTATGGTGTGACTACCTACTTTCTACATTAGAAACACTATACAATTTAGCCAAACACACAATCTTTTTTCCTTTTTTTGGGGCAAGCTTGTTAGTTACACACTCCACTGTTAGCCACCCCCACTAGGGAATCCATACACAATCTATTTACCTATAAACATTTACGACTTTAAAGAAAAACAGAATCGCATGTAAACAGTTTCCACCTGAAACTCTATTCATCTGTAAACAACTTAAAACTTCACATGCATCCAAACGAACCATTGAATGGGCGTGACTTGGCTGGGACCCAGAACCAACAATGTGGGTGGTACCATGACCGTGGGGCCCACCTTGATGTATGCATTGTATATCTACGCCGTCCATCCATTTTACCAACTCATTTCATGGCATGAGCCCAAAAACGAAGCAGATACCAATCTCAAGTGGACCACACCATAGGAAACAGTGGTGAATGACTACTAAAAACTTTTTGTGGGCACAAGAGTTTTGGATCAAGCTGATATTTGTGCTTTCCCTTCATCCAGGTCTGTGTGACCCTATCAATAGGTTGGATGACAAATAAACATTACAGTGGGCCCTAGGAAGTTTTTAATGGTGGGCGTTCAATGACCACTGTTTCCTGTGGTGTGGTCCACCTGAGATTTGCATCTGCTTCATTTTCAGGCTCATGCCATAAAATGGGTTGGCAAAACGAACGGACGGTGTAGATATACAACACATACATCAATGTAGGCCCCACGGTCAGGGTACAACCAACATAGCTGGTTCCAGGGTACCCCTTGAATTTGATTTTGTCCCATAGACAGCTAAGAAGAGAAATACAACAACAGCTAACATTCAACTGAAAAAAAAAAAAAAAAAGTCATAATATTAGTCAGTGGAAAATTCCAATCTTGGCACTTTTTCACCATCTACGGTGGAACGCAACAGACCAACGGTTTGGATTACCCAACGATGGGCCCCACTTGTCAGAAATGTAAACGCGTGTATACATACAGTAAAAAAGATGCGGACAACGTAAATACACCATTTTTTTCAGAAATTATTGGAGATCCAAAACTAATGGAAAAAAAAAAAAAAAACATAGTCCATAGACGGCTGAAATTGAATGGGGATTTTTATGTTTTTTAAGAACTTACGGATCGGGAATCCAAGCGGGAGGAGGAGAATCTGAGCCGTTGGAAGTGGTGTTGCTATGGTAGCAGCCGTAGTACATCATCTGATGTAAAGAGAAAGGGTGATTCGGTTTTAGAAGGTGCTTTGAGATGTTCTTCCATGTCTCCCCAGAGGCAGCCCCGTAATTTCGCAGGATCTGTGTGAGGTCCTGGTGGAGCTTCTCTGCATCTTCGATAGGAATTCCGACGGCTGAGATTTCCGCGACTGTGATTCGATCGAGTGGTTGGAAAGCCATTTCTAGTTGTTTAGCTAATTTTATTTCTATGGCTTCGTTCCGCAAGGATTTTTCATGAGAGAGAGAGAGAGAGAGAGAGAGTAGCGGAATTTGTTGTCCGGAGATGTTGAGGCCTTTTTAATTTCTTCTTCTCGAGGAGATAAAACGGTGACGAGAGAAACCGATTGGCTGCTTCCCCTGCCACCAGCAAATGGCTGTTCGTCGGTCTCTGTGGTCCCACCATGATTTATGTGTTTCATCCAGCCTGTCCATATAATTTTTCCGGATCATTTTATGGTATTATAAAAAAAATAAAAAAATAAAAAAAATTGAGGTATATCCCAATCTCAAGTGAACCACATTACATGAAACAGTGGACCATTAAAAACCTTTCGGTGCCATAAAAGTTTTGGATGAAGCTGATATTTGATTTTTCCTTTCATCTTGTTTTTATTACGACCTAATCAACATATTGGACGTCAAATAAATAATACAGTAGGCCTTAGGAGGATTTTAATAGTGGATAACTAATCGCTATTGTTTTTTAGTGTGGTCCACTTGATATTTATATTACTCTCACTTTTTCAATAAAATCCTAAAATTATCTGTTAAAATGGATGAAACAAATATATCATTTTGGGACCACGTAGCACCAAACATCAGCCACGGGGCTGGCAGGGGGAGTAGTACCATTCAACCATTTGTAGAGATAGTTTTATGACATGAGAAAAAGAATGAGATAGATCTAAATTTCAAGTGGACCCACGTAGAAAACCGTGGCATCAGTCACACCCACCGTTGAAATATTTATAGGGCCCACCATGATGTATTTTTTAGATCCAACATATTCATAAGTTAACATAGAGATATAAGAAATTAAAAAATCTTTACATATAAGCTTGATCGGAAACTTCTGTGCCCCATAAGAAGTTTTGAACGGTGGATGTCACTGTCCCCGCTGTTTTCTACGGTGGGGTCCACTTAAACGTTAGATTCATCTCATTATTTTTCTCATGCCATAAAAAGATCTCTCTAAAGGGATAGACGGTATGGATACTGCACATGTATCATGGTGGGGTCCACAAAGTTTGGTAACATCACTTCAATAGCAATTTGACTACTAACACGGTCAGTATTTAATCCGCGCCGATTTCCTGCTATTTTGCAGGAAGTTCATAAGCTGGGATGCAACGCTGGCCCATCGCGATGTTGTGTGAGATATCCACCCGCCCATCCCCTTTGAGAGATCATTTCAGGACAAGCCGAGGTAAATAAGGAGGATACAAAACCTAAGTGGGTCATATGAGAGGAGAAACTGGGGAAGAGTTTACTATCGTTGGTACTTTCCTGGCTACACTTTGATGTTTATATTTCATCCAAACTGTTTATAAGGCTAATCCCACCGGGCTGAAGTGAAAATTCGAAAAAAATAATCTCATATATAAACTTTTGTAACCATAAACATGTTTCAACTATACTCATTAAATCCCCACTGTTTCCTCTCATATAGCCTTACTTGAGTTTTGATTCTACCTCATTTTCAGTCACATATCTTAAAATGATCTCTTAAAGTTAAAGCGGATGAACGGGTGAATATCTCAAAAACAACTCAGTAGGCCCAACTAGCATCCCGGCCATCCTACAAAATGCGCGGATTGGATACTGAAATCCCTACTGAAGTGACGTCACCAAACTCTGTGGACCTCACAATCATGCATGTGTTGTATCCATACCGTCCAACCATTTTTAGAGATCATACCGTCCAACCATTTTTAGAGATCATGTGATGGTATTACAAAGAGAACGAAATAGATCTAAATTTCAAGTGGACCCACCACGAAAACCGTGGGAGCAGTAACACCCACCTTTGAAACATTTATACGCCCACCGTGATGTATTTTTGAGATCCAACTTATTCATAAGTTAACATAAAGATAGATGAAGTGAAAACAAAAATATTAGCTTGATTGAAAACTACTGTGGCCCTTAAGAAGTTTTGAACGGTCAATGTCACTATCCTCACTATTTTCTATCGTGAGGTCCACTTGAACTTTATATTTATCTCATTTTTTTTGTAACGCCATAAAACGATCTCTAAGAATGGTTAGAATGGTTGAACGGTATGGATACAACATATGCATCACGATGGGTCCACATAGCTTGGTGACGTCGCTTCACCAGCAATTTGGCTACTGACATTGTAAGTATCCCATCCGCGCATCCTACAATAGGCTTTCGAGGAAATCCTCGTCCAATCCTGCACACCCCACGTAAGCCTCGTGAATTAGGAAACTGATTGGATACTCCGGACGCAGATTTCCTCCAAAAGCTTTTGGCAGTTGCTGCTTTTGGCAGTTGCTCCGCTGGAAACTTAAGGGCGTGTTTGGACGGGCAAGGTGGATTGTATTAGGTTGTATCAGGGTGGATTGGAAGTAGCAATCCCGGGATTTGGCCGGGCGTGCAGGCAGAAGTTGGATATAGCAATCCCATGGGATTGCCAGCAATCCACTGACATCACCATCATTACCTTGATATCCATCCAATCCCACCCAATCCCTCCTAATCCCAAGTATTTTGCCTGGGACATGTTTGGATAGCCGGAGCAATCCCAGGATTGGCCGGTGTAATCCTGGGATTGGCCAGGTGAGCCAAACATACTCGTGGTGAGTTCCTTGGATATAGCAATCCCATTGGATTGGCACCAATCCACTGACAGAGCCATCATTACTTGCCATCCACCCTAATACAATCCAATCCCACGGGATTGGCCTGTCCAAACACGCGCACCATGGTGTTAGTGAGAAATTCATCCGTCCACCCATTTTTTGAGATTACTTTAAGACATTGTGCCAAAAATGAACCGGATCTAATACTCAAGTGAGCTAAAAACGTGAGGATTGGACTTACACAGTTGAAAATTTTGTGGGCCACAGAAGTTTTGAATCAGGCAAATATTTTTGTTTTCAATTCATCCCAATAGAAATGACTTTTATTAACGGTATAGATGGCAGGTAAACATCAATGTCGGCCTTAGGGAGGTTGAATGTCGGCCTTAGGGAGGTTTCAACGTAGAAAATTTTCCACCCACCTTTTTCTTTTAGTGTGGCCCACTTTAGTCTTTAATTCTGCTCACTTTTAGTCTCAATTCATAAAATGAGCTCACAAATAGGATAGATATGATAGATTTCTCACAAACATCACAGTGGACCCACTTAAGTTTCTTGTGCAGGAACTTCATGCGATAGCCGCTTTAGCAAGAAATCCGCGTCCAGCTACTCCCTGCCAAGGGCGGACTGGCTACTCCCTTGCCACCAGGGAGGCTGGTGGTCGGTGCTACGTGGACGGACCCATCATAATGTATGTGTTTCATCCATTCCGTACATCTATTTTTCCAAGATCATTTTAGCGCATGAGACAAAAACATGAGGTATATCCCTATTTCAAGTGAACCACGTCACAAGAAACAGTGTTGAATGAATGTCGACCATTAAAAACTTTGAGGCCATAAAAGTTTTGGATCAATTTTATCTTTGTTTTTTCCCTTCTCGTCCTGGGTCTGTATGAACTAATCAACAGATTAAATGTCAAATAAACAATACAATGGGCCTTAGGAGGATTTTAATGGTGGATATTTAATCACTATTGTTTTCCTATGGTGTGGTCTACCTGAGATTTATATCCCTCTCATTTTTGGGTTCAAGCTCTAAAGTAATATTTAAAAATGGATGAACGACATGGATGAAACACATACATCATGGTAAGGCCCGCGGAGCACCAATCACCGAGTGGCTGGTTGTGGTGCTATGTGGGCCTACTTCGATGTATGTGTTTCATACATTCCGTTCATCCATTTTTAAAGATCATTTTAGGGTTTTATCCCGAAATTGAGATGGATATAAATCTCATGCGGACCACACCACAGGAGAACAATAGTGATTAGATATCCACCATTAAAATCCTCCTAAGGCCCACTGTACTGTTTATTTGACATCCGATCTATTGATTAGTTCATATAGACCCAGATGAAGGGGAAAAACAAATATCAGCTTGATCTAAAACTTTTATGGCCCCCAAAAGGTTTTTAATGGTCGACATTCATTCAACATTGTTTCATGTACTGTGGGCCACTTGAGATTGGGATATATTTCATTTTTCGTCTTGTCACGCCCCAAACTCGGAAACCGGCCTCACAAAATTTTCGATCGCCGAATCCGGTGTCGACAGCCTCCGTAGTACCCCATTTTCGGCTCCTGACACCCATTTACCAAGAGAGTTTTCAACGTCAGTTTAATTCGTAATAAGCATAATCAAGGCATAACCCACAAACAACAACCAAAAACTCCATCACATTTCACTATGATAAAAAACTTATAAGTACAGTGCGTAAAAAGGGAAATACAATGATTGTCACGCCCCAAACCCAGAAATCGGACTTACAAATTTTTGATCGCTAAATCCGGTGCCGACAGCCTCCGTAGTACCCCATTCTCGGCTCCCAGCATCTATACGCCAGATTCCGATCCTGGGATCCTACAAGGAGGATTTTTTCAATGTACATTTAACTTGTAATAAGCACAACCACAAGTTTACCCAAATCACAAAGACAACATCATCATCACATATCCACTAAGATAATACATTTAAATACAGTGCTGAAAGGTAAATACATATATCGAAATCAAAGCTCCAGAAGACCGCTGCACACTTCAAGCTCATCGTTGTTGCAACCTAACATCACCTGCACGCATCTATCGTGCATAAGCTTATAGAAAGCTTAGAGGGTGGTGTAGTGTGTGCACTATGTAAGTGTCAAGTATTCAATACAATGTCATAATCATACAATATCAAAAATACTGGCATGTCCATGAATCATATAATATCAGAGTACGCAATACAAATCAGCTATGCAAATAAGGAGTCATAAAGAGCCAAATATCAGATGTCGAGGATGCAATGTAATATACAATTCTTGATGAGTTCACAAATACCGTTAGTCGTATCTAGGCCATATAAATGCAGAAACATAGTAACCCAAAATGTCATATGCTGCGGATGTAATGCAATATATGGTGTGAATGGAATGATCATGCTGGAGTGTGAAGTCAGGATGATAGTATGTATTATCGCAAGCTACGGGGTCTACCATTAAGGACTTTTATCCAAACCAGTCTCATACCTAAATTTGGATAGTCAGACTCAACGTGGTAGACTCTTGATCTCAGGTTAGTGGCGTGCCCAACCAAAATCCTAGTCATGCGAAGGTACACAACAATTAGTTGTGCACCTCCAGCCCGAGTGGATAGTGAGTGAATGAATGAGTATGCAACTTCTACTCAATAAGTCCACATATAAGTACTGTACATTTCTGGGATCATCACCGGGGTCTAGTACACTCTACATGCAAATCGCCACCCACTGACGTACGACCATGCAAGTAGAAGAGACCTTACTATCCGTCTGGCCAGTAGTCAGCTAATATCTACCTGGCACGTCGATAACGGACCCATTCACGAGCTGGTCAAACTCAGCCTAGCTATGCCCCCTATGCTCTAGCGGGTAAGGCCACACCCCTCCCAACTGACCACGACACAATGGGAGACGCGGTCTCCTGGTATCCGGCACTCGGGCACTCATGTAACCACTCGGTCTAGACATTAGGGAGTCTCCTAGCCTCAGAGGTTTAGGGACTTTTACCCACGAACATCCAAAGTGCCCAGATGCTCGAACTAAACATTTTTGGTGTCCCATCTAGCCATCCACGATATGCCTGTGGAGGCTACGGTCCTGATGTCGCTAGGGCGTATAGTAATCACAACACACAATGCAAGATACATGAGTCATACAATCCAGTCATGCATTAATCCTGCACATATTGTGCGCTCATGTGAGACAATCTCCTCCTATCAGGGAGTCTCATAACAAATGTCACTATAACATATGCAATGGTCAATCATATCTCATAGCAAACATGCAGATGATGCGTATGGGCATGTATCATGATGTTATGCTATCACATACTCATAATCGGTATCAATAACCGTCATCGACAATCAACCTCAACAATGTGGACATTTAACCAACATTGCCCCCAAGGAATGGCCTATATAGAGCCTAACATACAGTGGACCCATGGCCTCACACAAGGACCAAATATACAACACCATGGGCCTCACTCAAGAGCTTAATACACATCACGATAGACCTTTCACACGGGCCTAACATACATCACAATGGGCTCTTCGCCTGGCCCTCAAATGCACCACAATGGGCCTCATCACATAGGCCTCACATACATTACATAGACCTCAAATGCATTAAGCCAAGGTCGAATGCTCATCAGAATGGGTCTCAAATACGGGCCGCATATACATCACAATGGGCCTCGGCAATCGGCCTTGATATCCAGCCTTGACAATCGTAGTCAGCCTCGATAATCAGAATCGGCCTCAATAATCGGAATCGGTAATCGACAATCAAAATCGGTCTCGACCCCGATAATCGGAATCGATAATCGGCAATCGGAATCGGCCTCGACCCGATAATCGAAATCGGTAATCGGCAATCGGAATCGGCCTCGACCCCGATAATCGGAATCGGTAACCTATAATTGGCAATCGGAATCAGCCTCGACCCCGATAATCAAAATCGGTAATCGGCAATCGGAATCGGCCTCGACCCCGATAATTGAAATCGATAATCGGCAATCGGAATCGGCCTCGTCCCCGATAATCGAAATCGGTAATCGGCAATCGGAATTGGCCTCGACCCCAATAATCGAAATCGGCAATCGGCAATCGAAATCGGCCTCGACCCCGATAATCGAAATCGGTAATCGGCCTAACAAAGGGCTTAAGGGAAGGTCACAATGTGAACATTTATCCATCATCGCCCATCAATGTGGACATTTAACCATCATTGCTCCCAAGCAGTGGCCCTTATAGAGCCAAACATAAAGCGGGCCTATGGCCTCACACAAAGGCCTAATATACAACACCATGGGCCTCATACAAGGGCTACATATACATCACTATGGGCTGCATCACATGGACCTCGAATACATCACAATGGGCCTCACTCATGGGCCTTATATACACAACAAGTGGGCCCTGCTCATGAGCCTCAAATACATCATAATGGGCCACAACCCACGGGCCCTAAATACATCACAGTAGGCCACATCCCATGGGTTTCAAATACATCATAATGGGCCGCATCACCTAGGCCTCATGTACATCAAGCGGGCCGCATCGCATGGGCCACATATACATCGCAATGAGCCGCGTCACGTGGGCCGCACCAGTGAGCCTCATATACATCAAGTGGGCCACATCACATGGGCCAGTCCATCTACACCATTCATCTATTTTTAGAGATCATTTAAGAGCACTATCCACAAAAATTTAATCATATCGGAAGATTATCTGGACCATACCACAAATAGCAGTGGAGATAATGATTTGCACCACTTAAAATTTCCAGGGCCCAGCATAAGTTTATTTTCCAATCTGTTCATGAGGTCACAAAGACCTGAATTAAGAGGGAAATCAAATATCATATTGATCTAGAGTTCCTGGAACTCCAAACGAATTTCAATAGTAGGCGTTCAACCCTTCACTAATTTTTGCAGAGTGGTCCACCTGATAGGCGGATTTACCTTAACTTTTGTCTCAGGCCTTAAGACGAGCTGACCACGGGGATGGATAGTTTGGAGGTAACACATACATCATGGAAGGGCCAACAGAACTTTTTGACGTCCATACAGATGGACAGTCTTGATAAAACCCATGCATCACGGTGTAACCCACGTGATGAACCGCTGGATAGTCCTCAGCATCAAGGTGGGCCGCACGTCCAGCAGTCTGGACGGCTTGGCTAAAACATATACATCAAAGGTGGGCCTCAAATACATCTCACTAGGCCGGATGGGGCAACCCATGGTTGAAACACATACAATCAAGGTGGGTCTCCACCGTCCAGTTCACTGGGAAGGAGCGGATACAAGGCATACACATCACCGTTGGCCCCGCACAGCCCGTCCATATGGACAGTGCTGATATAACACACACCCCACACGTGGGGCCCACAGAACTATGCTGACATCAACAGGCAGCAGCAGCTGCTGCTGGGACTAAGCACAGATGGACGGTTTGGCTGTAACACATACCTCATGACCCGCCCCACTGTCCACGTGGATGATGGGGATATACAATACATTAAAGGTGGGTCCCACCCTTACACGTGCATCACGTGTGGGGTCCCGCATCCTGCAAATAGATGGACGGCATGTATATATAATACATTACGATGGGCCTTACACCACACCGTCCAGATGGACGGTGCGAAAGTAGAATGCACGGATCAAGGTGGCCACACCTCCACACGTGTCATACGTGTGGAGTGGGTCCCACAGTCCTGCCAAGGAAAAACAGGCGGACAGTGTTGTAAAACACATATACCATGTACGGTGGGGCCCTCAAACTTGCTGACGCAGTGCATCTGCCATACGACTGGACAGATGGACGGCTGGGGTTAACGGATACATCATGGTGGGTCCCACCAACCCACACGTGTGGGTGCCCCCCACATGCATCCAAACTGGCAGACAGTTTAGATAAAACACATACATCATCGTGGAATCCCACGATTACGTCCAGACACTGGACGGCTAGGATCAAACCGATGGATGGTTCGGGTAATACACATACCTCATGACCCACGGAACTTGCTGACGCCGTACATCAGTTATATAACTGGTGTGCGGTAACCAGCCAATCCAATCCCTCTAACAAGTGGGTCCCACGCTGTATCAAGTTGTTATTTATGTTTCCCTTCATATGGGCCTGTCCAAAACGGACGGCCTGGATGTAACAGGTGGGTCTCACCGTCCAGATCTGCTGGACAATGTGGATCCACACGTTCATCAGGTGGGTTGCAATAGGAGAGAGAGAGAGAGAGAGAGAGAGAGAGATATCGGCGGTGATGGAGAGGCCCCGTCACTATGGGCCCCTCTTGATATAAAGTATACATCGAGGTGGGTCCCACATATGTGGGCCCTAAAATCACAACAACAAAAAATGAAAAATGTAGATCTAAGATCACCCACCTTTGATCTTCTCGGACTTCCTCCTTCCACCGATGTGATCTAGAGCTCCAAGGGGTGGATTTTAACGGTTGAGATCGGCTTTGAATGGTTGGATTGAGTGGTAGGGAGTGGGCCACACAAGGCTCCTCTCATGGAGGTGGGGACGTCGGATCTCTCTTGGGAATTGCTTGGAATGAGAGAGAAATGAGAGAGATGAATGATGTAGGGAGAGAGTGATGGGTGTGTAAGAAAAGGGATGGGCTTGGTTGAAATTTGGGTGAGAGAGGGATGGGTGGAGAGAGAGAGAGAGAGAGAGAGAGAGAGAGAGAGAGAGAGAGAGTTGACTTTGGGTAAGGTTGTGTAAGAGAGGGATGGGTTGGGTTGCTTTGTACTTGATTGATTTGATTTGATGGGTGGTAGAGATTCTCTCGAAATTCACATGAACAGCGTTTTCCTCTAACTGAACGCAGGCCGACATCTCCTGGCCCGGGTATCGCCTAGCGCGCGAGACGTGGCGTCGGAACCACGGCGATGACTCGGTCGCGAGGATACAAGTTTCGAGTCGAACCGACTCTGATATAAGGGACACGACTCAGGATCGCGCGCAACTGCCAATAACAGATCACGGGTCATCGAAATTCGATTGGGATACCGCGGAAGTCTACGGAACAGTATGGTCTAGGATACGGGTCTTACAATGATGAATATAAAAAGCTACAAGATGATCTGCCACGTGTTCAAGCCTCAGTGCTGCTGCAATCCAACGTCACCTACACGCAACAGTCGTGCATAAGCTTACGGAAAGCTTAGAGGGTGGTGAAAGTGTGTGCGCAATGTAGCAATACAACTTACGCAATATCAGAGTAATGCGGAATATGTTGATGAATCCATGAATACTATTGGCCGTACCAAGGCTGTGCGATGCAAGGCATGAATGATATCGGCCATACCAAGGCCATGCGATGCAAGATGCAACTCAAGCACATGTAGCCTCATCTAAGTCCACATAACAATACAGCTTAACTCTGGAATATCACGGGGGTCTAGTACACTCCAAACCAAATTATCGCCCCATTGCGCGCAACAAGGTGAGTGGAAGAGACCTCAATATCCCTCTGCCAATATCAGGCCTGACTCATCGATAACAAACCCATTCCTCGAGCTGGTCAAACTCAGCCTAGCTTTGCTCCCTCCACTCTGGCGGGTAAGGCCGCACCCCCTTCCAATCGACCAAGACACAGTGGAAAGCGCGGCCTCCTTATATTCGGCACTCGGCACTCATGCATCCACTCGATCTAGACGTTGGAGCAACCTCCTGATACCATAAGGGTTTAGGAACTTTCACCCAGGGACATCTATAGCACCCCATATAGAACAAGATTCCGGTATCTAATCCTGCCAACCACGATATGCCTGTGGAGGTTACGACCCTGATATTGCTAGGGCGTACAATATACATATCACACAATGCGAGATGCATGAATCACGCAATCCAGTCATACAGCACACATGCGCATACCGAGCGCTCATGTGGGTAGCTCCCCTTACCAGGGAGTCCCATAACAATCTGCCCAATGACATGTACTATGATCAATCACTCATCTCATCACAGGCATGCAGATGATGCGCAGGGCATGTATCATGATGCTATGTTGTCACATACTCAAAATCGGTATTGATAACTGGCACCGATAATTGGCATGGGCCTTGATAATCGGCACCAATGCTCAGCATCGACAATTGACACCGATAATCAACATCAATAATCGGCACCAACGATCAGCATCGATAATCGGCACCAACAACCAGCATATATAAGCAAGGCAGGGTCCATAGATGGACAGTCAATCAACCATAATACAAAGATCGGCCCTCGACCGTGGTTATATTAAATCCAATGGCACGGAGCCATCCGTCTATGGTGAATGGAGCCCACTTATCTGGGTTAACTCACTAAGAGAATGATGAGAATGGGCCTAACAATGCCTAAGAGAAGGTTCAATGAGAACATCTAACCATCATTGCCCATCAATGTGGACATCTAACCAACATTGCTCCCAAGGAGTGGTTCACATAGAGCCATACGTATAGTGGGCCCATGGCCCCACACAAGGGTCTAATATACATCGCAATGGGCCTCACTCAAGGGTCTCACATAAGGGCCTCAAATGAATCATAATGGGCCATGCCCATGGGCCTCGAATACATCACAATGAGCCTCGAATACATCACAATGGGTCTCGCCCATGGGCCTCATCACTGGGCCTCATATGTCAAGTGGGCCACATCACATGGGCTGCATTATATGGGCCACACCAACGGACTTCATGTATATCAAATAGGCCACACCGATGGGCCTCATGTATATCAAATCGGGCCTATTGTTATGTATTTTTGAGATCCGACCTATTCATAAGTTAACATTGAGATAAATGAAGTGAAAACAAATATCAGCTTAATTGGAAACTACTGTGACACCTAAGAAGGTTGAACGGTCGATGTCACTGTCCACTATTTAAATGGTGGGGTCCATCCGGGTGGGCCACACGACCATATCATCACCAAACAAAATGAAAGAGAGGGAAAGAGAGAAAGAGAGAGAGAGAGAGAGAAGTATCGGCGGTGATGGAGGGGCCCCGCCACTATGGGCCCCTCTTAGATACAAAATATACATCAAGGTGGGTCCCACCATATATGGGCCCTTAAATCACAAAATAATTAAATAATAAAAAGGAAAAATGTGGGTCCAGATCACCCACCGTCCACTTCTTCTTAGCTCCTTGGAAAGGTAATCGCCTAGGCTTTGATTTCAACAGAAGGTGATGAAGTTTTGATGGTTAAGATGGGAGAAGAGAGGGTAGGAAGTGGGCCACACTAAAGCTCTTCCATGAGAGCTTGGGAAGCTTGGACGTGTGATATTTTTGGTTGCTTGGAATTGAGCTTGAGAAATGAGAGAGAGAGAGAGAGAGAGAGAGAGAGAGAGAGAGAGAGAGATGGGTGATGGAGTGATGGGTGTGTAAGAGATTTGTTGACTTTTGGGATAGTTTGTGTAAGAGGGGTATGGGTTGTGTAAGGGATTGTTGACTTATGGGGTTGCTTGGGGATGAGGTGTGAGGTGATGTGTACTTGACATGCACTTGACCCTTGATGGGATTGATTGATGTGACATTCGGGTAGAGATTCTCTAGGGTTTTGCAATGCGCGGCGTTTTCCTTGAATTGAATGCGGGCCCATATCTCTTGGCCTGGGTATTGCCTTGGTGTATGAGACGCGGCATCGGAACCACAGCGACGACGCGGTCGCTAGGGTACAAGTCTCAGGCTGATTCGACTCAAGTCTGCAGGACTCGGCTTAGGATTGTGCGCGAACATCGGAGAAATGTCGATGGTTGCTGGAATTCGATCGGGAGGATCGCGGAGATCTTCGGAATGGTACGGACTAAGATAGGGGTCTTATAGGTCTCATACCCTAAAATGATATGGAAAAATAGATGGACAGAATGGATGAAACACATACATCATGATGGGCCCACGGAGCACTGACCACCAGCCATTGGCTAGCAGGGGAGTAGCCAATCTGTTTCCCTGTAATAGAGATTTTTTCGACTATAAATCTCACATTTCATCCACCGGATTTTGTGAATGCTCCTAAACTTTACTTTCCAAGACTAAACCACTGACTTTTTTGGATGAAAATACCCCTACATTACAAACCTACTTTCTGTAATCTTCTCTCCTCTCCTCTTCTGTAAAAACCAATTTTCTGTAAAAACCCATTTTCTGGATTCTTTTCTCCTCTTCATACAACAATATATCTCTACCTAAAACTCATTTTAGGGAATCTTCTATCATCTTCATACAACAATACTCATCTACCTAAAACCCATTTTCTGAAATCTTTTCTCTTCTTCATATAAGAATACCATTCCACCAAACTGTTACTTCTTTGTCTTCGTTTTAGTTTGTTCAGAAAAGACAAAAATGGTGGCTCCATCAAAGAAAGCACGCACTGCAAGTATATTTGATCAAATTACCCTAAACCTAAATCAAAAAAAATTTCTTATGGGCCATAAAAGTTTTGGATCAAGCTTGTATCTGTGTTTTCCGTTCATCCATGTCTACATCATCCTATGAACAGGCTGGATGACAAATAAAACATCACTGTGGGGCCTAGCAAGGTTTCAACGGTGGAAATGATTATCCCCACTGTTTCTTGTAGTATGATCCACCTGATCTTTGGATATGCTTCAATTTTGGGCTCAACCCCTTGAATTAGATGGAAAATCGGATGGATGGCGTGGATAGACCACATACATTCGTGTGAAGCTCCTTGAATTTCACATGAAGCTCGCTTAATTTTATGTTAGGCTTGCTCAATTATCCGTAGTTATATGCAGGTTTCACTACAAAAGAAATGACTACGAATTAGATACGTAGCCATAGAACTAATGGCTACGAATTTAATGAAGCAATGGTTTCGCATCAATGGCGGCGGCCTTGCTACGGTTATAATCCGTAGCCATATGTCTTTAGATACGACCCTTTTTTTGGTAGTGAACGGTGCCACCGTGGACAAGACAGAGTTCCACAGTGACACCATGGATATCATGGTGGCACCATGAAAGTAATAGTATTTTCGTCTATAAAGAGTTAATTTGTATAGTAGTAGTTTAGTTATGGAAAGTAAAGTTTGGGTGATTTAGAAAAGCCGGTTGGTAAAAGGTGAGATTTACCGTGGGAAAAATCTCCAGAAATATTACAAATGGAGTAAGAGGGGTCCCTTGGTAAAACTTAATTTCTGCACTTGTTACTAAAATATGTATTTTCAATAATTTTTCTTGATTCAAGTAATTATAAAACTTAATTTCTACACTTATTATTGAAATAGGAATTTGTAAGTGATTTTTTCTTATTCAAATTATTTTACAGTTTAATTTGAATTTTCACTGAAAAAGTGAGTTTAGTTTTAAGTTTTCCTCCTTTCGATTAAAACAAATTTTTTTTTTTTTTTTTTGTTAGCTTGTTAGTACACCCACTGTTAGTTCACACTTCACTGTTAGCCACCCCCTCTAGGGAATTGATATCAAGACCTTAGTGTTGAAACGAGGTATCTTTCAATTAAAACTTAATACTGAATGTTGTTAGTTTGAGTTAAAGTATTTTTCTAAATGACAATCTTACCCTTATTGAAATAATTAAGTTTATAAGCTTTTATGACAATTGTATGGCAAAGTTTTTTGGGCCCCACTATGATTTATGTGTTATATCCACTCCGTCCATCCATTTTTCCACATCAATTTAGGGCATGATCCAAAATATGAGGCAAATCCAAAGCTCAAGTAGACCACATCACAAAAGGTTGTGGGGACAATGATGACAACCATTGAAACCTTCCTAGGGCCCACCATATGCTTTTAGCATGTGACTTGTCGCTAAAGGATATGAGATTAAAGATATCCTTGAGGCATGATTAGGATTTTTTCTGTTATTCATACGTAGCGCCAACACGTGGTAGCATCTCATTGGTCCGCGTGGACGCGCCAAAACAAGTGTACACGATGTGGTCCACTTGAGCTTTGGATCTACCTCATCTTTGGGCCCATGCTTTAAAATGATCTAGCAAAATGTATAGAGGGTGTTGATATAAAGCATACATCATGGTTGGGCCCATGGAACTTTACCTCATCAACACAATATTGCCCGGGATGTTGTATTCACTAAAAAATGTAAGTTTAGTTTTTAGTTTTTCTCCTTTGACATAAAACTTAATATGGAATACGGTACATGATTTTAAGTTAAATTATTTTTTAAAATGACAATTCTACCCTTCTCAAAAAAACTTCTGCTGAAAGCTTAAGCTTTCACGGCAATTGGAATGTATGTGTTATATCTACTCTATTTATTCATTTTGCTATATTAATTAAAGGCATGGGCCGAAAAATGAAGCAGACCCAAAGTTCAAGTAGACCATACTATATATAGAAAGTTGCGGGACAATGGCACACACCATTGAAACATTCCTAGGTCCTACCATATTGTTTTTTTTTTTTTTTTTTTTTCCTTTTAAACCATCCATTTAGATAAGATAGTTGGGTGGTCCACAATTTTGTGTTATGCCTGTGTATACATGTTATTTTCAATAAATTATACATATGTTGCCGGGTGGAATGGAGAAATGAGACGTCACAAGAAGCTCATTTATAGAAGTTCTATAAAAGGCTTTATGTGGTATATAAAAGAAAAGGGCTTCAACATAAAGTAACAATTGGGTGGTCCACAATTTTGTGTCATGCTTGTGTATTGTTCACACCCCAAGTATAGGGTTGCAATGTAGTAATAAACTCGGTAAGACCGAGGTCGAATCCATAAGGACTGAAACTTTTACGTAATCTAAAAATAACCAGAACTAGAACTAGAATAAGATGAAATCTAAATCAGAGGGATTTTAAGGGAATAATGGTGAAATTTGAACTAAAACTTGTGAAATTCAAAGGTGGGAAACTAGGAATTCCAAGGATCCACTTGTAGAGATCAAGGAGATCTACGCTTGATTCATGAACTCAACTAGACTTCGAGTCCCATCTTCATCCAGTTGGAAGATATATCACTAAAACTCAGTCTTAACTTCCTTCGATCTAGTTTTCAAAGAGACGGGAGGTATGAGAATTAGAGTTGATTCCATCACAAAACCATGCCTATGAGACAAAGTAAACAACATAATTAAACCAATCCACAACCAATCAGAAAAATATATGAATGTTATGAAGGATTCTATCATCCAACCATGTCCAAGGGGCAATGGTGAACAATAGGGCGTCCTAACTTCACAATCAAACAATGAAAAGGAAATACTCAAAGCCATCGCAGATTTATTATAATTTCAGTCACAACAAACCATTAAAAACTGAAAGCATCCCTATTAATCAAACTATAATCAAATTAGTTCATAACATGAATCAAGGCCGTAGAATCATTCCCATCATACCACAAGCTTCACATCTTAGCCCTAGCTAAGAGGTTTAGCCTGACATGATTGGACTAGATCTCTCAAAAATCATAAGAAAAAAAAAACAGTAAATAAAACAAATAAAAACTCTAAAAATTCTCTCTCTCACTAACGTCCCAGGACTGAATGAATACTCTCTCTCATGTCTCTTTATTTTATAAGCTAATGGAGGTCGGTGAAAGGATAGGTTGCTGGAGATGCGGAACCGACTCTCTTTACGCGGTCAGTTCACGTGTGCAAGAAGATTGCATAGTCTCACGTTTTGATGTGAATTTCAGCAAAACCATAAGTCTGATGCGAGATCCATTCCATTTAGGCTTCATGGCTCTGGTCGGTCCCACCTTGGGATTTTTCGGACGGTCCGGATCGTCGGACCGATCCTGGCCAAGACGGTAAAACAGCCCGGATTAGCCGGGTCTTCGGATGCCCTGTAACAGGGCGTGCGGCTTGCGCTGTGCTGTCGGTGGGGCCCATGATCAGCATCGAACGAGAAATCCACACCGTCCATTAGGTTCTGCTCCAAAAATCATTCTGAGATGGTCAGTTTTGGAGTGCTGTTAACGTGGCCCACTTGATCGATCGTGTGGTGATGATTCCTCCATCCAGTGAGTAAAAGAACCATTTCTGACGAGTCTCGGGCCCAGATCTTCTACGTTGCGGTTGGTTTAGGCCTATGAATTCAATGAACAGTGAGGATCATCCAACTATATGATGATAATGGCCCATCGAGCGTCCTCCGCAAGCTCTGTCTGCGAAATAGGGGCGAAAATTCTGGATTTTCTAAATCCAAACGGGTCAGTGGTCGCTGACCGTTTCGGATGGTTTGGTGCACAGCAAGTGCACTTGCTACAGTGCACATGCAGCGCTCGTTTGGACCTCACAATGATATCTTTGATGAATTCTCACCGTCCATCTGCCTTCCTATCTCACTTAAAGGATTGAGACCAAAATCGAAGCATATCCAGATATTAGGTGGGCCCCGGATTGCTGATTTATGAGCTGATCTGGCCATTGGGCCACTTCCACAAGGATTCGTGTGCTGACATTCGACGTGTACGGTTAATTCGTGGTCCTCAGGCCATATATGAAGTTTCAAACCGTATAGATGGTGAGAACCCTGTGATCTTGCATTCTGGAAGATTTTTGGACCCGTTTAACGTGAGTGTCCTGATTTTCTTAGATTTTTGGCATGTAATTTCTTCGATCTTGGTCCCCTGGGGTCCGTCCCTTGCCTTGGTGACTTTAGAGCGTCAAATCCACGCTTTTAGTACCCTTTTTTTAGTCCACGCTCGTAAATCCACCTTGCAACACAACCACGATTAAAATAGGGCATTAAACAGTATCATGTTTGTAAAAGTAGGTAATAATTGGGGTCTAATATGCAATATTTGACCCTCAACACAACTCCCAACCAGCATTTTGCTAGTCCCGAGCAAAGTATGTGAAAAATAAGTTGAGAATTTCCTGGACAATTTCTATAAACTCGAGTGATTTTTGAAAATAATTCAGATACTAGAAGTCTAAGATTCATGAATATTGCACATTACTTTCTCCTATACTCAAGCGCACGTTAGACTGCATAATCAAGTTCAAAGTATTAATCCATCCATTAGAAAAAATTCTAAACATTAAGTTCCATGAGTATATAGTGTAATCTTGGCTTATCATCATTAAGAGTCACTCCTCTATTTCATGATATTATTGGTAACCAGTAAGAGAATTCATGATAACCAAAACCTAAATGAAAACTTACCTCACAGATCATCCTTTTATTCTACCAACCTTTGATTTTTCCATTAAAAATACGCCAAGGAGGTGAATCAAATCCTCACCTATAGGGAGCAAACCTATGGAGAAGACCATTCGCCCAGCCCTTTCCGAATGTCAACCTTGGGGAATCGAACCTTCACCTATATGGAGCAAACCTATGGAGAAGGTCATTCGCCCAACCCTTTCCGTTCTTCTTATAAGCTTGATGGTAAAATTTCTCAGGCTGGTTCCTTACATGCTTAGTGATTACCAAGTTAATCCTTCAATATCGAACTGAAATCTCAATGTGTAAGTGAGATGTGACATGTGAAATCATGATTCAATCAATGTTTAAAACTTCTAAGCATGGATTGATAATTCGAACTCAACTGTGGAATCTATCAGATAGCTAAATTCAAGAGACGTAAATCCCCAACACTCCATATCTTATAATTCTAAATCAATGATGGTCGTCAAAAGCACTTCGAATTCACAAGAAATTTCAGAAGAATTTGAAAAATTTTCATAATTTTTGCTCAAGACTGAGAAAACACTGATCAGGTGACTTAATCGCCCACTCCCAACCGAAAATCTACATTGTCCTCAATATAAAAGAAATAAGCATGCGATGCACATGGGACAACGAAAGTAAAAGAGGAGTGATGGAAAGATAGTACCTGGATTAAAGAATCAAGAGGCTTTCCACAAATAACAGCGTAAGAGCGGGTCAGCACAAGAGTGAAATCAACAAAAGCAAACTATCCTAAAACAATGTAGAAAGCAAACTAACCTAATGGCATAAAAACTGACTAACCTAGAACAACATAAAGCAAACTACCCTAGTTTTATGAAATCAGTAAACCTAACTATACCTCCATCAGACTAGGAGATCAATCCTGGTAAACAGGATCAGTTAGAGGCATAAACATGTCCTCTACATCAAATTTCTCGACAAATGACTTTAGTCGATGTCCATTCACTTTAAACTCATCGCCATTGTCTGGATTCTGACTCTCAACAACCCCATGAGGATAAACATTGATAACGGTGAAAGGGCCGGTCCAACGAGATCGAAGCTTACCCGGAAAGAGATGTAATTGAGAATTATACAAAAGGACTTTCTGACCAGTCGTGAATGATTTCCGCAAAATATGTTAGTCATGAAACGCCTTCATCATGTCCTTGTAAATTCTCGAGTTCTCGTATGCGTCATTCCGGATTTCTTCGAGTTCATTCAACTAAAGTTTGCGTAGCGAGCCAGCGTTGTCCAGATTAAAATTCAGATTTTTGATCGCCCAGTAGGCTCGATGTTCCAACTCCACAGGCAAGTGGCAAGCCTTCCCATAGACAAGTCTACAAGGAGACATTCCAATAGGGGTTTTAAAAGTAGTACAGTAAGCCCATAAGGCATCGGTCAATCGGATTGACCAATCCTTACGGACAGGGTTAAATATTTTCTCCAAAATGTGTTTGATCTCCCTATTGAAAATCTCAATCTGCCCACTTATCTGTGGGTGGTATGGGGTGCTCACCTTATGAGAGATACTGTATTTCTTCATTAAACTCTCAAATGGTCTATTACAAAAGTGTGAGCCCCCATCACTAATGATGGCTCGAGGCGTTCCAAATCGGGAAAGGATGTTCTCTTTTAGGAATTTAATGATCGTGCGATGGTCATTATTCCGACATGGAATCGCTTCAACCCATTTAGTGAAATAGTCTACGGCGAGAAAAATATATAGATTTTTAAAAGATTGGGGGAATGGTCCCATGAAATTGATGCCCCAGCAATCAAATGCCTTTATGATAAGAATGGGATTCAAGGGCATCATATTTCGTCGAGACAATACTCCCAATTTTTGACAACGCTCACAAGCTTTGCAAAACTCATGAGTGTCCCTGAACATAGTGGGCCAGTAAAAGTCACACTGCAGAATCTTGGTCGTGATCTTTTTATCAGAAAAGTGACCGCCACAGGCTTGTGAGTGACAGAAGGAGATGACACTCTGATGCTTATTGTCTGGCACACATCTTCTTAAGATTTGGTCTGAGTAATATTTAAACAGATATGGATCCTCTCAGAAAAATTTGCGCACCTCAGTGAAAATTTTCTTCTTATCTTGCACAGTCCAACGTGTTGGTATAAAACCTGTGGCAAGATAATTAGCAATATCAGAGAACCGAGGTGAATGGGAGACTTTGAACAACTGTTCGTCAGGGAACATGTCAATGATATATGTCGTCTCAAGGGAATCAGAGCGATCAAGGCGAGAAAGATGGTCAGCCACTACGTTATTTACTCCCTTTTTATCTTTTATTTCTAGGTCAAATTCCTGGAGTAAGAGGATCCATCTTGTCAGGCGGGGCGTAGCATCATTCTTAGACAGAAGATACTTGAGCGCCGCATGATCTGTGTAAATAATGATCATGGATCCAATCAAGTAGGACCTAAATTTGTCCAAAGTGAACACTATGGTCAAGAGTTCCTTTTCTGTAGTCGAGTAGTTCACTGGGGCAGGATTTAGAGTCTTACTCGCATAATGAATAACGTAGGGTTTCTTATCTTTTCTCTGGCTTAGAACCGCCCCAAGAGCATAATCGGACGCGTCACACATAAGTTCAAAAGGAATGCTCCAGTCGAGTGGTTGTATGATAGGTGCACTAGTTAATATGCCTTTAAGCTTAGTAAAAGCTTCCTGACATGGCTGAGTCTACTCGTATGGTGCATCATTTTGAAGTAGATTACATAGAGGACGAGAGATGAAACTAAAATCTTTTATAAATCTTCTGTAAAACCCGGCGTGTCCTAAGAAGAATCGCACGTCCTGTATGTTCTTGGGTGGATGTAGGTTAGAGGTAAGATCGATTTTTGCCTTATCCACCTCTATTCATTTGAACGAGATAATATGTCCAAGGACAATTCCCTTACGAACCATGAAATGACACTTCTCCTAATTAAGTACCAAGCTCTTTTCTTCACATCTTTTCAGCACACATTTAAGACTTGCTAAAAACTCGCGAAAAGATGGACCGAAGACAAAGAAATCGTCTATGAAGTGTAACATCCCGGATTTTTGCCAACCTGGGATTAGACGTCCTTAGGCAATGGGTCGACCCTAACACCTTATCAACTTGTCAAAACTCAGTCCCAAAGGCTAAAATCGCTTGTGAACCATTTTCTTCACAAATTTCACCCTTCACCACCTTGATTTTTCAATTTTTCAAAGTACTTTCACCCTAGACACTATCTTAAACTAGCTAAGTAGTATAACTTGGATCACTTTATATACAAACTACAAAGGCCCAGGTACCACCTCAAACAGAAATCTTATAGGACTAAATCCTTTAGAAATGAGACAAAGTAACTAAGTGCAAAACTAGATTAGCTACGAAATCTCCTAGAATCGCTTTAAATATGATCTGCAAGACCCAAAACTTGTAGAATCATTAACGCTAGGTTACCCTAAAACTTAGGATCAATCTCATTACCCGGCTGCTCACGGGAGCATCTCGAAACTCCGTATCGGATCTGGACCGCACGTCGGAAGTCCGATTAACACGAAGTTAAGGAACTACGACCGCCTCGCTGGGCTTGACAACCATCTCGGAAATCAAATCCAGATAGTGTCCCAGCACTATTCGCTTGAGCTCGGAGTGAAGAGTGTGAGAAATGTGAAATAATTTCAAAATAAAATATCTTGAATAGTAATCTGGCACCACTCGCTTGCGGATCAGTATTAAGCAACCAGACCGTCAGAATTAGACCAAATTACACCCTCGGATCAGGAGAAATTTCATACACATTTACATGTATTCGGAATCTCCGATTGAGGTCCACTGACCGTTGAACTGAAACTGGTCCGCCACGCGTGATCTGGAAATCCCACTAAAATGAAAACTTAATAGAACGTAGATCCAACGTTAGTGAGCTTAAGTCCGACCTTTGGCTCAAGGAGGGCTGCCAGAAACCCTCTTTTGAGCTGAAACAATGCCGATTTGATTATAATGTAAGTATACCTTGAACATAAGTCTATTTCGGTGAATTTTTTGGCTATATAAGGACCTTAAACCCTCTCTCATGGCAGCCATACGAATTTGAGATTGAGAGAGAGAAAAGAGAGAGAAAAGAGAGAGAAAGTGTGGGAGCAGTGGGAGAATCTCCCTGCCACTCTTCCCAGCCGCTATTCGGGCTCCACCGCCTGATTCTCATCACTTTTCCGGCGTTTCCGGCGTCATTTCTAGGTATGAAACCCTAGCCCTAATCTGTTTTGGGGTTTAGACAATTGTAGGTTGTGAAATAGCTAACCTATTTCGTTCTATAGGTTGCCAAACTGCCGAATACGGAAGCTTAGCAAACCTATCGACTTCGTTACGATTCTACGACAAAAGGTGCGGACTTTAGGTGTATAGGTTATGGTTTTCAACGCTTTCGATGTCAGATAATGATAGATTCATGATCTGCATGCAATTGCACATGTACAAAGTGCTGTCTGTTTTCCGTTTCGATTAAAGATGAAAAATATGGAATTCTACATACTCTAGGTATTTGTAGAAAGTACGGTGTACGTATATTTTTTAGAAATGTGTTTGACATGTTTATTGTATATGGATAAAATAAAATACTTATTGGCAAAAGGATTCGCCTAAATACATGTTTTACTTATATACACTCTATATGTTGAAATTGCGTATTCTAGAAAATACTGTATACGTATAAATTTTGGAGATGTATTTATCATGATTATTTGTTGTAGTAATATATTATACATGGATATAATACTCGTTTAGCTAAAGGATAGCCCTAATACATGTTTTGCTAACATACACCATGTATGTTGTAATATTGTATTCTAAGTGTTTGTGAAAATGACTGAATGAGTATAGAATTCTCAGTCGTGCTCACCATGACTAATTGTCATGGATTCATGATTGTTGTATTGGCGGTACCCCTTTGACGAAAGGATTTGCCCTAAATCACGCCACGGCCAATATACACTATATATGCTAAAATGTGTGGCCCAAGTGTTTGTGGAAATGGCTGAATGAATATGGAACTTAGATTCCTGCTTGCCATGACTATCCGTCGTGGGTGTACACGTGTTATGATTGGGGCAACTCCCTAGTGAGAGGATTTGGCCTAATGCCTATGTGATCGACATATGTCATGTATGTTGATGTATGTTTGTTTAAGTGTTTCTTGAAATGTCTGAATGAGTAGTAGTTAGCAAATTGTAATGTATAAGGGTGTTGAGATATGATTCTCAACCTCTTTTAACTATGTGTATGATCTCCTTGGATAGTTGTGTGATTAGGAATTGAACATGTACAAACTCATGCTTGTGTTGTGATTCATAACATGCTCAACTGCTTTATGATTTTAACTATGTAATGCATATGTTTAAATTTATATTTACGTTGTATGATCCGTCATGGGTGATGGGGGAGTGGAGCAACGAGTGCGTGCAACAGCCCTGGCAGCCCTAAACGGATAATACCAGACCTTGATTGTATGAGTTGAATCTTGATCCACTACTGCTTTATCTATCTGCAATTGATTGTGTTTGAGGCTATGATTATAGTCCAGACAATCGGTACCAGAATTTGATGCATGGCTGAGTTTCATTTGCCACGTGAGATGTGTTCGACGAACCCGAGTCGTACTTCGGTTGGCGATAGTGGTTGGCCACGCGAAGTGCTTATGCACTTCATGTCGTTCAACTTGTTGTGCGCTCGAGCTAGCCGAGCTCGTCAAATAACCCGATCTGTCGAATGTGTGTTCACCATGTTTGGTCATTACTGCTTGAACCTAGGGTACCAAACTTACCATTGGAAATCCCGTTAACCATGGTACCTCGATCCGCTAAAGACTCATGAGCCGGACATGGTGGTATGGGACACCGTGGCCGAGCTGTCGGCTTACGCTGGGGCCACGTGCCTCCCCGTAGTGACCATTGAGCAACCTAAACTCGTGAGCCGAATACAGTGGTATGGGACACTGTATTCGAGCTGTCGATACTTACGGCGAGAGCCGAGTACGGTGAGACCTGTACTCGTGCTGACGGGCGACGAGTCCTCTGTAGTATCTTCGAGTATACTTCAAGGTCTGTGATTGGCGACGAGCCCTTTACAGCAACTAGAGTATGAGTTGAGCCGAGTACGGTGAGACCTGTATTCGAGCTGACGGCCAGCGATTGAGCCGTGTACGGTGAGACCTGTACATGAGCTGACGGTCAGCAATTGAGCCGCATACGGTGAGATCTGTATCCGTGCTGACGGGTGACGAGCCCTTTGCGACGCCTTCGCGATGCCTCTCGAACCATAATACCGTATGAGATTAACTAGGATTGACGACCCTAGAATGGATCATGTTTGGGAATGATACAAGGGAGGTACCTTAGTTTCCCAATACTACTGTTTGAAATGGACTAATAATAACTCGGTAATCATGCTCATCATCGCACCGCATGTGCCTAGTAGATGTGGAGCACTGAGGGAGGTATGCATTCGTGAACGTAAGATGATGTCGCATGAGGGTGGTTTGGCAAGGGCATACATCATCATGTCATTTCATACTTGCATTTAATAAGAGTAGCTAAACTTGTTTAATTGTACTGCTTTATCATTACTGCTTGATTGAATTGATAACATGTTAACCTATGCTTTATTGTTCCACTGAGTTGATCACTCACTCCCACGTTATGGGACAGTGTTTGCAACACCAACCAGATTTGTTGAGTTTCAGGTGTTGGCGATGCTTATGAAGCAGAGCCGAACTACTACTATGATGTTGAGGAGGAGTTCTCCTACATGTAATCTCTGACAGGTCTATGAAGACCTGGTATTGTATTGACAGGGCTACGGTACTTGGGATAGGAGACATTACACTTCCTCACATTTGGTATATTCTAGAACTGTACTTATAATTATTTAACCTGGTAATGTTATCACACTCTGGAGACTCGTCATAGTTTATATATTTTATCTATCTATCACAGTCTTCCACTTGCAAATTTAACTGTCTCTGGAGTATGATATGCTGTTTTGGCTTAATCTCACTCATGTTCAATGTACGAATACAGTCAACATTCAATCATCATTCATTTTGTTGCATAAGTGATGTTCTGGAACTCGGGAGTTGAGTTTATGCTCGACCCCCGATTTTCACGGCGTTACAAGTTGGTATCAGAGCATGATTTGGATTAAACCGGACCTGGGTTATGGTCACACGACGCACACTGACGCACTCTGACTTAGGAGGGAGCGACGGAACATAGAAACAGTCATAGGTATTCCGATTTCGCCAATCGGCGAAGTTCACTAAAGTCGAGCGCCGAAATCGAGTCCGTATTCAACCATGGTCGCACGGGTCGACCTTAAAACATTCCTAGACCGTCTATAGAAGCTTCTAGATTACAATCCACCTCACCCCAACCGTTAAAAATTGGTAGAATACGGGATAAGAGTGATGATGATAACTACTCCGAATCCTCGGAGCTTCTCTGGACTCCTCACAAAGACTTCCCGAATTCATGAGGAAAGAAAGCAGACAATATAAATAAATTCTAATACATTCGAAATTAATTAATGAATGCTTAAAAATGAGTTCACAGCCCTTTAAATAGGGATACCAAGTAATGAGAATGAAATCAGAAACAAACTACAACTAAAACTCCTAGAATTTGTGACTTACTATAAGGTCGTGATGTCTACTAGTGCGCAAGGTTTTCGGCCGAAAATAATAAGTGTCCTATTTGGCTTCACCAAACCGTTCTCTTAATTATTCTAAGTCCTTTGCATGATGGGCGTAACTCCTAAAGCTCGACCGATGAAGAATAATCAAACTAAAACTAGTATTTTTAGTAAAGCGAAATTGAAACGGGGAAATGACCGTCAATCGGAGGGTTTTCTCGCAATTTTGGGCTGCGCAACTTGGCATAGCAGGGTTGGTTGGCTTCAATAGCTTGTTCTACCCCAAATTCATATATTTTACGTCAGATAACTCATTCCGGATTGCAAGTTACGTCCGATTTGACCCGAAACGACTCGAAACGGAGTCGGGGGTCACGCGCGTCAATCCGGGGGTGAAACAAGTGAGCCCAGGATGCATTTGGCACCTTGGGATTGTGGAGAACACAGCCCCACCACGGCGGCGCGGCGCCGGCCAAGACCGCGGTCACCGCGGTCGACCGCGGTCGGGTGGCTCGACTGGTGTTGGGCCGAGCCTGGGAATGGTCGGCCCGACCTCCCCACGCGTGTGGTGGGTACGAATAGTGTGGGGGTTTACAATTTTTAGAGCTGGAGCCCCCCTCTCTCTCACACTTCTCCTTTCCAAATGCCCTCCCCTTCCATTTTCGGTTTTTCTCCCTCAAATCCTTCCTCCAATCTTTCAATCCACCATATTCGGCCATGATTCACGCACTTCCATCGATCACAGCAACCCCAACCACCTACCCTACCCCTTTCTTTCATGTTGAGCTCTCACATCCCCCCATTTGGAGCTCAAAACCGTGTAACTGCCTAACCCATCCCATTCCTCCCTTGTTCCTTCTTCATTCCTTGTCCTTTGTGTCTCTTCAACACCTGTTGGGACTGTTGTCCGTGGAGTATCAAAGAAGACAGCCCCTACACCTTCCATTTCGTCCCAAATCCGTGCACACCCCCTACCCCACTCCATCTTCTCATTTTCCTTCTTCATTCCCTGTCAGTGGGGCCTCTACAAACCCTGTTGATACCCAAACTCATGAAGAGTCAGCAACTTCAGCCCCTTTTCACCCTTTTGGGCCCGTTCGGCCAACTACATTAAGTGAGATTGGGTGGATGAAATTGTAAAAAGAAATAATAAATGTGTGTGTAAAGTATTGTCCCTAGATTGGTTGTATCCCATGTTTTCCAACACCATGTTTAAAATGTATGTAATTAAAAGTAAATTATGAGATTTCCTTTCAAATAACACTTAGAAATTCCGATTCCTGGGATTTGGAAATCCCATCTCACACTTTCCGACACGAGGCTCATTTTCTAAAGCCTATACCAATAATTTTGATCCCCACCCACCCTCCTACCAACCATGTCACTCCCAATCCCGAGGTAGGATTAGTAATGCGGTCCCATTCAATACAACTTAAGACCACTTGCCAAATAGTGTTGAAGTGATAAAGTCCCTTGATATACATTAACCCACCACACTCTGATAGCTTAAGCTTTTAGAGTAAATGGTTGTTTGACAAATATGACCCTTAGAGTTTTGGACCTAGGGCGGTACTCCTAGTTTTCAACAGACCTGACCGTATAGGAAATCCAACAAATTAATAATGTAAACCCCAGGATCTTCTTAGCTAGTATGAACATGTGTGAAATGCTCGTGTGTAGTTAAATTCGAGTTCCGGCAACTCAATTCCAATCAGACAACTTTGACCCTAGGCGATAAAACAATTTCTTTATTTAGAAAGGGTATAAAATCATCTAGTGTATAAGCATAGACTTTAGATTACAACTAGTGGATTATCGCTGCTCATAAGTTGAGCCTAGGCTGCTGATTAAACTAAGAAATGTAAACGACTAACAATGCTAAGATAATTGAGTGATAGACGTAGTTAGTTGGCTTGAATAGGTTGGAGCGAGACCCCGTTCCGTTGTTGAATCCCCTTAATACTTTAGGCTTCCTTAGTAACTCTTAGGGAGCTTGTTTGACGTAGAAACTATTCACGATTAGAGAAAACCTATATATCCCTTGGATTTAATGTTAGGTCCAATCAATACATCCCTTAGAATTTCCCTCTCGAGGACTTAGTACAATCAGGAACACGGAGTAGAGAAACTACATATAAGCGAGGTATTCGAGGTTTGAATCGAATTCTCAATCCTGGTAGTGACCAATGAACCCTATGCTCTGATCAAGCAGAAGGTCGGGATCGACTAGGATTAAGAAATGATATGGCAACTTTCTGTTCTAGCTAGACAGGAGGTCCATGTATCCGACTCAGACCCACTACACAACATTCCTTCCGTGTTGGCTCGACCACTTACAACTAAAAGTTTATAACTTCGTCTTCGAGAAGTGTTAAGAACATATAGCCAATACAGATTTTCTTTTAGGCCCTAAGGAATTACCCAAATGGGCAACAATTAGTTAGGAATTAGGTCTCAAATCGCATGCCATGTCGGCATACATATTGTGCTTATGAACGTAGAAAGATAGCCTGCCTGTTAAGCCAGACATCATTAAATAGGATAAGTCTGGACCGCGACAAAACCCCTTGGTAGAATTAGGCATCTTGCCTCAAACTCACACCTGTCCCTGACATCAACCACATTACCCATCATTTTTAGCTCCTCTCGATACCCATACGTATCAATGTCATAGTACACATCGTCGATGAAAGGCAGACCAATGTATTTCCCATTTCATGTCAAGGATAGGTTATAAATTACACCTTGTTCCGACATACGGATCAGGACATAACTCTTGAGCCTTGAGGGTGAAAATAAATTTTAAGGGGGGTAGAACATTATGAGCCCAATCTAGTTAGGTCACCTAATACACCTCTTTGATCTGGGTGGCGCAGAGGAAACGTGGTGGACCCTACCCCACTGGCCTAGGATCGAAACGGTGCTCGATAAATACGAACATTATAGAAGCCCTAGGAAGTTCTACTATGAGAAACCGTTTTAGGATGATTTAGTAAGATTTGATTCACCCTTTCCTTGGACATAGATAATATCGAGGACTCTCTTAGACTAAGACCTAAAGGGCAACCTTAGAATAAACAATTTGAGCCTTTTAATGATGGACACTCCCTACGTTTCTAGAGTGATCGGACTACGGAGTTACTGAAATATACAACTGCGAAACATTCGCGGCTTGACCCAATTCTCAATCCTGGGTGACTACCAATGGACTCACTGCTTGGCCGAGCAGAAAACCAGGATCCACCAGGATTCGGAAGGGATACGATGAGCTTCCTACCCTGGCCCGGTAGATGATCGATGTATCGAGATCGAGCCCACTATTACCGTCTCTCCGTGTTGGTCAAACAATGAAAACAACTATCTTACTCTAAATTGTTGGGACTTGTCGTCGAGACTCCAAATAGGTAAAGAAATAAATGGTAGCAAACCATCAGGATATGAGAAATGGATAAAGAATTAAGTTTTAAGGGGGGTAGACTAAAATGAACCAGCTGGTCTATACCCTACCACGTGTAGAAACTTGGAATCAATCAGTCTTAGGCAAATGAAATAATAGAAATCTTCCCTTATTACCCTTAGCCAATTTCGGGGACGAAATTTTGTTTTAAGGGGGGTAGATTGTAACATCCCAGATTTTTTCAACCTGGGATTAGACGTCCTTAGGCAATGGGTCGACCCTAACACCTTATCAACTTGTCAAAACTCAGTCCCAAAGGCTAAAATCGCTTGTGAACCATTTTCTTCACAAAATTCACCCTTCACCACCTTGATTTTTCAATTTTTCAAAGTACTTTCACCATAGACACTATCTTAAACTAGCTAAGTAGTATAACTTGGATCACTTTATATACAAACTACAAAGGCCCAGGTACCACCTCAAACAGAAATCTTATAGGACTAAATCCTTTAGAAATGAGACAAAGAAACTAAGTGCAAAACTAGATTAGCTACGAAATCTCCTAGAATCGCTTTAAATACGATCTGCAAGACCCAAAACTTGTAGAATCATTAACGCTAGGTTACCCTAAAACTTAGGATCAATCTCATTACCCGGCTGCTCACGGGAGCATCTCGAAACTCCGTATCGGATCTGGACCGCACGTCGGATGTCCGATTAACACGAAGTTAAGAAACTAGGACCGCCTCACTGGGCTTGACAACCATCTCGGAAATCAAATCCAGATAGTGTCCCAGCACTATTCGCTTGAGCTCGGAGTGAAGAGTGTGAGAAATGTGAAATAATTTCAAAATAAAATATCTTGAATAGTAATCTGGCACCACTCGCTTGCGGATCAGTATTAAGCAACCAGACCGTCAGAATCAGACCAAATTACACCCTCGGATCAGGAGAAATTTCGTACACATTTACATGTATTCGGAATCTCCGATCGAGGTCCATTGACCGTTGAACTGAAACTGGTCCGCCACGCGTGATCTGGAAATCCCACTGAAATGAAAACTTAATAGAACGTAGATCCAGCATTAGTGAGCTTAAGTCCGACCTTTGGCTCAAGGAGGGCCGCCAGAAACCCTCTTTTGAGCTGAAACAACGCCGATTTGATTATAATGTAAGTATACCTTGAACAGAAGTCTATTTCGGTGAATTTTTAGGCTACATAAGGACCTTAAACCCTCTCTCATGGCAGCCATACGAATTTGAGATTGAGAGAGAGAAAAGAGAGAGAAAAGAGAGAGAAAGTGTGGGAGCAGTTGGAGAATCTCCCTGCCACTCTTCCCAGCCGCTATTCGGGCTCCACTGCCTGATTCTCATCGCTTTCCCGGCGTTTCCGGCGTCATTTCTAGGTATGAAACCCTAGCCCTAATCTGTTTTGGGGTTTAGACAATTGTAGGTTGTGAAATAGCTAACCTATTTCGTTCTATAGGTTGCCAAACTGCCGAATACGGAAGCTTAGCAAACCTATCGACTCCGTTACGATTCTACGACAAAAGGTGCGGACTTTAGGTGTATAGGTTATGGTTTTCAACGCTTTCAATGTCAGATAATGATAGATTCATGATCTGCATGCAATTGCACATGTACAAAGCGCTGTCTGTTTTCCGTTTCGATTAAAGATGAAAAATATGGAATTCTACATACTCTAGGTATTTGTAGAAAGTACGGTATACGTATATTTTTTGGAAATGTGTTTGACATGTTTATTTGTTATATGGATATACGATATATGGATAAAATACTTATTTGGCAAAAGGATTCGCCTAAATATATGTTTTACTTATATACACTATGTATGTTGAAATTGCGTATTCTAGAAAATACTGTATACGTATAAATTTTGGAGATGTATTTATCATGATTATTTGTTATAGTAATATATTATACATGGATATAATACTCGTTTGGCTAAAGGATAGCCCTAATACATGTTTTGCTAACATACACCATGTATGTTGTAATAGTGTATTCTAAGTGTTTGTGAAAATGACTGAATGAGTATAGAATTTTCAGTCGTGCTCGCCATGACTAATTGTCATGGATTCATGATTGTTGTATTGGCGATACCCCTTTGACGAAAGGATTTGCCCTAAATCACGCCACGGCCAATATACACTATATATGCTAAAATGTGTGGCCCAAGTGTTTGTGGAAATGGCTGAATGAATATGGAACTTGGATTCCTGCTTGCCATGACTATCCGTCGTGGGTGTACGCGTGTTATGATTGGGGCAACTCCCTGGTGAGAGGATTTGGCCTAATGCCTATGTGATCGGCATATGTCATGTATGTTGATGTATGTTTGTTTAAGTGTTTCTTGAAATGTCTGAATGAGTAGTAGTTAGCAAATTGTAATGTATAAGGGTGTTGAGATATGATTCTCAACCTCTTTTAACTATGTGTATGATCTCCTTGGATAGTTGTGTGATTAGGAATTGAACATGTACAAACTCATGCTTGTGTTGTGATTCATAACATGCTCAACTGCTTTATGATTTTAACTATGTAATGCATATGTTTAAATTTATATTTACGTTGTATGATCCGTCATGGGTGATGGGGGAGTGGAGCAACGAGTGCGTGCAACAGCCCTGGCAGCCCTAAACGGATAATACCAGACCTTGATTGTATGAGTTGAATCTTGATCCACTACTGCTTTATCTATCTGCAATTGATTGTGTTTGAGGCTATGATTATAGTCCAGACAATCGGTACCAGAATTGGATGCATGGCTGAGTTTCATTTACCACGTGAGATGTGTTCGACGAACCCGAGTCGTACTTCGGTTGGCGATAGTGGTTGGCCACGCGAAGTGCTTATGCACTTCATGTCGTTCAACTTGTTGTGCGCTCGAGCTAGCCGAGCTCGTCAAATAACTCGATCTGTCGAATGTGTGTTCACCATGTTTGGTCATTACTTCTTGAACCTAGGGTACCAAACTTACCAGTGGAATTCCCGTTAACCATGGTACCTCGATCCGCTAAAGACTCATGAGCCGGACATGGTGGTATGGGACACCGTGGCCGAGCTGTCGGCCTACGCTGGGGCCACGTGCCTCCCCGTAGTGACCATTGAGCAACCCAAACTCGTGAGCCAAATACGGTGGTATGGGACACTGTATTCGAGCTGTCGATACTTACGGCGAGAGTCGAGTACGGTGAGACCTGTACTCGTGCTGATGGGCGACGAGTCATCTGTAGTATCTTCGAGTATACTTCAAGGTCTGTGATTGACGACGAGCCCTTTACAGCAACTAGAGTATGAGTTGAGCCGAGTACGGTGAAACCTGTATTCGAGCTGACGGCCAGCGATTGAGCCGTGTACGGTGAGACCTGTACATGAGCTGACGGTCAGCAATTGAGCCGCATACGGTGAGATCTGTATCTGTGCTGACGGGTGACGAGCCCTTTGCGACGCCTTCGCGATGCCTCTCGAACCATAATACCGTATGAGATTAACTAGGATTGACGACGCTAGAATGGATCATGTTTGGGAATGATACAAGGGAGGTACCTTAGTTTCCCAATACTACTGTTTGAAATGGACTAATAATAACTCGGTAATCATGCTCATCATTGCACCGCATGTGCCTAGTAGATGTGGAGCACTGAGGAAGGTATGCATTCGCGAACGTAAGATGATGTCGCATGAGGGTGGTTTGGCAAGGGCATACATCATCATGTCATTTCATACTTGCATTTAATAAGAGTAGCTAAACTTGTTTGATTGTACTGCTTTATCATTACTGCTTGATTGAATTGATAACATGTTAACCTATGCTTTATTGTTCCACCGAGTTGATCACTCACTCCCACGTTACGGGATATTGTTTGCAACACCAACCAGATTTGTTGAGTTTCAGGTGTTGGCGATGCTTATGAAGCAGAGCCGAACTACTACTATGATGTTGAGGAGGAGTTCTCCTACATGCAATCTCTGACAGGTCTATGAAGACCTGGTATTGTATTGACAGGGCTACGGTACTTGGGATAGGAGACATTACACTTCCTCACATTTGGTATATTCTAGAACTGTACTTATAATTATTTAACCTGGTAATGTTATCACACTCTGGAGACTCGTCATAGTTTATATATTTTATCTATCTATCACAGTCTTCCGCTTGCAAATTTAACTGTCTCTGGAGTATGATATGCTGTTTTGGCTTAATCTCACTCATGTTCAATGCACGAATACAGTCAACATTCAATCATCATTCATTTTGTTGCTTAAGTGATGTTCTGGAACTCGGGAGTTGAGTTTATGCTCGACCCCCGATTTTCAGGGCGTTACATGAAGACCTCTAGATATTGCCCCGCCATGTCAAAAAAGATATTCATTGTACATCGCTGAAAGGTGGCGGGGGCATTACATAGTCCGAATGGCATCCTTCGGTAAGCAAAGGTGTCATAAGGACATGTAAATGTGGTCTTTTCCTGATCTTCAGGGGCTATCTCTATCTGATTGTAGCCTGAATACCCGTCAAGGAAACAGTATAGAAATGACCAACTAACCTTTTCAAGATTTGATTAATGAAGGGCAAAGGAAAGTGGTCCTTCCTCGTGACAGTATTCAACTTCCTGTAGTTAATGCACATTCTCCAACTAGTGGTAACTCTAGTTAGCACGAGTTCATTATTGGCATCGGCTATGATGGTGATCCCGGACTTCTTAGGAACCACCTAAGTTGGACTCACCCATTGACTATCGGATATAGGGTATATGATACCCACATCCAATAGTTTAAGAACTTCGGCCTTAACCACTTCCTTCATGTTTAGATTTAGTCTACGTTGTGATTGTCAAGCGGTCTTTGCATTATCCTCAAGATAAATGCGGTGAGTACAAATCGAGGTGTCAATTCCCTTGAGGTCCGCAATCGTCCATCCAAGGGCTCCCTTATGTTCAATGAGAGTAGATATGAGCATACTCTCTTGTTCTTTCTCAAGGTGGGTTGAAATCACCACCGGGTATGTCTCATCTTGACTTAAATATGCATATTTCAAATCATAAGGCAAAGGTTTTAGGTCAAGCTTCAGTGGCTTGAGGTTAGATGGTAGAGGCGCTTCATCAGTTTGGGGCAACTCTTCAAATTGTGGCCTCCACCGATTAACTTCAAGTACCGGCGTAACATCAAGCATGACACACGTCTCCCTAATCATGTCATCATCAAAATCATGGGAGTAGGCCAGACACGTCTCTAGAGGGTCAGAGGATAAGGTAAATGGTGTCCTATCTTCCACAAAAGTGTCAATCATGTTAATATTCTAAAAATCGTCGTCATCATCTAGCCGTCTGCCTTTGTTGAAAAAGATATTCATTTCTAATATCATATTCCCGAAAGACATACTCATAACACTATTGCTGTAATTGATAATTGCGTTTGAGGTGGCAAGGAATGGACGACCAAGAATGACGGGAATCTGAGTGCTCATGTTACTGATGGGTTCGGTATCCAGGATGATAAAATCAACAGGGTAGTAAAATCTGTCGAACTAGACCAAAAGATCCTCAATTATCCCTCTTGATACACGAACAGAGCGATCAACAAGTTGTAGTGTGATTAGGGTGTGTTTTAATTCACCAAAACCTAACTGTTTGTATACCGAGTAGGGAATCAGATTGACGCTCGCTCCTAAGTCAAGAAGTGCGTGCTCAATTTGATAGTTCCCGATTACACATGATATGTTTGGGCTATCGAGATCTTTAAATTTCTGCGGCATATTTTGCTTTAGGATGACACTCACTTTCTCAGTCAGGAAGATTTTCTTTTGAATATTTTGCCGTCTTTTGGTCGTACATAAGTCTTTAAGAAATTTGGCATATGAAGGTATTTGTTTCACGGCATCAAGTAGAGGAATGTTGACCTTCACTTGTTTCAACATCCTCTAGAATATCCTGAGGGTTAGAGAGAGATTTTGGTGCAACCAACCATTGGAAAAATGGAGCAACCGGCTTCCCTTAAGGTTCCGGGTCCTTAGGCTTTTCAGCCCTAACTGGAACGGTTTTGTCAATGATCTTCCTACTCCTAAGAGTGGTGATCGATTTAGCTTGCTCCATCTGATTTGAAGACCTTGGGTCACTAACTTCATATTACGGTTTAGGATTGAAAAGAGGTTGAACTGGGAAGCCCCCCTTGTTCCCAATCGTATTTTCAGCCTTAAGTCCTTGTATGGCTTTTGTAAGTTCTTGAAAGGCTTGTAGCATACCCTGATTGAAAAGCTCTTGCTTTTGAAAGTGTTTTAGAACCAAATCCTCTTGAGGTTTCTTTTAAATTGGAATTTGATTTAGGAAACCTTGAGGTGTAGCGGTTTGCCCATTCCTCCAACTAAAGTTTGGATGATTTCCCCAACCAGGATTGTATGTGTTAGAGGCGGGCCCACTGAAAGGTCTTTGGTAATTGCTTACGGCATTAGATTGCTCATTTAGTACCTCTTGAAAGGCAGATATAGTTGGGCAATTTTCAGTAGTGTGAATGTTGCAAGCACAAATACCGCAAACAGTTTCCTTAGCCTTATCCTTTTTTAATTCCATGGCCTCGAGTTTCCTGGTAAGATTAGCCACTTTAGCATTAATATCATCATCCTCTTTCAGGAGATATATTTCACCCCTTTCCTTGGAATGAGTCGGCCTAGATGTAGTACTCGGTCTAGGGGAGATGTCCCATGATTGTATGTTCTCAGCAAGCTTATCAAAGTAGTCTCACACCTCATCAACACCTTTATTCATAAACTCCCCATTACACATCGTCTCGACTAATTGGCGCATGGGAGATATCAGTCCATCATAGAAAAAGTTCGTGATGCGCCACGTTTCAAAACCATGTTGTGGGCATGAACTAACAAGATCCTTGAACCGCTCCCAACATTGGAAGAATGTTTCATCTTCCCTTTGGGCAAAGTTCATGATCGACTTTCGAAGGGTGTTCGTCTTATGGTATGGGAAATTTTTTTTGATGAACTCCCTTGTCATGTCATTCCATCTGCCAATAAATCGAGGGCGTAGTGAATGTAACCACATCTTAGCTTTCTCTTTCAAAGAAAAGGGAAAGAGTTTCAACTTGACCGTAGCATCAAACACGTTAGAAAAGTATAAAGTAGTTATGATCTCATCAAACTCTTTCAGATGTAAATATGGATTTTCTAACTCAAGCCCATGAAATTTAGGAAGGAGTTGGATCACCCCTGGCTTGATATCCATGCGTCTTGCATTCTCAGGAAAAACCATGCATGAGGGCGTACTCACCCCCCGCTGGTTGTAAATAATCTCGTAGAGTACGAGCGAGGCGGGGGTGCTTGATACACCTCAATCTCATCTTGGATGTCCTCTACCCTAGGTTGGGGTAGAAGAGATTGGTTTTCAGCCATCACTTCAATTAACTCAGGGGATCTCGAGCGATGTCTAGTCCTGCAATGGATAGTCAACCCCTCAACCAATTCTCCTTCAGTCAAGAGACGTCGAGTATTGTCACGAGCCCACTTAGGCATGAAACACTCGCAGCCCTCAATTCAGATTCTAAACCTAAACCTAAAAGAAAGAAATGAAATAAAAATCTAGAAAGAAAGAGAGGGTTGGAAAGAAGTTACCAAATTGGAGTCCCTAAGTTAAAAACCTGCAAAACAAACCAAAACAAGTTAGTTTCTTAAAATAGAAAGTCTAAAAATAGAAAGTAAACTATTTTCTAAAAAAGGAAGAATTCTAAAGATAATCAAAATTAGAAAGTTTCTAAACACAAATTAGGAAAGCTCTAAACCTAAAGTAGAGAGTAAGAAATTTCTAAAAGAAAACTTAGAATTAAAAAGTTTCTAAAAATAAAATAAAGGACAGATGAGTTAGTTTCTAAATTAGAAAGAGTTTCTAAAAAGGGAAATTACTAACCTAGTTTCTAAAAGTAAAAGAGGAAAGTCTCTAAAAATAAACTAGTTCCTAAAAATAGAAAAATCCTAGAATTAGAAAAATTTTAAAAAGAGAAAATAAAACCTAAAATTAAAGAGTTTCTAAAAATAAAATAAAAGAAAGGAAAGATGAAATAAATTAGGAAAATTCCTAGAACAAAACCTAATCTAGAAATAAAAAGTTAGAAAAACTAGAAAATCAGAAAGAGATTACCAATTTAGAAAGTTTATGTCAGGGTCCTACAAAACAGAAAAGTTAGGTTAGTTTTTAGAAATCAAATAGCAAAACCTAAATCTAGAAGAAACCCAAATCTTAACCTAATTCTAAAACTAGTTAATTTCAGAAAAATACAACCGTCAGTCCTTGGCAATGGCGCCAAAAACTTGTTCATACCCTAAGTATAGGGTTGTGATGTAGTAATAAACTCGGTAAGACTGAGGTCAAATCCATAGGGACTGAAACTTGTACGTAATCTAAAAATAACCAGAACTAGAACTAGAATAAGATGAAATCTAAATCAGAGGAATTTTAAGGGACTAATTGTGAAATCTGAACTAAAACTTGTGAAATTCAAAGGTGGGAAACTAGGGATTCCAATGATCCACTTGTAGAGATCAGGGAGATCTATGCTTGATTCATGAACTCAACTGAACTTCGAGTCCCATCTTCATCCAGTTGGAAGATATATCACTAAAACTCAGTCTGAACTTCCTTCGATCTAGTTTTCAAAGAGACGAGAGGTATGAGAATTAGAGTTGATTCCATCACAAAACCATGCCTATGAGATAAAGTAAACAACATAATTAAACCAATCCACGACCAATCAGAAAGATGTATGAATGTTAGGAAGGATTCCATCATCCAACTATGTCCAAGGGGCAATGGTGAACAATAGGGCGTTTTAACTTCACAATCAAACAATGAAAATGAAATACTCAAAGCCATCGTAGATCTATTGTAATTTCAGTCACAACAAACCATTAAAAACTAAAAGCATCCTTATCAATCAAACTATAATCAAATTAGTCCATAACATGAATCAAGGCCGTAGAATCATTCCCATCACGCCACAAGCTTCACATCTTAGCCCTAGCTAAGAGGTTTAGCCCGACATGATTCGACTAGATCTCTCAAAAATCATAAGAAAAAAAAACAATAAATAAAACAAATAAAAACTCTAAAAATTCTCTCTTTCTCTCTCTCTCTCACTGACATCCCAGCACTGAATGAATACTCTCTCTCACGTCTCTTTCTTTTATAAGTTGATGGAGGTTGGTGAAAGGAGAGGTTGCTGGAGATGCGGAATTGACTCTCTTTACACAGTCAGTTCGTGTGCGCAAGAAGATTGCACAGTCTCGCGTTTTGATATGAATTTTAGCAAAACCATAAGTCTGATGCGAGATCCATTCCATTCAGGCTTCATGGTTCTGGTCGGTCCCACCTTGGGATGTTTTTGGACGGTCCGGATTGTCAGACCGATCTTGGAAACGACGGCAAAACAGCCCAGATCAGCCAGGTCTTCGAATGCGCTGTAACAGGGTGTGCGGCTTGCGCTGTGCTGTCGGTGGGGCCCATGATCAGCATCGAACGAGAAATCCACACCGTCCATTGGGTTCTGCTCCAAAAACCGTTCTGAAATGGTCAGTTTTGGAGTGCTATTAACGTGGCCCGCTTGATCGATCGTGCAGTGATGATTCCGCCATTCAATGAGTAAAAGAACCGTTTCTGACGAGTCTCGGGCCCAGATCTCCTAAGTTGCGGTTGGTTCAGGCCTATGAATTCAATGAACGGTGAGGATCATCCAACTGTATGATGATAATAGCCCACCGAGTGTCCTCCGCGAGCTCTGTCTGCGAAACAGAGGCGGAAATTCTAGATTTTCTAAATCCAGACGGGTCAGTGGTCGCTGACCATTTCGGATGGTTTGGTGCACAGCGAGTGCACTTGCTATAGTGAATGTGCAATGCTCGTGTGGGCCCCACAATGATATCTCTGATGAATTCACACCATCCATCTGCCTTCCTATCTCACTTAAAGGATTGAGACCAAAATTGAAGCATATCCAGATATTAGGTGGGCCCAGATTGCTGATTTATATGCTGATCTGGCCGTTGGGCCACTTTCATAAGGATCCAGGAGCTGAAATTCGACGTGTGCGGTTAATTTGTGGTCCTCAGGCCATATATGAAGTTTCGAACTGAACGGATGGTGAGAACCCTATGATCTTACATTCTGGATAATTTTCGGGCCCGTTTAACGTGAGTGGCCTAATTTTCTCAGATTTCTGGCATGTAATTTCTTCGATCTTTGTCCCCTTAGGGTCCGTCCCTTACCTTGGTGAATTTAGAGCATCAAATCCACGCTTTTAGTACCCTTTTTTAGTCCAGCTCGTAAATCTACCTTGCAACACAACCATGATTTAAATAGGGCATTAAATAGTATCATGTTCGTAAAAGCAGGTAATAATTTGGGTCTAATATGCAATATCGACCCTCAACATGTATACATGTTATTTCCATTAAATTGTACATATGTTGCCGGGTGGAATGGAGAAACACGTCACAATAAGCTCATTTATAGAAGTTCTATAAAAGGATTTATGTGGTACATAAAAGAAAAGGGCTTCAACGTAAAGTAACAATTGGGTGGTCACAATTTTGTACTATGCCTGTGTATACATGTTATTTCCATTAAATTGTACATATGTTGCCGGGTGGAATGGAGAAATGAGACGTCACAAGAAGCTCATTTATAAAAGTTCTATAAAAGGCTTTATGTGGTATATAAAAGAAAAGGGCTTCAACGTAAAGTAACAGTTGGGTGGTCACAATTTTGTGTTATGCCTATGTATACATGTTATTTCCATTAAATTGTACATATGTTGTCGGGTGGAATGGAGAAATGAGACGTCACAAGAAGCTCATTTATAAAAGTTCTATAAAAGGCTTTATGTGGTATATAAAAGAAAAGGGCTTCAACGTAAAGTAACAATTGGGTGGTCCACAATTTTGTATTATGCCTGTGTATACATGTTATTTCCATTAAATTGTACATACGTTGCCGGGTGGAATGGAGAAATGAGACGTCACAAGAAGCTCATTTATAGAAGTTCTATAAAAGGCTTTATGTGGTATATAAAAGAAAAGGGCTTCAACATAAAGTAACAATTGGGTGGTCCACAATTTTGCGCTATGCCTGTGTATACATGTTATTTCCATTAAATTGTACATATGTTGCTGGGTGGAATGGAGAAACGGGACGTCACAAGAAGCTCATTTATAGAAGTTCTATAAAAGGCTTTAGGGGGTATATAAAAGAAAAGTTCTATAAAAGACTTTATGTGGTACATAAAAGAAAAGGGCTTCCACGTAGAGTAACAATTGGGTGCATACCAAGCACATGATAGCATACTCAGTAAACTCTATGGGACCCACTATAATGTATGTGTATTATCCGAGTTGAGTTATCAAATCATTTTAGGGCATGAGCCCATAATTTAACCATATCCAAAGCTCAAATGGACCACACCACAGGAACAGCTGGGATAATAATATCCATCTTTGAAAACTTCCTAGGCCCACAGTGATGTTTATTTATCACCCAACCTATTTATAAGGCCAGAGTAGCCCAAAGAAGTTTTCAATCGTAAGCGTTCAATTCCCGCTGTTCCATGGGTGTGCTCCACTTGAGCTTTGAATATTGTTAAATTCTGGGATCATGCCCTAAAATGATCTGGTAAAAGGGATGTACAAGTTAGATAATACACATACATCATGGTGGGCCCCACAGTTTAATCGGTTCACAATCGATTTCCATGTCTACAATTATAGTATTCTTTGAGCTTCTTTGTTCATTTTTTAAAATAAAATTTCATTATTTTTCAAAAAAAAAAAAAAAAAAAAACTCGAAAGTCTTATATCCTTCGCAATCTCACCAATGGTGTGGATCTCAATCTCAATTTGGATAAAAACATAGAATAGACATAAGTACTACAAAAGCGAGAGAATAGTTCCACCTTGGAAACGTTAATTGAAATCAAGGTATCAAATATTATTTAATAAGACTCTAAAATGCAAGAGGATGGAAAAGATCACTGAAGAATATCATTAATATAATTAGAGTTGGGTAGATGAAGTGAGAATGCTTCTTTTAGCAATTTATAATAATAACATGACAATGAAATGCAAACCACTAGATTGATTATTGTACCGTATTAAACATAGTAGAAGTAATTTAAAGCCTTTCTTTCCTTTTCTTTTATTCTTTTTGCTTTTCATTGTATGACATACACCCATCCACACACCTCACACGGTACTCAAACCTATACCTTCAGTGTTGAAATACGGTGCATCCGACACACGTCCAAATAATCTAGAGCCTTGTTGTGATTTAGAACTGAGCATGTGGTGATCGCTGGGCCCACTTGCTGAGATAAACAGCTCATATTATCACTAATACCATAAATAAGATACTATTCCATCATCACTTTTCAGACCACTTGGCATGTATATTGCTACAGGAAAGAGGAAGCTGACCCATTGGCGAGGCAAGGGTAACAGCTTAGTGGGCGAGTCCATGACTGTGGGGCCCATCTTGATGTATGTGTTGTATATCCACACGGTCCACTCATTTTGGAAGCTCATTTTAGTGCATGGTCTCTGTAAAAATGAGGTAGATCCAAATCTCATGTGGACTACACCATAGGAAAATAGTGATAATTGAACACCTACCATTAAAAACTTCCTAAGTCCCACCATGATGTTCATTTTCCATGCAACCCCTTGATAGGGAAAACACAAATAGCAGCTTGATCCAAAACTTCTGTGGCCCCAAGAAGTTTTTAATGGTGGGGATTCAATCCCTACTATGTGTTCCACCTTAGATGTGGATCTGATTCATTTTTGGGACCATGCCCAAAAATAAGCTGAAAAAATGGATGGACAGTATGGATATACAATACATACATCGAGGGTGGGGGCCATGGTCAGGGCCTCACCTAATCCAATCCGCATTGGAGCAAGGCAACATTTTCTGCATGGTTTAACTACAACATCAGCTTGTTTAGGTGGCCTCAATTGCACGCAGTTGGGCTGTTTATCATGTGTGTATTGAATGAGGGAGAACAGATCGCCTACAGCTGTTGCATGCTAGATTAGCATGCGGGCCATTCAGTTTGGTAGGACATTGGATCCATGCAAGTTGTGTGCCCTGCCATGAAGATCTGATTGCCCAAAAATCATGCCAGTCAATTCATGAGGTGGGCCACCTAATGAGTACATTGATCTGATTATTGAGATTGGTGATGGATATGATGGGGCCCACCCTTTTTCATGGTTCAGATGTCCTACTAGGTTAGCATGCGGCCCACTACAGGTGACAGTACAACCATCTATGATAGTTCACCACCATTTTGAACATGGCAATAATTCATCCTCCTCACACGTGATTCTGTCCAAGCAATCTAACTTCCAGGGAAGGTTGTAGATGGACCGTATATCTAAAACTAGATTCATCAAGAAATCCTAACCATCCAATTGATGGCCCTCAAATGAATGGTTAATATAAAAATAGTGAATGCTCCAAATTCCAAAGACAAAACTAGTCACTGTATCCTTTCAATGCAATTTTGGGATAGTCACTATATATCTTATCAGTCCATCCAGAAGCCAATAATTTCAACGGTGTGGATTGTTATACAGGTATGCCATCTTTAATGGCTGAAGAGTCACCCCATCGTCCAAATGGTGGTAAACTTGCTGCCCGAACCAGCAATGAGCATATGGCCCATATCGATGTATGCATTGTATATCCATGCCGTCTATTTGTTTTCCCAGCTTATTTTAGAGTATGGTCCCAAAAATGAGGCAGGTACAAATTTCAGGTGGACCACACCACAGGAAACAGTGGTTATTGACCATTAAAAACCTTTTATGGGCCACAAAAGGTTTGGATCAAGCTAATATTTTATTTTATTTTTTTCCTTTCATCCAGGTATATGTGACCTTATCAACAGGTTGAATGGTCAATAAACATTACGGTGGACCCTAGGAAGTTTTTAATGGTGGGCGTTCAATGACCACTGTTTCCTGTGGTGTGGTCCACCTGAAACTTGTATCTGATTCATTTTTTGGACCATGCCCTAAAATTATCTGGAAAACCAGATGGACGGCATGGATATACAATGCATACATCAAGGCGGGCCCTACGGTCAGGGTCCCACCCGACCTTGATATTTAAAGGGGGAGTTGGTTGATACTCTGGCAAAGTATAGCCCTTGATTTGCAGGCATTCAAAAAATTGTAAACATGGCATATATCAACTCAATTAACATCATCATTAAGTCAGTGTCCCAAAATCAGATTGGTTAATCAATCCTAACCTCTGATCATGGACACTTGGTTGTTGAAATAGGACAATTGGTTATTTTTCATTTCTGACCATCCAATAAATAGCAACCAATCCAAGTCGCGTAATCAAATAAGTGTAATTTTTTGTTCATGGACCTCTAAACTAGGACCCATAATTTGGACGGTTTAATTTGAATGCAAGTAATTTGTAAGTGCCTGTATATCATCCATCAGACACTGCCAGAGTATTAAAATTTTTCACTATTTACATCATCGAATTAGGGCTTGTGATCATATAATTTCATTTCCTGGGAATAATTTAACTCAAGAGGACCATTCAATGACAGTCAATCACTACCATTTGGATTTTTCCCTTTGATGCACTGCTCTTGCTTGTCAACATTGACTTCTAGTATGCATTAGGCCCCATTTGGCACCATGGATTATGAATACCTCAATTGGAAATCCTCTACATTTGGAATACCTTGGATTCGAAATTCTTTGGTTGTGTTTGGCACCGTGGATTCGAAATCCCCTGTAATCCAAGAAGTATCTATGCACTTGAGCTATGGATAATGTAGAATATACACCCAAATCCATAGCTCAACTGGCAGACTGAGTGGAGATACCTTGTTTCAACACTTGAGGTCTTGGTATCGATCCCTAGTGGGGGTGGCTAACATGGAGTGTGTGTACTGACATGGGTGTGTACTAACAAGCTAACCCAAAAAACCAAAAAAAAAAAAAAAAAAAAAAAAAAAAAAAAAAAACCTATGTAGAATATTTACAGTAATTTGAATTTAATTACTAAATCAGCTTTAATATCCCTAATTAGTGTACGTATGTGATATTTGACACAATGATTATAATAAGCCCATTGAAATACATACTTTTCCCAAAAATGATGAAATTGCAAGCCTCGCCTCGAATGGGCCACAAGCATAGGATCACAACCGAGCAACTAACCAACGATTTTTAATCATTGATTTACATGAACAATGTTTGGACAACTGAAATCATTCAATTGAAATAATTTTAGTGATGCAGTTGATAATCTGATTGTTTTGGGATATCAACAGTGGGGCCACTTGCACAATTGATTAGTAGCCTAGTGAAACCTATGTTGCACATGCAACTCTCCTAAAAAAAATAAGTAAAAAATAAAAATAAAAATGCAAAGGATTGGAAATCCAAGCAAAAGGGAGGGATTGCAAAACTCACCAAAAGTGAGGATTATAAATCCCCTCGATTTGGAATACCCTCTAATCCACCCTGCCAAACAACCGATGGATTTGGAATATCCTCAAATCCCCCCAAATCCGGGGTGCCAAATGACCCCTTAGCATCAATAGAGATCAAAGGCCATCAATTTACCATGCTGTGATCCAAATGAATTAAAAAGAAGAAAAAAATAAAAAATCAATATGAACAAAAGAAATCTGGCACAACTTAGAAGAGCAATGGATTCACATTCCTCAAATTACAATGGATGGATGCCAAAGAGCTCTGATCTCATTCACAAATACATGCTGGGAGCATTCTCAATATGAGGAATTTCTCAATCATCGATGCTCCCAGTAAGAAGTTTTCGAGCCGATTGAAAACTGGTGGTGCCCAAACGCCCAACCGTTGGGGGAATTACCCGTGATGGAGAAACAACCTCCGCAAGAGAAAAATTGTATGAGTCTGTCCCTAAACGGCTCTGTATCCACCCTCGGCCCCCAGAGAACCCATCAGCCATGATCCAACAGTTCTTGAAGCCAAGACCTGTAAGTGCTCTCGCAACAATTTTCGCCATATCAGAGTACCTAAGTATTCCATTGTCCACAAGCCCAAAAACTTTCAAAATTCCATCAACAATACAGACAAGCAAAAATCAATTTTGAATCTATAATCAGAGGGCTACTTGCATCACATCTGCCATTCTATACAGCGAGTTTAAGGCCGTTCATCAGGTGCGGCCCTGAGAGAACTTTCCCTGGCCCAAAAATTAAGTGGACCACCAGTCCATATTCGACTTACAATATGCGGCCCACCTGATGAGTGAACTAACCTGATCTTGGGCCAGACATATATAGAGTGGTCCAATGAACAGCCCAGACTCTGCAATACGAATGCCCACAAGTAGGAGTGGAGACCAATCCTACTTATGCACAGCCTAGATATTTTTCAATAGAAATATGAATACCTACTATATTTTATCAATGGCTATTATGGATTAGAACAAGAGAGGTGAGTAGAGAGAAAAGAACCCACGAGTCCATGATTACGAGGCAGGAGCCTTTGTTGACCCTTTTGAGGTATGAAATCTTCAGGGCGACTATTTCAGCTTCTACTTTCTTTGCACTTGTCACAAGGCTTCTTATCTTGTTTGGGAGTTCTTCTAAACTAAAATATGAAAAAAGCAAGGGAGAATTAAAACAGAAAAGTCAAGCACCAAAAGAAGAAGAAGAAGAAGAAGAAGAAGTAAGAAAGAAAAGAAAAGAAAAAGAAAAAGAAGAAAATTGCAGAAATATACAGTGGTCGACCAAACAAAGCGGTGGTCTGCTCAATCAGTGACATACATCTGGTGTGACCCAAAATAAATCAGTCATGCCCAAAATCTTCTCCGTTGAAATTTTTTGCCCATATGGCTGATGGAATATGGACTAATGGGCAAGCTCTCCATCTGCATGCCAGTGAGCTGGATGGTTGAGATTGTTGGAGTGGAGGAATTTTTTGAGGCATGTCCCATAATAATGGCCCCACCAGATGAATGGTCTGGATCACCAAAAGTCATCCTCACTGCACAATTGCTGGACCAAACTAAAATCAACATTTTGTTTGGTTGAGCATCGTATGATACCTCAGAATAACACAAGGTGGAAGTCTTAAATTTTGTTTTTTTGTTGGATCAGTAGAAAACCACCGTGGGAGGGATAGCTCTACGAAACAGAGAGAACTACTTACGGAATTGAAATTATCTTGTTTTTAGCATTAGACGGAAGGCGAGGAATTCCAGCTTTGTTCTTGTCCTTCTCTGACCGAATGTCGATCATGAGATAATTTTGTGAAGAAATCAAATCAAGAGATTGAGCAGGACTCAGATCGCCTAATGAATAACAAAACCACCAGCCATATTATTGTGACATTCCATCTATTAATAGTTCGTAAGAAATACAATAATTGTTTCAATAAAATAAATCAGAACATAGCGGACGAGGCTTTCCAATAATACTTCATGGGTTGTCATCCTATAGAACAATGCATTAAGCAACTATCTGGAGGACTGGTCTGAAAAAAAAAAAGAAAAAAGAAAACACCTTGTTTTGTAGATCTCTGGAAAAAGCAGGTTTTGAGTGATGATATTACATCCAAACTAAGATCGGAACCATTTGCAGTTTGACATGATAGTTCTGTGTATTAATTTCAGTGAGCTGTGTGTGTGGTGGGAGTGGGAACCTGCATAATGCAGTTCCAGAAAACCTGTTGCCTACAACACTCAGTAGAACAGATTCCATCCAATCATCCGAAACATCCATCCCACTGGTGAATCAGAATACATTCAAATGCAACCTCAGTTATGATATATAAATCAAGATAAGAGGAAGTTTAACAGAAACTCAAAAAGAAATCCATACATGTGAGTGATAATTCAGTACATATATTGCAACAAGTTAGACTGGTCATTCCGCGTGATGGTCAAAACATAAAAGCCACCATTTCGAAGTTATGTTCTGTTTCCTTGAATGGTTAGTCAGAGATGCATATGTAGTTGAAATCAAGAATCTGAGTGGCAAATGAAGTTGCCATTCTAAACAAAAAAGTCACGCAGTACATCGGGTATTAAATAAATCTTATTTATCATCCTCCTCCTCCTCCTCATAGTCTTGTCCCAGCTATTCGGGTTCATCATTCTCATGATTCGCTAGGCAAGGTTTGACAACTAGCTGCCCAACTGACAGACTGCTTGGCGTGTTGCAACCAGGTGGAATTTTGCAATCATATGGAATTTTAATTATTTGTATGTAACAAAACATTGAATTAACTTAGGCCTGTTTGGGAATCATGGAAATGAAACTATGGATTTGGGAAATCCATGAACTTGTCAAATTCATGGATATCATTGGATTTGGATTAGGCAAATCCCAAACTCCGCTGTTTGGGAATCACGCTACAAATCCATGAATTTTGGAGCATTTATTGCCATGGAATATCTGTTCTTGCTTTTAAGTAAGTCTTTCATTTTGTGAATTTGCCAAGTCTTTAGTTTTTTGGGGGATTTGGATTTGCCCCAAATCCATAGATTTGTGGGGGGTGTGAATTTTTCCCAAATCCCCAACAAACACATACGAAGGAGATTTGAAATCCATGGATTTCACAAATCCCTACCTGAAATCCCCGCCCCAAACTGCCCCTTTGGCTGCGGATGCCTGTAAGTTTTTTAAGTTGTAAGTTTCAAGTAACTTATAGGTGAAATAAAGTTACGAGTAATCATGTTCTGTATATTCACACCAACCAGAACTTGGGAGTACGGAATCGTTTAAAAATCGGATTGACATGTAAGAAAGTTTGGATAAAAGAATGTCATTTTATTGAGTCAATCTAGATGAATAGTTGGACCGATTCTTAGGCTAAACTAAGCATCAAGTGGACCATAAAAGTGGGCCCGCATATTTAAAATACATATAATGTGGAAAAAACTTAAGGTAAGCAAAAAGAAACTAAAAAAATCATTTTTTTTTTTTTTTTGAAGATATGTTTATAATGCTGCAAGGTAAGCAAATTACAAACATATCTTTGGTTTGGGTTAGGACCATCCAATAAGATAGCCATGTATTTAGGAACTAAAAATTTCATTTTATTACCTAGGGCTGCAACTTGGGTTTGGGTCAACCCAAACCCCATTGACCCAACGAGTCAGGTCGGGTTGGGTCAGGTTGTCGAGGTCATTTGGTTGGTTTAGGGTTGGAAAACTCCAACCCAATTTGAAATCAGGTTGGGTTCAGGTTGAGCAAATTCAGGTTGGGTTACGTTGGGTTGGGAATAATCGCATGTATTTGGGATGGGTCTGGTCAGGTTGGGTCGGTGTAGGATTGAGTATAGAGGATTCAGGTTGGGATCAGATTGGAATTCGGGTTGTGTTGCAGGTTGGATCCTCTTGAGTTCAGGTTGGGCTCAGATTGACCCTCAACACAACCCAATCCGTCTGAGTTGCACCCTTGCCGTTACCTGAATTGCTGAGTCTACCCTCGAATTGTGGAGCAACCTAAATCGAGTTCGATTTGCCAAAAATCAAGTGATTACAATTGAAATAGATAGAACACATTTGACCCTTAGTCCACCACCTGGCACTGCTAAATGGTAATTTATATGATTTGTGCACTTCAATCCTGTGGCAGAATATGTGGCACCGTAGCTATGATACTTCACCACCATTTTAATAATGGTGGTGACTCTTCAACCATTCACATGGCTAGTTTTACAGCAACACAGACAGTAGAAATTTCTGACACAATTGTGGATGAAGCATAACTCAAAACTTACACTAAGATGATAGTTACCCTCCCATTTTACCTTCGTATCCCGACCTCACCTAACCATCCATTTGATAGCCATCAATTGGAAGGTCAGGATAGCTCAATCAGCCAGTATTTAGAGCATTCTTAATTCACATTGTTCACCATAATTTGGATGGTCTGGATGGCCATACATGAGAACCAAAAGTGAGAAACGTGAGTCACAACCATTTAAAAATACTGTGAAACTATCATGAGACTCTGGGCTAGCCTATAGCAGAACCTGCAGCACATGAATTAAAAAGTTGTGTACCCCTCAATAGGATTTTGATCATATGACAGTATATGACGGCGTATAACCATGTACATGAAAAATCTGTATGTAGGCAGCATTCTCAGCACATTCACCATAAACTGCATACTCTGGCAGAGTATATGGGTGCTAATGGACTAAAAATAAGTCGCATTCACACAGGGAGATGGAAAAGAGCATTATGTACATCTTGGCAGATCATGATGGAAATCACATATTTATCATACATCAACTCAAGTTAAACCATCCAAATTGCGGGACCCATTGTACATAGGCCATTGTTCGAAAGTCTGATTAAACGACTCTAGCCTCTGGTTAATGGGCATTTGTTTGTTAATTTGGACTGTATAAATGAAATCAAACTGTCTAGCTACAGCATCTTACTGATATATTGAACTTGGTGAACTATAGTTGCATGATGCGTGAAGCAGTTTTCTTCTTCCCCTTCTCCCTGACCATTCTACAACACCAGTGCAACACCATACCCTCCTCTCCAGCAGACAAAATGCAGGGACGTCCCCTGATTAAGGAAAGCGTTCCCCTTCTCCGTGTTTTAAGTATCGACGATATCAGCCGATATATCCCACAATATATTGTATCCTACTTGTCCGATACGAAACGCACTAGTAGTGGAATATATCCCACATGTTCAATCCGGTGAGCATTTTCAATTTTTTATCCTTTTTTATTTTCTGTAAATCATGTTAAATCAGACCATATCCCAAAATGTAAGCTGATCACACTATACAGTCATTTGATCAGTGGCGCTAAAGAACACAAACAGTTACACAACAAATGTGCAACGGTCCACATTCAACGAGCAAAACTCACCACAATCGGGCAGTAAAAGTTGTCCAATCACTGTGAGGTTTTGGGCTACCACCCTTCCATTGGTAGATCAGAGGATCAAACGACAAGATCCCCATATTCTTTTGCAAAGTGTACTTTGAAATGGCACTTCATATGGTGGTTACCATTTCAATCCCACATGCTGTTATTTTGGCCATGATTGACTAAAAGACTGAAACCCAACTATAAACGGACAATTTCAGATTCCACAGAAAAATACCTTTGTAACCTCGGAGGTTAAAAGAAACCACCAACCATATGGGTGGTAGGAGGAGGTAAGAGAGGAACAACGCGCCACCTGCCACTGCGATCGTACGTGGATCCGATGACGAAAGTGTTTGTACTGCTGCGGAAGCAACCGGTTTGGCCTCATTGATAACTTTTGGTGCTACACCAATAATAGTCTGTCACACAAATGATAAATTAGGCTATGAAGTGTGCATACTGGCCTACGGACTATCAAAGGAGACTGATGGCAAGTACAAACTAACATAAATACTGCACCGAAACTTTGAAAACAAAAGGCGTCCGAGATTTATGAAAATGCCATTGATCTGACTAAATTGTGAACTATCACATGCAGAAAATAATTTTGAAACGAGTGTTTCTGTTTGAGAAATTGCTTGGTTCTAGAATCAGGTCATTATGTCTGACATGGAGATTGGTACCAGCACCTTCAAGGGAAAGAGAGACTTTGGCAATGGAAGAAGGGAACCTTAACGAATTGGTTTACGTCTGGTACCTTTCACTAAAGATGTGCATGGATAAAGGTATCCCGTAAGGCCGTAACAATAACGCTGGCTACTGCTGTTACCAACATGATATAGGTCATAACAGCCATTATGGCCCCTGTAACAGTCATTAGCCCTTTACAGCCTTGAAAAAAAAAAAACCTATTTTGGTCCTGTAATGGCCATTACAGAACCATTAAGGGCCGTTACGAGGCCATTATTGGTCAATTTGTTTCCATAACGGCCTTGTAACGCGTATCAGTTACCATTAAGGGATAGCCGTTATGTAATTGTTTCGAAATAAATTCGTTTGGATGAACTGTTGAATTGAATTGCAATTGTTAGCCCAATAAAGAGGAAATGACAAAGTCCAATTTTGTTCCTATGCATTCATATTGAGGGTTCAAATTGGATTTCGAAATGTGTGTTAGTATTCTAAAGATATGATCAAGTCCGAAGTCATCATACCACATTGTAATGGAATTCCTAAGTGGAGCCCAAGTGGGCCCACCTACTCTCAACAAAGCAGAACCAAGGTCTAACTTTGTTCCTGAGCATTCATATTGAGGGTTCAAATTTAGATTTCAAAATGAGTGTTAGCATTATAAAGCTATGATCGAATCCAAATTCATCACACCTCATTGAAATGTGAATTCCTAAGTGGTCATTTGGATGCCTGTAAAATCCTTAGTTGTAAGGGTTTGCAGGTAAACACTTTACATGTAGGTGTTTGGATGGCAAAATTTCTATTTAAACACTTTACAGGCAAACTCGCCTTTTTCTTTTTCAGGCAAAAAGGTATGTTTCAGATTATAAGTAAAGTCTTTACTAGGGGTGTCAATAGGCCAGGCTCAAGCTTGTAAAATCAGAATTTTGAATAGGGCCAGCCCGAAACAGTTCAAAATCCGGGCCAAGACCAATCCTAGGCCCGACCCGTTGACAGCCCTAGTCTTTACAACTAAAAAGACATAATACATAATAGAACACCGATGGTTGATACACACTCATGCTGTGTGAGCCCCATTGTGATGTATACAATATATCCAATCAGTCCATCCTGTGTCCCTTGATGCACTCCTAGGCCTGAAAAAGTAACCTGATTGATCATCAAATGGGCCGCAAGAGAGGGGTCATTTAGGATGGTACTCCCTCCATTAAAAACCTTCCAGATTGCGTGGGGGCCCACTGTGATGGGTGCTAGACATCCAATCCATCCAGCATGTGAGTATTTTGATGCTCCCGTAGGGCGCCCCCAAAGAAAAAATCAAGTCCTAATGTGATTTGCAGATTTTGGTGGGATTTACCGTACCAAGTTCTATGTGGTGTGAACACCTACTTCATATATTGTAGACACTTTACATGATAACCAAACGCATAATCTGTTTACTGTTGGGGGTTGTGCTGTGGAATCACACAGAGATGGATCTAGGATAGCAATCCAAGAGCACCAAGCAAACACAAGAGTGCACAAAGATTTAATGTGGAAAACCCTTTCAAGAAAAAACCACGACACAAAGCGACAGAAATCCACTATGAAAGCATAAATTACAAAGAGAAAAGACTTACCCGATTCGAACAACCTCGAATCTCACCCTTGCTACACCCTTTGAAACCCTAGAAACCCTTTGGAATACTTTTAGAAAGCCTTAGAGTTACTTTAGAAAGGCCCTAGGGACTCCTATTTATAGTTTAGGAAACTCTACTTTTGCACAGTCTTGGAATAGTCCGGAAACCGCCTCAAATTTACGCAGTCCGCGCGTAGTCTGCGTAACCTTCGACTGGTCGAATATCTCGGAAATTCCAAAATACATTGTTACTAGAATTTGAGCTGAACTTTCTCAGGGCTAGTCGAACTTTTTAGATTTAAGACATCTGTTAATCAACAATCTCCACCATGTCTTCAATCTTCAAACATGTAACTTCTTGACTTCTTCTCTTATCTCTACATCACATCATAGCTTCAATCAATGCTTTTCGTGCACACTGTCCTTCTTTTACGCCATCGCCAAGCCCAGAGAAGTTGCACAGAACTTGAACTTCTCTGTAAGAATGACCTTGGTGAGCATGTTTATCGGATTCATGATAGTGTGAATCTTCTCAAGTGTTACGCCTCCTTCCTCAAGCACCTGTCGGATAAAATAATGACGAACATCAATGTGTTTAGTAATGAGTGATAAACAAAATTTTTAGCCAAATTGATAGCGCTCTCGCTATCACAATTAACTGGCACGACCTCCTACTGAAGTCCCAACTGATTTATCATGCCTCTCAACCAAACACCTTTAAACGCTTCTGTCACTGCCATATACTCTGCTTCGGTCGTGGAAAGAGCCACCACGGACTAAAGTTTCGACATCCAACTAATTACTCCATCCGCTAGTAAAAACGAGTAACTAAAAATCGATTTTCTGGAATCCACACTCCCTGCGTAGTTTGAATCCACATACCCTACTAATTTTGCTCTTGTCTTCTCAAAAGTTAAGACGTAGTCTTTTGCACCTCGAATGTATCGAAGAGCCATTTCACCGCTTCCCAATGTTATTTGCCGGGGTTTGACATGTAGCTGCTCAAAACACCAACTGCCTGTGAAATATCTAGTCTCGTACAGACCATGACATACATTAAACTACCAACCGCATTTAACTAAGGCACATGAGACAATACCTGCTTTTCCTCATTTGATTTAGGACATTGTTCTGAGGAAAGCTTGAAGTAAGCTGCGTGAGGAACGCTCACTAGCTTTGTCTAGTCCATCCCATACTTGATCAACACCTTTTCAAGGTATTCTACCTGTGATAACCAAAGTTTGCTCCTCTTCCTGTCTCTATAAATATTTATATCGAGAACCGTCTTTGCAGCCCCCAGATCTTTCGTCTCGAATGTTCATGATAACTGAGTCTTCAGTACGTTGATTTCAGACATATCATGACAGGCGATCAACATATCATCAACATACAATACTAGGATGATGAATTTGTCATCACTTAGTGTCTTGTAATAGACGCAGTGATCGTATTCACTCCGAGTAAATTTCTGACTCAACATAAAAGAATCAAATTTTTTATACCATTGCATAGGCGACTGTTTCAAGCCGTACAACGACCTCATTAACCTGCAAACTTTTTTCTCTGCCCCTTTAAATTCGTAGCCCTCTGATTGCTTCATGTAAATTTACTCTTCTAACTCCCCGTGCAGGAACGCAGTCTTGACATTCATCTGTTACAGCTCAAGATCGTATTGGGCAACCAGCTCCAACACGAATCTGATAGATACTTGCTTAACCACCAGCGCGAATATCTCTGCGAAGTCGATTCCTTCTCTCTAAGCATACTCCTTCACTATCAGTCTTGCTTTGTATCTGTCCTATTTCCTTTTGAATAATCACTTGCATCCGATCACTTTTCGGCTCACAGGAAGCTGCATCAGGTCCCATGTGTGGTTTTTGTGCAACGAGTCCATCGCATCGTCCATAGCCGCCTTTCACTTTTCTGCATCAGGCTCATTAAGAGCCTTCTGAATAGTAGACGGATTCCCCTCATTTGTAATGAGGGCATATGTAATATTAGAGTCGTCCCTGTATCTTGCCGGTAACTTGCGATCACGCGGTGGGTTTCATCTTACAGGTGGCTGCTCCACCTGATCCTGTACCTCTGTCTACCCATGTCTCTGTCTGAGTATCATCTGTGTCAATCCGGACGTCTATGATCAACCTTTTTGGTTCCTCTTGCTCATCTTGATAATTCTTGTGGAATAGAGAGCTTTCATCGAATCTGACATCACTGCTAGTGATGACCTTGCGTGTGACCTTATCAGTAACCTGTAATCTTTCACACCTACACCATAGCCAACAAAGATGTACTTTTTTGTTTTATGGTCTAGCTTATCTCTCTCAACTGACGGTACATGAGAGTAAGCCCCACAACCAAATCTGCACAAATCTGAGTAGTCCAGCGTATGACCACTCCATACTTCCTTTGGGATTTTACATTCAATTGTCGTAAACGGGGATCAGTTTACCAAGTAGCAAGCCGTGTTAACAGCCTCAATCCATAAGTCTTTGCCCTACACAGCATTACTTAACATGCATCGGGCTCTCTCCAAGAGAGTCTGATTCATCCGCTCAGCCACACCGTTTTGTTTAGGCGTATAGCACTGTGTTGTGCCTAATGATCCCTTTATCTTTGCAATATTCATTGAACTCAGTGGAAGTGAATTCTCCACCATTGTCAATCCTTAAAACCTTTATTTTTCGCCCTAGCTGTTTTTCCACCATTGCCTTCCATTGTTTAAATATGGTGAAAACTTCGGATTTACGTTTCATGAAGTAAACTCAAACTTTCATGGAGTAATCGTCAATGAATGAAACAAATCATGACGACCCCCCAATGGAAACCTCTGGCGATGGCCCCCATACGTCAGAGCGCACATAATCAAGCACTCTCTTACATACGTGCTTTCTAGATTTAAAAGATAATCTAGATTGTTTACCATATATACAATGCTCACATATATCTAAATAAGAATTCTTAAAAGCTGAAATCAAACAACGATCAGATAGTACTTTCATGCCCCGCTCGCTCGTGTGACCTAGACGAGCATGTCACATATGTACAGACGTGAAATCTGCAACAGTTGTTGCCGCTCCACCTGCTGAAATGTTCCCGATCAACCTGTAAACGTTTCCGTACCTTTGCGCTCTCATAACCATGAGTGCCCATTTTGAAACTTTAAGGACACCATCAATACCAGTGAACTTGCACCCTATAGCCTCGAGTACACCAAGAGAAATCAGACTTTTCTTCATATCAGGAACGTGCCTGACATCAGTCAAAGTACGCTCCATCCCATCAAACATCTTGATGCTCATAGTACCAATAGTCACAACATTACAGGCATTGTCATTGCCCATAAAAACCTGTCCACTATCGCATTCCTTGTAACTGGCGAACCAACTCCGACGAGGAGTTATGTGATATGACGCTCCTGTGTTAAGGATCCACTCAACTCTAAGATTGTCATGCAAGTGTCCGACCATAGACACAGACAGAACATCACCTCCACTAGTTTCTTCATCAGATGTGACAATATTGGCCTCCCTGGAAGAAGCCTCTGAGTTTTCTTTCTTTGCTTTATGATTTGTACAATCCTTCTTCAGGTGTCCATTCATCCCACAGTTCCAGTACTTTAGTTTTCCTTTGCCCTTGCCCTTGGATTTGGATCTAGGTCTTGAAGATCCTGTACCTTGCTTAATATTTCTTCCCCTTGTAAACAGTGCATCAGAAGATGTCCCCATGCCGCTGTTTAGCTTTCTTATGGCCTTCCCTTGAAGGGTTGAGATAATGGTGTCGACACTCAAGGTTTTATTTGTGGTGCACATTATGTCCCCGAATGACTCATACGATGTTGGAAGATAATTCAACAACATACATGCTTGTTCCTCATCTTTGATCACTTCCTCCATATCCAGCAATTTGCAAACCAATTTATTAAAGTTGCTGATGTGGGCCTTTAGATCTCCACCCTCTGTCATCTTGAAGGTATACCACTATAGCATCAAGTGTAGGCGATTTTCAGAGGATTTTTTCGCATAAATATCCTCTAACTTCGTCCACAAACTAGACGCAGTTTTCTCCCTCAAAACATTGCAGAGAACCTCATCTGTGAGACATAAACGGATGAAAGCTAAAGCATTCATGTTAAGAGCATTCCAGTCTTCGTCATTCATAGGCGATTTCCGCTCCTCAAGAGCCTTAACTTCGTCTTGCTTAGTTAATAGACTAATCATCTTGATCTTCCATAACTCAAAATTATTTTTGTCTGAATACTTATCAATATCAAACTTGGCGTTTCCCATTGATGTTAATCCTGCAGATTCAAATCTGTGCCCCAACGATTGCGCTGATACCACTTGTTGGGGGTTGTGTTGTGGAATCACACAGAGATGGATCTAGGATAGTAATCCAAGAGCACCAAGTAAACATAAGAGAGCACAAAGATTTAACGTGGAAAACCCTTTTGGAAAAAAACCACGGCACAAAGCGACAGAAATCCGCAATGAAAGCGTAAATTACAAAGAGAAAAGACTTACCCGATTCGAACAACCTTGAATCTCACCCTTGCTATACCCTTTGAAACCCTAGAAACCCTTTGGAATACTTTTAGGAAGCCTTAGAATTACTTTAAAAAGGCCTTAGGGACTCCTATTTATAGTTTAGGAAACTCTACTTTCGCACCGTCTTAGAATAGTCCGAAAACCGCCTCAAATTTAAGCAGCCTGTGTAACCTTCGAAACCTGTCATTCCACTGGTCGAACATCTCGAAAATTCCAAAATACATTGTTGCTGAACTTTGAGCCGAACTTTCTAAGGGCTAGTCGAACATTTCAGATTTAAGACATCTGTTAATCAACATTTACCTGTAAACACTTTACCACTTACAAGCCGAACAGAATACCATGTAAATAATTTACACCCGAAACTCTTTTAAAGTATAAGGTGTTTTAAGTGGAGCCCAAGTGGCCCACCTACTGTCAACAAACACCATTGTATAGGAGAAAAGTGCCATAGATTGCATTGCAACCCAAAAATAAGCAATGATTGGATAATCACAAATACACAATTTGTTAACTCATCCATTTTATTAACTCAGCCAACTCAATCACTTAAAATACCAATCAATAAATATATAAAAGAAGGTAAATCCAAGGCACGCAATGTAGTATCCGCTTTCTAAAATTGCCCACGAATTTTAACCCAAAGGCGCAACCTGTGGGCTTAATGTTTTGAAATTCCATGGTATGAAATCCAAAGTGAAATATGGAATGTGGTTTGACTAAACCAGCAAGTCAGCAACTTAGTGGCAGATGTTAGCAATAAACCCCAGTGCAAGGCTAACATGCACCAGGTAGTGAAGTAAATGAGGTGGAAGAAGGTGAAGAAGATGGGAAACTGTTGCGAGATGTCTTAAATCTGAGTCCTTTCGCAACTGGAATGCGGAAAGGAGTTTCGCGGATTTCGTGTCGCAAGTCCTTTCGAAACTGGGATGCGGAAAGGAGTTTCACGGATTTTGTGATGCAAGTCCTTTCGCAACTGGGATACGAAACGGAAAGGAGTTTCGCGGATTTTGTGACACAAGTCCTTTCGTAACTGGGATACGAAAGGGAAGTTGCCAAAACTATAAATTGGGGTCCCTAGGGCTATTCTAATATTATTCCAAGACTTCTTAAAGGTATTCTAAAGGGTTCTAGGGTTATCAAAGGGTGTAGCAAGGGTGAGATTCGAGGTTGTTCGAATCGGGTAAGTCATTTCTATTTGTAATTGATGCTTTCATAGTGTTGATTTGTCGCTTTGTGCCGTGGTTTTTTCCCACAAGGGTTTTCCACGTTAAATCTGTGTGTTCTCTCTTCTTGTGTGTGTGCTTGGTGCCATTGGATTGCTATCCTAGATCTAGATCTGTGTGATTCCGCAGGCCAAAAATCCCCAACAAATGGTATCAGAGCTAAAGTTGGGGCACAGATCTGAATCTGAGGGATTAGTAATAATGGCAAGCACCAGGTATGAGTTTGAGAAGTACTCAGGGAAAAATAATTTTGAGTTATGGAAGGTTAAGATGATTAGCTTGTTAACCAAGCAAGGCGAGGATGGTGCTCTTGAGGAGCGAAAATCTATTATGACTGATGATGAATGGAATACTCTTGATAAGAATGCTTTATCATCGATCCGTTTATGTCTCACGGATGAGGTTCTCTACAACGTCATGAGGAAGAAAATTGTGGCTAAGTTATGGGCGAAGTTAGAGGATGTCTATGCGAAGAAATCCTCGGAAAATCGCCTACACTTGAAGCGGCAGTGGTATAACTTCAAGATGGCAGAAGGTGGAGACCTGGAGGCTCACATCAGCAACTTTAATAAATTGGTTTGCAAATTGCTGGATATGGAGAAAGTGATGAAAGATGAAGAACAAGTATGTATGTTGCTGAATTCTCTCCCCGCGTCCTATGAGGCATTCAAGGACACTATGTGCAGCATGAATAAAACCCTGAGTGTCGACACCGTTATCTCAGCCCTTCAAGGGAAGGCTATGAGACAGCTAAACAACGACATGGGGACGTCTTCTGAGGCACTATTTACAGTGGGTAGGAATTCTGGACAAGGTACAAGTTCTTCTGGTTCTAGATCCAAATCCAGGAACAAGGGCAAAGAAAAGGTAAAATGCTGGAACTATGGGAAGGAAGGACATGTGAAGAGGGATTGTGAAAATCCTAAATCGAAGAGGGAAGATTCTGAGGCTTCATACAAGGAGGCCAACGCTGCCACGTCAGATGTATGTGATGGTGATGTTTTATCTGTGTCTTTGCTCAAGCGGTCATACGATGATCGTAAGGACGAGTGGATGCTGGACACAGGGGCATCTTTTCACAAGACTCTTCATCGGAGTTGGTTCACCAGCTACAGGGAGTGCGATGGTGGACATGTGTTTATGGGCAATGGCTTTGCCTGTAATGTTGTGGCTGTTGGTTCTGTGTGTATCAAGATGTTTGATGGGGTGGAGCGTACCTTGACTGATGTCAGGCACGTTCCTGATTTGAAGCTGAATCTGATTTCTCTTAGTGTGCTTGAGGCAAAAGGATGCAAGTACACAGGCATTGATGGTGCTCTTAAGGTATCCAAGGGGGCACGGGTAGTAATGAAAGCGCAACGACTCGATCACGTTTACAAGTTAATCGGGAGCACTTCAAAAGGTGGAGCTACGGTGGATGTAGCGGATTCCACCTCTGCACGTGTGTGGCATGTTGGGCATGGCCACATGAGCGGGCAGGGTAGGAAAGCTGAGACGTGTGGACAAGGATACAGAGCAGGTGGAGCAGCCACCTGTGAGAAGAACCACTTGGCATGATCGCAGGACATCGGCGAGGTACATGGACGACTCCAATATTGCAGGGGATTCATCTTCTATTCAGATGACTCTAGGTGAGCCTGGTGCTGAGAAGTGGAAGGTGACTATGGGCGATATGATGGATTCGTTGTACCAGACCGACATATGGGAGTAGGTGGAGCTTCCAGTGGGCCGGTGAGCGGTTGGATGCAACTGGACCTTCAGGAGGATACAGTATAGATACAGGGCGAGGTTGGTAGCGAGGGGTTATTCTCAGAGAGAAGAGATCGGCTTCTCAGAGATATTCGCGCTGACGGTATAGCAGGTATCTATCAGATCCATGATTGGCGTTGGTTGGCCAATGTGATCTTGAGCTATGATGTGATGCAGAAATAAGAGAAGAGGTTAAGAAGGTACACGGTTGAAGATAGAAGACATGGTGGAGATTGTTGCGAGATATCTTAAATCTGAGTCCTTTCGCAACTGGAATGCGGAAAGGAGTTTCGCGGATTTCGTGTCGCAAGTCTTTTCGAAACTGGGATGCGGAAAGGAGTTTCGCGAATTTTGTGACGCAAGTCCTTTCGCAACTGGGATATGAAACGGAAAGGAGTTTCGCGGATTTTGTGACGCAAGTCCTTTCGCAACTGGGATACGAAAGGGAAGTTGCCAAAACTATAAATTGGGGTCCCTAGGGCTATTCTAATATTATTCCAAGACTTCCTAAAGGTATTCTAAAGGGTTCTAAGGTTATCAAAGGGTGTAGCAAGGGTGAGATTCGAGGTTGTTCGAATCGGGTAAGTCCTTTCTCTTTGTAATTGATGCTTTCATAGTGGTGATCTGTCGCTTTGTGCCGTGGTTTTTTCGCACAAGGGTTTTCCACGTTAAATCTGTGTGTTCTCTCTTCTTGTGTGTGTGCTTGGTGTCATTGGATTGCTATCCTAGATCTAGATCTGTGTGATTCCGCAGGCCAAAAATCCCCGACAGAAACCTTAACAGCACCGGCGAATGGGTACCAACAGCCATCCCCACCTCTGAGCTGCACGCTATACAAACCCAACTGTGTGATGCTAATGCGCACCTGGTGGTGAAGAGAATTATATTGCAGAAAAAAATAAGGAGAGGGAGTAGAACCTTAGCAGCACTGACAACTGGCTGGGGATCAATGCCAGCATTCTGGAGGCTCTCTTGAGCATTGTTGACGGCCCCAGAGATTGCCGGAGATGCGATCTCCACTGCCTTGTTTGTGGCCTTCTGTATAATTGGCAGTGCCACATCAATGCCGGGCCTCAACACATCAACAACCGTCCGAATTACACCCTTGGTGAAATCGTAAACGCTCAAACCAACTTCAACTGCCTGATCGATCGCCTTCTCCGCCTACCCAAAAAATAAAAAAGCATAATCAACAAGACTATGATAATAATTCACAACTACAATTTTTAAGGTGGGGGTGTTCGATCCATAACGAACGCGTGCTACATGTACCATGATCCAGGCCGTCCAAATCATGGGCCACACTCTGGATGACGAATAAACCGAAATTCGCAGTTAAAAATCACACCACGGTCGTTGAATTTAGATACTTGGAAAGTTTATCTTTAACCGTTCATTTCATGGCTGTTGATTTGGATGGTTGATCAGTGTGGTTCTTGGGCCACTACCCATCCACACGGTCCCAGACAATTTGGACAGTCCAGATCGAGATGAATGTAGTTAAAAAGAAAAAACCCAAATGAGTATTTACAGAGAGAGAGAGAGAGAGAGAGAGAGAGAGAGAGAGAGAGAGAGAGCATACGTCTGTTACAGATGTGATGATCTGCTCTTTGGAAAATCCGAAAGCTTTGGCGTCGTTGGGAGTTGAAAGGAGAGCTAGAAGAGAGATAGCCGTTGGGGCTGCCGAGGAAGATAAAGGGGTGTGCTTTTTGAAATGGGGTCTGGGTGGGGGCGTAGGTTTAGGAGGAGAGAGTTTGGGTGCGCAGGATAAGGTGGGAGGAGGCCTTGCCGCTGCTACTGCCCGGAAGGCCATGGCAGAAGGGAGGATGAAACGAGTGAATGATGATGAAAGGCTGGATTCTGGTATGGGATTGGGTGATGGAAATTAAAAGCGAGTGGAGAGTCTAAACGGGAGGACATGATCAGCTGTCTCATCATCTCTTGGATGAACCCTTTAACCTCGGTGGCGTAATACGCACTTGGAGGTATTATATTATGTCCACCCGTTTCCGGTTCTGGTTTTATTTCGTCAACCGAAATTAAATGGGTTGGGTTGGGTTCGGGTCTACTTGTCTTAAGCTATCACCCCCATGTGGTCTCACAAAAATAGTTATTACAAGTTAAATTGAAGTAATTCAGTATTTATTGAAAAAATAATTTGATAAACTTTCAAATAATTGTAAAATTATTTTATTTCAAAACTGTTTGATATTTCAAAAGTAGACATAAAGTTCAGATCGTAATTTGGACAATGCCTAAATTGTAGTTTAAACTATGCATCGTCCAGAGCCATAAAAATGATCATAACTCTCTCATTACAATCAGATCGAGTGATCTCGTGGTTATTAGAAAGATAATTCGATGAACTTTTAAATGACTTTAGAATAATATTATTTAAGGACCGGTTGACTTTTCAAAAGCGAGACAAAAACAAAGATCGCGATTTGGACTAAAAAGCAATTGCGATTTGGACAATGCATCATGCAGTCCCATAAAAATGGTCATAACTCCCTTATTACAGGTCAAATCAAGGTAATCTTATGCTCGTTGGAAAGATAATTCGATGATATTTTAAATGACTTTGTAATCATAGAATTTGGAGACTGTTTGACCTTTTAAAAGTTGTCTCAAACAATGGTCGTGATTTGGATAAAACAACGATCGTGGTTTGGACAACGCATCATGTGGTCCTACGAAAACAGTCATAACTCCCTCATTACAAGTTAGATCGGGGTGATCTTACTCTTATTAGAAAGATAGTTCGACAAACTTTAGAATGAATTTAGAATCATCTCATTTGAAAATTGTTTGACCTTTCAACAGTTGGTGTTATGACAACCTCAAGTGCAAGCTGCGATATAGTAATAACTCGGTAAGACCGAGGTCGTACCCACAGGGACTTGTTATTGTGCGATTTCTAGAATACGTTAGAACTAGAACTAGAACTATAATCTAAACTATTTACTAAATTTATATTTAAAGAGTAATTGTGGAAGAAACTATCATGGATAAAATATTATAGTGCCAAGGATCCACTTATAACTTCCTTAATATTGCTTTACTTGATTCAATCAAATCATACAACTGGAATCGAATTCATAATTATCCAACCGGATAATGGAACAGTTAAATCATCATTCATATATTTTAAAACAGATTTGAACTTTCATTGAATTGATTCCCTCATAAAGCATAAACGTATTGATCGTAGGCAATGTTCGAGTTGTTGGTATCGCTACAAGTTTCACTGACTAGAGATAAAGATATAATATCGTTATCGCCAATAATCGAAAATGTGGGAAAAACAGGGGAAACATGAGGAAAACAGTGGATTTTTTCAACGAAACCTCAAGATATGCCTAAATACACATATTTGCATATTTAGGATTTAAAAAAAAAAAAAAAAAAAAAAAAAAAAAAAAAAAAAAAAAAAAAATTGCACAAAGAATGCATACACAATAAGTTTTCATTTAATGGGGCTAATGGGGCTTAAAAGCATGCACTACCATAAGATATCACTCCAAGTACCATGTGGTCCTTATGAGATTTGGATCTGCTTCTGACTATGTCCTAAAATGAGCTGAAAATTTTGATGGATGACATGGATATACAACACATACATCAAGGTGGGCCCCATGGTTAGGGAAACACCCATTATAGTGTTACCTGGGTAATACTAATCTACTGGTTATAAAATTGATGTACACAACACACATGTGTCAGCATAGCACATAAGTATAAGATGCAATCCATCCATCAGGTTGATCTAACCTTATACATGTTTTTCAAAAATAATTATGATCCAAATAACATGTCATAACATGCAAGACCTAACATGGGAAATAGGTGGACAATTAAAAAGCTTCACCCTAGTTGTCAAAGTTGTACATTTGTTTTGCAAAATGAGGCCCACTTGACTAGTAGATCAAACTGATTCTTGGACTATGGCATCAATGCAGTGGTGCCTTTTTTTAATCACAGTTAGATCTTGGACATATTATGCCATGTAGGCACGTACATGATGCATACATGAGCTTTTATTGCACGTGCGTGTGGCTGAGCAAGGCTCCATGGGCAAAAGAAACCCTACAAGGGCGCACTCTTCGTGGGAGTTTTATGATTTGTAGCCCCTCCAATCCACGTGGCAAAATAACATTTCATTTAAGTTTATCAACACTGTCCATTTCATTTTGCTATATAATTTTAGGATATAAGTCCCAAAATCAGGCAAATTCATGGCTCAACTGGACCACACCATAGGAAGCAGCGGTGATAAAATGATCATGGTGGGGATCCACTTGATATTTGGATCTACCTCATTTTTCAGATCATATCATAAAATGATATAAAAAATAAATAAATAAATAAATAATGGATGTACGGCCTGGATGAAACACATTTCATAGTCGGGCCCACATTACGTTGAAAAGCAGCCATTTGCTATTGGATATGTTGCAAGCCAATCCGGGGCGCAGATTGGATACTGACAAGGTCAGTAGCCAAATTGCTACTAAAGTGACGTCACCAAGCTCTGTGGACCCCACCATGATGCATGTGTTGTATCCATACCGTCCAACCATTTGTAGAGATTGTTTTATGGCATTACAAAGAGAATGAGATAGATTTAAATTTCAAGTGGACCCACCACAAAAAACCGTGGGAGCCGTCACACCCATTGTTGAAACATTTATAGGGCCCACAATGATGTATTTTTGAGATCCATCCTATTCATAAGTTAACATAGAGATAGATGAAGTGAAAACAAAAATATCAGGTTCATCGGAAACTACTGTGGCCCCTAAGAAGCATTGAACGATGGATGTCATTGTCCCCACTATTTTCTATGGTGGGGTCCACTTGAACTTTAGATCCATCTCATTCTCTTTGTAATGCCATAAAAAGATCTCTAAAAATGGTTAGACGGTATGGATACAACACATGCATCATGGTGGGGTCCACAGAGTTTGGTGACATCACTTCAACTGCTACTGACCTAGTTAGTATCCAATCCGGGCCCGCCAATCCGCGTCCTTTTCCAACTAGGTGGGTGGGACGGGACCTGTCCATGGGGCCCACCTCAATGTACATGTTGTATATCCACGTCATCCATCCATTTTACCAAATCTTTTTAAGGCATGGTCCCAAAAATGAAGCAGATCCAACACTCAAGTGGACCACCGACCGCACCTCAAGAGACAGTGGTAACTAACCATTAAAATCTTTTTGTGGGCCACAAAGTTTTGGGTCAAGCTGATATTTATGTTTTTTCTTCATTCAGTTATATGTGACCTTATGAACAACTTGGATGGGAAATAAACATTACGGTGGACCCTAGCCCCTAGGAAGTTTTTAATGGTGGGTGTTCAACAACCATTGTTTCTTGTGGTGTGGTCCACCTAAATTCTAAATCTCTTTTGTTTTTCGGCCCGTGCCCTAAATTTACATGGAAAAACTAATTGAAGGTGCAGAAATACGATGCATACATTGATGAGGGCCCCACACAGTTAGACACATCACGGTTGTTGCGTCTATAAGAAATAAAAACGAAAGGGAAAGTGTCGAATCGTTGAAGTCGACTTTTTCGAAACCCCCATTTCAAAACCCTAATAAGATTTTCTCTCTTGAATCGAAGCGTTTTTAAACCCCTGCAATGCAAAAATCGCGGATTCTTTGCAATAGGAGGAAATTTCGGCGGAAGATCTCCTACACCCTCGCCGAAATTCCCAAAATTTCAAGTTTTTTCATTCCCCACAATCCAAGCACCTCCAAAAGGAAATTTTTTTTTTTTTAAAAGGTATTTCTTCTTTTTCGAGCATTTAATCTGGGCCTTGGTCGAATTTGTAGTTGGATGAAAATGCCGAAATTTTTTCCTTTCTGTCTTCGATAACAGGGTGGTTATTGGATAGAAACAGTAACTTAGCGACGATAATTTGAAATTGTCAGAAAATCCGAAAAAATCGGTGAAAATTCGCCGATATCTGGAAGAGAAACGAAATATGTGGTGTTCGATATCAATGACCCAGCGATACCGAAAATGTCGGCGACAATTCGATAATGTTGCCGATAATTTAAACACTGATCATAGGTAATTTAAAGCATCTATCATGCCCAGAGTCAACGATAAATCAATGGATTTTATAAACCAAATGATTGCAAAACATGTAAGAAAATATCAAAAGTCTTCCTAAGCATCCAAAGTGCCCGGAGTCGACAATGGATCAAAGTAAACTAAAAATACTTCTCCATTCAAACCAAAATCAATGAATTATTCAACATGAAAACCAAATAACTTGAATCAAAGTAAAATAAATATTAAGAAAAACTACAAGCTTCATCTCTTAACTCTAGCTAAGAGATTAGCCAACCATAGACATGATTGAACTAAAACTCTCAAAGAAAAACATAAAAACTAACTAGAACTGAAGGATTAAAGAGGAGAGAGAACTCCAAGAAACACCACAACTCATTGATCTACTCATTCTGCCCTAATTCGTGATTAGAAACTCCTAAAACATCCCTTTATATAGACTTCATTCGCACCAACTTCAAAACCAAATTTTACGTAACTATTGTAGCTTCGATGACATCAAGCTCCCATCAAAGAGTCCAGGTGAAATTGAGAACCTGTCCAGCAATGAACTTTTGAATTTGCATATTTTATCAACGTCATCGAACCTCCTTCGATGTGATTGAACTAGCTTTGATGGCATCGAACATATTCTTGATGGTATTGAAGAATGCTCAAATATGCCCAGCAATAAAATCGAATTTTTCTTAATTTTTGTGATGGGATCGAAATGGCTTTGATGGCATTGCCACTTAATTTAATGCATTGAAGTTGTCATTGATGGCATCGAACTATCGATTTGCACACTTTGATTCCTCAATTTTCTTCATTCTTCAATTGGTTTTCCTTGGATCTTGAACTCCATAGATCCAATCCTTCACTTGGTAATTTTTTTAGCATTAAATCCATGCTTTAAGCATCCTTTTCTCCTTAGCTCTCAAAATCACCTCGTAAGAAAAAAAACATGTGTAATTAGATCAATTAAGCATATTCATGTTTACAAAACCAATGCATAATAAAGGACAAATATACAATATTTCACTCTCAACAGTTGGCCTAAAGTCCAAATCGCAACTTCGACAATGCCAAGGTACAGTTTAGACTATGCATCATGCGACACCATGGAAACGGTCATAATTACATCATTATAGATCAGATTGGGGTGATCTTATTCTCATTGGAAAGATAATTCAATAAACTTTCAAATAGCTTTAGAATCATCTTATTTAGAGATCATTTGACATTTCAAAAGTGGACCCAAAACAACGATTGTGATTTTGGACAATGCCCAGATCATGGTTTGGATAATGTGCAGATCGTGGTTCGGACAATGCCCATATTATAGCTTGATGCGGTCCCATGGAAACAGTCATAACTCTCTCATTACAGGTCGGATCGGGGCAACCTTGTACTCATTGGGAAGATAATTTAACAAGCTTTTAATTTGGCTTTGAAATCATCTCAGTTAGTGTAGAACATCTGAACCAAAATGACACTAGACCCTAGAGCGTCCACCGGTGAGCCACCTCAAGACCGTATTAGGTAGTCCTTATGGAGCATGTGCATAGCTTCGGGAAGCAAGAGTGAATAAGGTCAAACAACCACATTTCAGAAATTCTAAGAGGGTAACGTTGAAGACACAACTAGTCTTAGGTATGACCAGAACTCAGTAAGGACCACGAGAGCTGGCCCTCTCAAAATTCGCTCTAATAGACTAAAATGAACGTGGGTCGCCCGTCAAAATTCTATTAAGTTTGAAACTATAGGAAATCATCGGCCTCACTGGGCTTGACGTCTATCGCGGAAGGCAAACCCAGATGGTGCTCTGAACTGCACAATTTGAGTTGGGAAGGCAATGCTTGAAACGTGCGATTCTCCAAGACACAAATCTGAAACTTAAGTGAAATAGGCCCCCTACTCATTCGCGAAATTATGACTTCCTGACCGTTGGATTGCGACTAAACTCGATCCATGAGTCAAGGATATTTCTCTTTTCATATCTGTATAATTGTGGCCTCGATCGAGCATTGATAGCCATCAATCGCAACTGGGGCCCCCACGGTCGATCGAGGCATCCGATCTCCACTTAATTTGGACCAATCACAGATCCCATGATGAGGCACCTACCCCAAGGCACAGATGGGCCAACGAGCCCCTAAAGGAGCCCTGTGGGCTAAAATCCAACCCACTAGGGGCATGCGTGTTATAAAAAGGGCCCTTAGGGCCATTTATACCAAAAAACTGGACTATATAAAGCCCAAATACACACTCCCTCACTCCCATATGAAATTTCAATTGCGAGGGAGAGAGAGAGAGAGAAAGGGAGCTCATTGGGGAGCTGATTTGGGGAATTTCACTGTTGCTGCTGCCCACGTTGGAGCCCCCAACCACGCCCCATCATAGAGAATGGCACTGCGACAATAGAAAGGTAACCCCTTAGCTCCCTTTAGAATTTGAGCCTTACGGGCTGTCTCATGCACCCTTATGAGCTAACCTATTCGACGCAGGGTGCCGATCCATCAATTGCTTGGTCGGTATCTTAAGAGCGCCGCTAGAAAATCGCCGGACCACCCCTGGGTGTGGACCATTACCTTTAAGTTCCTGATTATCGAACCTATGTCGCAAATAATGACTGTGTAGTGAAATTATGAATTGTATGCTAAACAATGAGTAATCCTTAAATGTATTATCCTTCATGAATTGTGAATTTTGCTTAACTAGTTGATCATTGATTGTATGCTAGAATAAGATGGAATTATTGAAATTTTGCACATGTTTCTATTATTCCTTGACACATGCGCTTAAATTGCTTTATCTTTGTAAATGCTGCAATGATTTGGTGTAATACACCTACATGTCTGATAGAATGCTCAAATTGAATAAAACATCCTGATTTTATGTCATGCATGTTTGCATGCTCGTGGATTAAGTAATGTATATGGCATGCTATAAAATTTCAACTATTTGGCCTTTTTAGGTTGGCCAGTGAACCAAAAAACCACAAGGATAACCCTAATGGATTGGGTGCCCTAGGCCAATCTGACCGATCCAAGCCGAACGTTGACACTCGGCTGTAGTTGGACTACACGGGATGCTCGCACCCACTATCGGTTGCGCCATAGTTCACCTGAGTCGGCCGAATTGGTCCACTAGCTGGCCAACCGTGTGTGTTTACCATGTATGATTGCGCCTGCCTGAACCTGGGGCACCCCGCGTGCCCGGAACGCCCGTTGAGGTTCAAATATTGCATATTATCCCCCATTTATTACTTGGTTTTATGAACATGATAATGTTTAATGTTCTATTTTAATTATGTTTGTGTTGTAAGGTGGATTTAAGAGCTTGGATTGAAAAGGATGCTAAAAGCATGAATTTAACGCTCAAGAATCACCAAAGCCAATGATGGATCTTATGTGACCAAGAATGAAGAATTCACATGCCAAAGATCCAGGAAAACCAAGTGAGGAATGAAGAGAATTGAATACTTGAAGTAAAGAAAAAAAAACCCTAAAAATTTGCCTGCTTCGACTAGTCTAAGCTCTTCCTCGACTAGTCGAAGGAACTTCGACTCGAAATCTAGTGATCAAAATCCTCTAAATTCCCATCATCCTCAACCAGTCGAAAGTGACCTTCGACCAGTCTAAGGTTACGCAAATTCTGCGCGGACTGCGTAAATTTGAGGCGGTTTCCGGATTTTTCCAACTCGGTGCGAAAGTTGGAGTTACAAAACTATAAATAAAAGTTCTTAGGCATCTTCTAGGGTTTAAGGAGTGGAGCAAAAGGGTGGAACCGCCGTCTAGGAGTTTTTCTTCTTCTTCCTTAGTTGTTTTTATACTTTTCTTAAGATTTTTAGTTCAATCATGTCGATGGTTGGCTGAACCTCTTAGTTAGGGATAAGAGATGAAACTTTTAGCGTGATTAGGATATTTGCTTTGCTTTGATTCATGTTTTGTTGAACTCTCTTGGATTCTAGTTTGATTATAAGGAATATTTTTAGTTTTTAATGGTTTGTTATGACAAATTACAATAGATCTGCGATGGCTTTGAATATCTTCTTTTCCTCTTTGAGATTGTGGGATTGGTTAATCCTGTTGTTCACCATTGTCTCTTAGACATGGTAGGGTGACAGAATTCCTCCCATAATTCTCCTCTATTGATGATTAGATCCATGAGAAGTTTAGAGATTCAATCATCTCTCTCTTTTTCCAATTGGATAGGATAGGACTCTAACTCCAATTGGATTTCCTGAATCAAGCAAGGTAGTATCCTAATTGCTATAAGTGGATCCTTAGCACCCTAGTTCCTAGCTTTAAATTCACAAGTTTCAATTATAAATTTACAATTACTTTTTCAAATAATTTCAAATTTAGTTTTAGATCTTCTTCTAATTCTAGTTACTTTCAGAAACGTACGAGTTTAGTCCCTGTGGATTCGACCTCGATCTTACCGAGATTATTACTACATCGCGACCCTACACTTGGGGTTGTGAACAATGCCCACTTACAACCATTAGCGACATGATCCATAAGCCGCGAGACCCGGGCATGGTAGTATGGGACATTGTGTCTGCACTGTCAGCCTACGTTGGGATGATTAGCCTCCCCATAATGACAGCAAGTAAGCTAATTTACAACTCCGCCTATCGTATGAATTTAACTAGGAGTGACGAACCCAGACAGATCAAGAATCGCAGGTGCATGACCGCTATGGCCGCCTTGGGCCTCACGATCGGGTCAGGGCCTTGATTTCGTGGGAGTGCCTCAGTTTCCCTAATCTTGCTGGAGGAACGGACATAACTAAACACTCGGCTAACATGATCACTTTTGCATTACATTAGTTAGCTGTGACGACTCAGTAGTTAAGGTCACATGATGAGAGAGTGTTGGTCATTTGCGAATGTGAAGATGGAGTCATTTTGAGGGAGTTTTGGATGGCGAGAGTATGCATCATATCATAATAGCATGCATGTGCATTAACAAAAGTATCTAGGGATTATATGCTTAAATTGCTTTTCATTAATTGTGCACGTGGATTTGCTAGCTTGCATAACTTGATATTAATGGAACCACTGAGTTGATCACTCACTCCCACTCTGAGACAATATTTTAAAACACCAATCAGACCCTATCTTAGATGCAGATATCACAGATTCCGACACGCTGGATGAGTTGTCCATAGACTCGGAGGAGGAGCTCTCGTATTTTCAGCTCCTGGGCATGCCACTATAGTTGCCTTAGGGCCAGTGATGGGGCCGTAGGGCAGGGACATTTTGTACATTTTTTGGACTGTATGTATTTTGTTGGGACATGGTCCTGTACACTACGCGTATACACATCATTTTGCTAGTCATGTTCTAATTTAGTTATGTTGATCTTAGGATACGCCGCACGATCCATTTAAATTTCTCAAATGCTCAACATCAATCAAATGAAACCCAAATTAATTATTTCTGCAAAGCATAAGTGGCACCCGGGAATTTGAGAGTTGGACATTACTCGATTCTCAAAATTCAGGGCGTTACAATTAGAAACTATTTGACCTTTCAAAAATGAACCCAAAGTTTGGCTCACGTTTGCTCTCGTTTCCAACATCGAGCAATCTAATAAAAATGACCATAACTCTTTCGTCATAGGTATGGTTGGAGCAATCTTGGGCTCTTTCGAAAAACAATTTGACGAACTTTTAAATGGCTTTAAAATAATCTCATTTAGACATCATCTGACCTTTCAAAAGTGGCCTAAAGTTCAACTCTTAACACAAGAACAATCTAAGTCCGATCTTTTGAAGAAAGAACCAATCTTCTAAAAGTAAAGTTATATATATATATATATATATATATATATATATATATACACCCTTTATTTATATGATTTTCTTTCCAAGTAGACCCATTTAACTATAATCTTTTGAAGAAAAAAGAAGAATCCATTTTATAAATATGGATTTTTTTTTTAATCTCCTCTTTTTATATCAATTTCTTCTCATGCAAGCCCATTGAACATAATTTTTCTAGAAAGAATAATAACTCATCTTTTAAAAGTGGAGTTTTTGCTATATATTTTCTTTCCTTCTATCTATTTTTTGGCAAAAGACCCGTTTAAATATGATCTTTTGAAGAAAGAAGAAGAACCCACCTTTTAAAAGTGGAATATTTATAATATTTTTTTTCATGTAGTTTTCTTTATTTTTTTCTCAAATAAGCCCAGTTCGTGGAAGTTTTTGCTAGATGAAGTAGTTAAAAAAACATGAAAGATTGTCGAAGTGCAGGAGTTTACCAAAGAGTAGTGATAAAAGAAGGTACATGTATAGAAAATTGAAATAGATGTTTAGAGCCATTTTCGCCCCAAAAAATTGATAGTGATGTTGTAGACAATGTTATCAAATGCGATCACATATTTGCATATTTGCGTGTGTATGAAAATCATATATGCCATAATGGCATTACGACCAATGTGCATATACAATCTCATATTCTAAATATGCGAATATTTGTGATCGTCTATGCGATGTATGCGATCGTTGTTCACACCCCAAGTATAGGGTTGTGATGTAATAATAATCTTGGTAAGACCGAGGTTGAATCCACAGGGACTAAACCTTGTATGTAATCTGAAAGTAACTTGAACTAAAACTAGGCGAAGATGTAATCTAAACCAGGAAAAATTAAGGGAATAATTGTGAATTTAATTAACTAAAGCTTGTGAAATTCAAAGGTGGAAAACTAGGGTGTCAAGGATCCACTTGCAGAGATCAGGGAGATCTATGCTTGATTTAAGAACACAAATATGAACTTCCTTTTGATATAGTTTTCAAGAGATGAGAACGACGTAAATTCGACTTGATTCTATCACAAAACCATGCTCATGAGACAAAGCAAACAATAGAAGTTAGCCAATCCACAATCAATCTAAGGGAATTATGAACATTAGGATGGATTCCATCACCCAACCATGCCCATGAGACGATGGTGAACAACAGGGTTCCCAAGTTCACAATTCCTATAATGAAAAGAGCATACTTAAAGCTATCGCAAATCTATTATAATTTAAGTCACAACAAACCATTAAAAACTGAAAGTATAACTTATAATCAAACTAGAATCAAAGATGGTTCATTGTAACATAAATCAAAGCAATAGAAGACCACCCATCATGCTACAAGATTCACCTCTTAGCCCTAGCTAAGAGGTTTAGCTAATCATGACCATGATTAAACTAAAATCTTCTTAGGAACATAACTAAACAGAGAATAAGAAAAATGAAGCAAAGAAAGAACTCCTCTAAGATGGCCGACCCACGCTGATCTTGCTCTCTCTCCCTTCTTCACACGTTCTGGCCCCCACGGCTGCCTCGATCCAAGGATAATCTCTCTCCATGTTTTCCTCTCCTTTTATAGGCATGAAGGGCGGTGGAGAACTGGAATTTATGCACCAGAGCTTGCACAGCAAGCTGGTTTGTGCAGCGAAAGGAAAACGCAACTTAACTTGCATTTGGACAGATTTTTCGGCCGAAAGACGTTCCAAGAATTGATTCTGGCTCCATGGTTAGGGTAAAGACCCCCTTCCCGAGCTATTGGATGGTTCATATCAAAGATGCGAACATCATCTGGGCCGTACAATGCCCCGCAACGTCCGGGAAAACCGGACGTGCATATGGTGCGAATTTTCTTGCGCTGCCGTGTTCGGTGGGCCCCACAGTGATGTTTTTAACGAAATCCACCATGTTCATTGGATTCCTGTCGAAATTTCAGTTGGAAAATAGTGGTTTTGGTCGAGTTTTGGTGCAGTCCACTGTATCAAATCAACTTGCCGTTCATCCTGCGTTTTCTGGCAATTCACGTGTGTACGTGTACATGGGGCCAAAAGGAAAGCATAGCCAAGGTCATGGCCACCCTCCAGAGCATATGGACGGTCTAGATCATCCGTTGGGACAATGGGTGGGGCCCACTGAAACCAGCCGGTGTGGTGTGGTGCATCTGCCAGATGCCCTCGCTGAAGAAGAGTCGGGTCAGCATGCTGACCCATCTCTTGAGCTTAGTACGGTGCAGGCGTGCACCACTTGTGCACTCGCATGCCCCCCCTGTGGGGTCCACTATGATGCTTATGAGAAATCTGCTCCTTCCATCCCTTTCCTCATTTAATTTAAGGGGTTGAGACTAAAATTGAAGCATATCCAGAGATCAGGTGGGCCCCAAATCGTTGATATGTGGGCTGATCTGCTCGTTGGGTTACTTCCAGAGGGATCCAAGGGCTGAATTTCGACGTGTACGGTTAATTTAGGCTCCTCAGGCCAAATATAAAGTTTCGAGCCGAACGGATGGTGGAAACCCTGTGATCTTGCATTCAGGATGACTTTCAGGCCACTTGAATTTCAATCACTTGATTTTCTCGGATCTCTAGCATGTAAATTCTTCGATCTTGGTCCCCTGGGGTCCGTCGCTTGCCTTTATGATTTCTGAGCGTTAAATCTAAGCTTTTAACACTCTTTTAAGTCCAAGCTTCTAAATTCACTTTGCAACAAAAAACATGATTAAAATAGGACGTTGAGCATTATCATGTTCGTAAAACCATGTGATAACTGGGGTCTAATATGCAATATTTGACCCTCAACAATCGTATACAACATATGCAGTTATAAATGTGCCAAGCACTTTAATTTATTTTTTTGCAAAAAAAAAAAAAATCACTTTTGCCAGTAAAAAGTCACTAAAATCCTCCCATTTACAACTTCCATTCACTCCTACTCATACTTTCAAATCTCTCTCATATTATTCACCTAGTTTCAAGTTTTAAATTTCATCTTTCAACTCTCAAGTTCCAACTTCTAAGCTCCAACTTCTTACTTTCAACCTTTCAATCAAGATTCAAGAAGCAAGAATACATTGAAGATTCTACAAGAGTACTACAACTACATTTTTCTCTCATTCAAGTTTCAACTCTCATTCTGCATTTCTCTTTCTAGTTTGAGTTTCTACATTTACTCTTTAGTCCATTCAAATATACATTTCTTTCTCTTACAATCATTCTCTAGATAGTTACATTTATTTTTCATAGTTAAATAGTTACATTCATACATTTTTTTCTTACATTCTCTAATCTCTACATTCATTCTATTCTATAGTCTCTCTCTCTCTCTCTCTCTCTCTCTCTCTCTCTCTCTCTATCTCTAAATTCTACATTCTAATCTTCATTCTATGCATTGCTATTATCTTTCTCGACATTCTACATTTTCTAGTCTACATTCATTCATTTTACATTCTACACTATAATCTTCTTTCTATACATTCCTCTCTCTCTCTCTCTCTCTCTCTACATTCATTCTACATTCTAATCTTCATTCTATACATTTTTTAATCTCTATTTCTTTACATTCTACATTCTCTACATTCATTCATGTTACATTCTATGCTCATTCTACAACTACAAGATTTAAGACATTTTACAACTACAAGATCCAACTTTCAAGAATCAAGAGTTCAAGACTCAACCTAAAGAATCTATATGATCGGGTTTTCCTCCTCAGTTCAAGGGAGAGACAGTGCAGCGAGTTGAAAATTCAGAGTAGTTCACCGCGCTGCTCGACCGGTTGAGTGGGCTGGTCGACCAGTCGTGGGTGGCGCTCGACCAGTCGAGTGAGGCTCGACTCAAAGTCCAGCGACCAATTGATGTATTTTCTCTGAGGTGCTCGACCAGTTGAGGGAGGTGCTCGATCGGTTAAGTGGGTCACTCGACCAGTCGAGGACTCGGCTCGACCAGTTGAGCTTATGCATATTTGAGTTCGGATCTTGTGCGGACTGCGGAAATTCGAGGCCCTTTTGCAAGGGGAGCGAAAAGGAGTTTCCTAAACTATAAATAGGGGTACCTAGGGCTTTTTTAGGTAATGCAAGAGGGTTTTCTAAAGGGTTTAGGGCTATCAAAGGTGTGTGAGAGAGAGAGAGAGAAAGAGAGAGAGAGAGAGAGAGAGAGAGAGCTTGTAGAAGGGAGTTATCCACGTAGATGTGATCTACTGTGCACTCGACATCTCAGCGCTTCTACGTCCTCGTGATCGGTGAGATCTCTCCGTTTTTCTTTTATTCTCTTATTGTTTATCCACTCCTGCGTGAGTGAAGAAGGTTGTAATGTTCTACTTCATAGTAGATTGTTGATCTGGACGAGGTCCCGTGGTTTTTACCTCTTTGAGTGTTTTCCACGTAAAAATCTCTTGTGTGGTGTGGTTTATGCTTTGATTTATTTCATTGCTTTATTATCCCATAATTCTAGTTTGTTTTGGGAGGCTAGATCCTAAGGTTTTGTGCAAGGCCCCCAACAAAGTGGTATCAAAGCTAAGTTCATCGAACGGAGTAAGATCGGTTTGGAATTATGGAAGGTGGCTCATCAAGGATGATCAGCCTCAACGGTTCTAACTGGACCATATGGAAGACTAAGATGGAGGACTTGCTTTATTACAAGGACTTATATTATCCAATTTTAGGCATATCAGCAAAATCTAATGATATGTCTGATGATGATTTGAAGAAGATGGACCGAAAGGGTGTGGGGTTTATTAGACAATGGTTGGATGATTCCATATTCCACCATGTGTCTACGGAGACCTCAGCCGCTAGCCTATGCCTAAAATTACAAGGATTGTATGAGAGGAAGACAGCCGGTAATAAAATTTTCTGATAAGACGACTTGTAAATCTTAAGTTTAAGGATGGTGGTTCTGTGCCTGAGCACATGAATGAACTCAGCAATATAGTAAACAAGCTCTCCGCTATGAAGATGGTCCTGGATGATGAATTACAGGCTTTACTATTGCTTAATTCATTGCCTGACAGTTGGGAGACATTGGTGGTGTCTCTAAGTAACTCTCCGCCAGACGGAAAGATATCCATAAAATAGGTAACTAGCTGTCTCTTCAATGAGGAGATAGGGAGGAAATCTCAGGGGTCTACTTAGCAAGAGACCCTTGTGACACAGGAACGGGGGAGAGGAAAGAACATGAAAGGTGGGAAGGCCCGAGATAAATTAAGAGGCAAGTTGAGTAACAGAAAGGATGTTGAATGTTAGAACTGTAGCAAGAAGGGCCACTATAAGCATGAATGTTGTAAGAATAAGAACGATAAGAAAGGAAAAGAAAAGGAGAAGGAAGATTAATCAGATTCCATTGCGGTCGCTTCAGATGGAGACGTTGTAGTTATTCTTTCTGCAGATCATGATATGTCTCACAGCTACGAGTTAGGATACCGATTGGGTGATTGATTCAAGAGCTTCTTTTCATGCAACTCCACGTAGGGATTTCTTCACAAGCTACAAGTCAGGTGACTATGGGACCGTGAAGATGAGAAATTCTGGTGTATTGAAGATCGTAGGGGTTGGTGATATTTGTGTGAAGACCGATGTGGGCTGCACATTCGTTCTCAGGGATGTGAGGCATATCCCAGATCTTCGCCTCAACTTGATGTCGATGGGAAGGCTGGATGATGACGACTATGAAAGTCGGTTTGCCAGAGGAAAGAAGTGTTGCACCCTTTACAAGGCAAGTGTCAGTGTGTGCAAGGGTGGGTTGAACGTAACGGAAGATTCTGCTATTGACATGTGGCACAGGCGTCTAGGCCACATGAGTGAAAAAAGGGCTTCAGGTACTAGCGAGGAAGCGACTCCTGCCAGACGTGACAGGTATACCTCTCAAAACCTGTATTGATTATTTATCAGGGAAACAATATAGAGTTTCATTTGTTAAAACTGCTTCTCATGTTAATGAAGTGCATGCATTAGATTTGGTTTATTCTGATGTTTGTAGTCCTATGAGGACAAAAACCTTGGGTGGGGCATTATATTTTGTCACTTTTATAGATGATGCATCTAGGAGGGTTTGAATTTATGCTTTGAAATCTAAGGACGAGGTCTTTAATGTGTTTAAATTGTTTCATGCTATGGTCGAGAGAGAGATAGGTAGATCATTGAAGTGCATCCGCACTGACAATGGTGGTGAATACATTGGTGACTTCCATAAGAATTATAAGTCCCTAGGTATACGGCATGAACAGATGGTTCCCAAGACCCTCCAACATAATGGTGTGGCTAAGTGATCGAATCGCACCATTATAGAGAGAATCAAATGCATGTTATCCCATGCGAAGTTGCCAAGAAGTTTTGGGGAGAAGCAATGCACACGGCGGTGTATTTGATAAAAAGGTCTCTATCAGCTCCGTTGAATGGAGAAGTACCTGAGAAGGTGTGGACTGGACAGGATCCATCGTATAATCATCTCACGGTGTTTGGATGCAGGGCATCCGTTCACATACCAAAGGACTAGAGGTCCAAGCTCGATATGAAGATCAGGCCGTGTGTGTTCTTGGGGTACGGTGATGAAAAGTTCGGTTACAGATTGTAGGATCCGACCGAGAAGAAGCTCGTCAGGAGCAGAGATGTGGTTTTCTTTGAAAATCAGTATATAGAAGACATTGATAAGCCAAAGAAGAACCAGCCTAGTTCAAGTGATCTAGAGGACATGGATCCGATTATTCCTCCCGTAGTGCCTGATGACGGGGGAGTATAACAAGGTGCAGATGACGAGGGAGTTCCTTCAGAAAATGGACTGGGGGAGCAGCCCCCACTTGATCCACCTGTTGAGCCACAGGTGAGGAGGTCATTTAGGGACAGAGCCGTCCAAGAGGTACTCGCCGTATGAGAACATTATGCTCACTAATGGGGGAGAGCCGGAAGATTATTCTGAAGCCCTAGCCGATGAGTATAAGGGGGAGTGGTTGAAAGCTATGCAAGAGGAGATGGAATCCTTGCATAAGAACCACACCTATGATATGGTGAAATTGCCTAAGGGCAAGAAAGTTTTGAGCAACAAGTGGGTGTTCAGAAAGAAGGTTGAGCAGAAGAATTCACAGACGAGGTTCAAGGCCAAACTTGTGGTGAAAGGGTTTGGTCAGATGAAAGGTATAGACTTCGAGGAGATATTCTCACCGGTGGTGAAGATGACATCCATACGGGTGTTGCTTGGGTTGGCGGCTAGCATGGATCTGGAGATAGAGCAGCAGTTAGATATTAAAATTGCCTTCCTCCATGGTGACCTGGAAGAAGAGATCTACATGCACCAACCAGAGGGGTTCGAAGTCAAGGGCAAAGAGCATATGGTGTGTAGGCTGAGGAAGAGCTTGTATGGACTGAAACAAGATCTACAACAATGGTACAAGAAGTTCGACTCGTTTATGTTGAAGCATGGGAATGACAGAATGGAGTCGGACTACCGTGTATTCACGTGCAAGTTCTCAGATGGTGATTTCTTAGTTCTACTGTTATACGTTGATGACATGCTCATCATGGGAAAAGACATCAAGAAGATCGACAGGCTAAAACAGGAGTTGGGCAAGTCATTTGCGATGAAAGACTTGGGTTCGGCTAAACATATCCTAGGAATGGAGATAACTCGTGACAGAAGCAGCAGGAAGCTTTGGTTGTCACAAGAGCGGTATATTGAGAAAGTCCTAGAGCGGTATATTGAGAAAGTCCTAGAGCGGTTTAATATGAATGCAGTGAAGCCGATCAGTACTTAACTGGATGGTCACTTTAGATTGAGTGATAGACAGTTTCCCAAGACGAAGACAGACGTGGAAGAGATGTAGAAGATACCCTATGCGTCAGCTGTAGGAAGTTTGATGTATGCTATAGTGCGTACACACCCAGACATAACATATGTTGTTGGTGTTGTCAGCTAGTATCTGGCCAATCCTGGCAAAGAGCATTGGGCAGCGGTGAAATGGATACTACGGTATCTAAGAGGCTCATCCAGGTTGAGCCTATGCTATGGTGACGGAAAACCTGTGTTAGAGGGCTACACAGATGCAGATATGGTAGGCGATATAGATTCAAGGAAGTCTACATCGGGGCTCATGTTCACGTTTGCAGGGGGAGCGGTCTCTTGGCAGAGAAAGCTACAGAAGGTCGTAACATTGTCGATAAAAGAGGCCGAGTATATTGCAGTCACAAAGGCATGTAAAGAGATGCTTTGGATGAAGAGGTTCCTACGGGAACTTAGCTTGAAGTAGGAGCAACACGTGGTCTATTGCGATAGTCAAAGTGCTATACACTTGAGTAAGAATCCAAGTCAGCACTCCAAGTCGAAGCACATAAAGATTCGGTATCACTGGATCAGAGATACTTTGGAACAGAAGATATTACAGCTTGAGAAGGTCCACACGGACGATAATAGGTCAGACAGGATGACCAAGGCTTTGCTCAAGGGCAAATTTGAGGTTTGTAGAAACCAGGCTGACTTGAAAAAAGTGAATTCCTCCTGAGTCGGAAAGGGGGAGATTTGTTGGGGTTTTCTCGTCGGGTTGAAAATTTGGAGTAGTTCACCACACTACTCGACCGGTCGAGTGGGCTACTTGACCGATCGAGTGGGCTACTCGACCGGTCGTGGGTGGTGCTCAACCAGTTGAGTGGGGCTCGACTCAAAATCCAGCGACCAATTGATGTATTTTCTTCGAGGTGCTCGACCAGTCGAGGGAGGTGCTCAACCGGTCGAGGACTCGGCTAGACCAGTTGAGCTTACGCAGATTTGAGTTCGGATCTTGTGCGGACTGCGGAAATTCGAGGCCCTTTCGCAAGGGGTGCGAAAGGGAGTTTCCTAAACTATAAATAGGGGTGCCTAGGGCTTTTCTAGGTAATGCAAGAGAGTTTCCTAAAGGGTTCAGGGCTATCAAAGGTGTGTGTGTGTGTGTGTGTGTGTGAGAGAGAGAGAGAGAGAGAGAGAGAGAGAGAGAGAGAGAAAGGAAGCTTGTAGAATGAAGGTTATGCTCGTAAAGGTGATCTACTGTGCACTCGACATCTCAGCGCTTCTACGTCCTCGTGATCGGTGAGATCTCTCCGTTTTTCACTACACCAAAAACGTCATTTAGGAACGGTTTAAAACCGTTCCTAAATCCCTTAGGAACGGTTTTAAACCGTTCTTAAAAGAGGCGTCGCATATAATCTGGAATGGTTCCATACCGTATCAAGTGCCGTTTCAAATTTTAAGAACAGAATCTTAGGAACGGTTTCAAACTGTTCTCAACGGTCAAATTTTAGGAACGGTTCTAAACCGTTCTCAACGGTCAAAATTTAAATTTTTCGACCTGTATTTTTTTTTATTACGAATGGCCAATAAAAGCAGTACACCTGTTTTTATATTTAAAAACCAAAGAATATTATATACAATTAAAAATTAATACTGAACAAATTGCTTACAACTTTATAATAAAAATTATATATATTTACAACAATTAAGTTTACAATTGAATGAATACAAAAAAAATAAAAAATAAAAAATAAAAAATAAAAATAAAAATAAAAATAAATCCTCCATGATGTGCTATACTCCTAGAGAAAACACATTGGTCCTCTGTGGTTGCACCATGACTTGCGATGACACTCTGAGGAACTTGTCTTTGCATTGCATATCAGGTTAGAGCTTAATTTTTGGGCTTTGCATTGTGACTATAAAAATCAAAACAAAGACCATAAGCAATTTGATTAGCCAAAAAACAACATAAAGGAGGCAATTTTGATTTCTTGTTTTTATTTATTTTTCTCCAATCGAATAGTTACTCTGTCTATGGTACCGTGCATCATTTAAAAATTAATAAAATTGACATTGTTTTAGCTCTCTTCTAGTGTGATCCGTTCATTTTCGTTCCATTGAGAAATACATTAGTTACAATTATTGGCGAAAGAATAAGTCTATTAAATATAAGGTAAAATAAAAATTCATCAAGTACTAACTCTTATCCTTTTGTAAATTGCCTGATCATTGCAACTTATGGTGGAAAAGGTCGTTGAGTTCTATATTTTGGTTTTAAATGATTCATCTATGCATGGAGGCATTATCATTTAATTAGACATTGAGTCAAATATAACTTTGGCATGCCCACAATTTTCTAATCACACATGTTAACCAAATACCGGCCATTGCTGGCACATGTGGCCTCGTGTTTGATTGAATGGCATAAACATTATGGTCCACTAGAGATTTGGATCTATATCACTTATGGGTTCATAACCTAAAATGATATAGAAAAATGGATGAATGGACAAGGTGGATATAGAATACATACATCAAGGCAGGCCCCACTTTAAAGGGCACACCGGCTTGGATGAGGCCGGGCCGCACCTAATCCGCTCCCAATCCAATAAGTTCAGATTAAACTGTCCAACTTATGTTTACCAATTTCTATGTATGGAGATGTTGCAGTGCTAAGAGCACTATAAGTGGACACTTAAACAGTAAGATCCGTTGATCCAGACCGTCCATTAGTCCAAGATATATTTCACGGTCTACCATGAAAACATCACATAATTTTGAAAAATATTAACCGTTTGATAAATGGCATTCAACATGGACGGTCAAGATTGTTTATACAAAAACGGGTCCAGGGTCTATTTGCAGGGGCCAATCGGGGATTGCTTATGATTCCAGAATATCACTTTCGATAGGCAATCACAACCATCCCATCTCTAAAGGGAGCGGATTACGTGAGACCCTAGATCCACCGAGGTGGGTGGGAACCCTGCTTGTGGGGCCCACTATGAGGTATGTGACTACATCCAAGCCGTCCATCCATATTAAAAGCTCATTTTAGGTTATGATCCAAAAAAAATACAGCAGCTCCAAATCCTAGATAGACGATAGTACAGGAAACGGTGGTGATTGACCATTAAAAACTTCTTGTGGGCCACAAAAACTTTGGATGAAGATGATATTTGTGTAGTCTCTTCATCCAGGTGTTTGTGACCTTATCAACAAGTCGGATGGCGAATAAACATTATGGTGGAATACATGAAGTTTTTAATGGTGGGGATTCAAACACTACTGTTTCCTGTGGTGTGGTCCACCTAAGATTTGAGTCAGCTTCATTTATGGGATCATGCAGTAAAGTGAGCTTTCAAATATGGGATCATGCAGTAAAGTAGATTTAAGGCACATACATCAGTCAGGGGTCCCACCCATCTCAGTGGATCCGAGGTCTCACCTAATCGGCTAATCCTCCCATCTCCAACGTGGAAAAGGTATGGCTATAGAAGCCCAGATCAAGGATGATAGAACCATCTGATCAGTCCCATTTTTCATTAGTCTCAGAAGAAATGTTTTATGAACTAAACAGACGGTTCAGATATGTCGATTGGACTGTCCAAGCGAACCTGTACAAGTAGGAGTAACTTACATAACCCAAAAGTACAATGGTTTTATCATCTGGCCGTCGGAATGGACGGTTCAAATAAAAACTATCCATTGGTCCTATTTCAGCTAAGCTAACAAAATCTTCTGGCATGAAAACAAAACTCTTAATATAAAACACACCTCGTAAGTTTTTCCTGCAGGAACAATTGCCTCCTTATAGTCATCCTTTTTCCTGTAAGAAAGATCACAGGAAGCAATTTTCAGTTGAAGTGTGATGTCTAATGCCACAAACCACATGCTAATACAAAATAAGCCAAACCATAAACACTACAATGAGTAAAAATCTACCTTGATTCTACTGCACCAGCATCCTCTGCTGAAATAAAGAAGGGAGCTTAAGCCTTGTAACACTAAAAGTTATGATAGGAACTCTTATACCACAAATATGATGACCAAGTGACTACCTGTAAAAAGAAAAGAAACAGAATAATTTTACATAGTGTGTTCGTGCCAAAAGGATGGAGAACATAAATAAATACTCACCAATCACATTCCATTCCAGCTCCAGATGGAATACCGAATATGCACAAAAATCATCTAAGCCTGAATATCATGAAATTCATGATACTTTTGCACCAAATTAGACTGATTAAACATGAAATATCATGAAATTTGGTTGTTTATCTTGCCAAGTAACTTTTACCACAACCTGTTGTCAGTGGTGTATGGAAGAAATGGAAATCCTGTTCTTTGAATGGAAATCCTTTTTTTTTTTCCTGAACAAAAAATGAGGTTTACATGAATAAAAAATTTCAACACCTTTTCCTGGATACACCTTTGAAACCCACAGAACCACATTCTTCAAGCCTCCATACACAATCTAATTCAAGGAGGAAGCAGAGAGAAGATCTTCCATCCCTATTACTATAAATACATGAAAAGCATGATGACCATACATGCAACCTTACCAAAGAGAGAGATCCCCTCTTAATGGAGCTCCTATATCAAAGGCAGAACAATTAATAGACAATAGAGGCATTGGAAAGGACCAAGTGAAGGAAAGAACCAATAACAGGGTTTTGAGCGGAATTCTAATTTGCATTGTGCATTTAAATCTCATTTGGATGCATCCTCCAAAGGAGCTTTTGAGACTGAAACATCATTTTGTTATACACGGCAGTTTATGTTGTGCGTTTGGATGCACTTTGCAAACTGTCTCATCTCCCACTCAAATACTAACCCAGTGTAAGTTAATCTGATTCATTCTCGCCAAGTGGACAAAAACGCCGCTTCACATTGAATTCCAATTCAAGACCCACAAGTGAGGTTATATTCCCAACAGACTCTGGGATTTCTCCACTCCGCTGATGCCTATATGCAAAAATATATGAATTGGGTACCAGCTTGGCCTAAAGTGGGGTTGTGCTGGTCAGGTCAGACAGGTTATCCACATTACCAACAAATCCATACTAGGTACTGACCTTATCACATGCAGTGTACAGAACACTCTTACGCTGGCAATCTTCCTTTGTTAAATTCAGGCAATACTCCTTCAGCTGAGAACCACCCTTGGTCTTGAACTGAGCAAAATAAAAAAAAAAAAAAAAAACAAGGAACACGAGAACAAAATAGCAAGTAGAAATGAGGAAAGATGATGGTAATGCCAATAGGTACTTAATTCTTTCCATTTCTTCTTTAATAATTCCATAAAAAGAAAATTGAATTCATATACATATATAACCATGCTATACCATCTAATACTTCCTTGCAATGGTTTTCTCAAGTCAATGCCCCTGTGGCTTTGTGTAATCTCTTACCAGACCACTCATCACATACGCCGTGAGTGTATACTGAACCTGGACCAGTGACAACTTGTAGCCCATCTAACAGGTGGAGCCCACTTGAGAGTTTGAAAGGCCTGATTTTTGGTGTAGCACAACTACCCTACATACATGAACACCACTTCCATCAAATAAACACAATTGGCAAAAAGAAACAAGCAAACAGCCAGACATGCGAGCAGCTCCCTTGGATATGATCATAACAGAAAAGATTTGCATATTGTATCCTTCCAAATATTTGCAGGATCATTTTCCAATATGATCATAACAGAAAAGATTTGCATGAATTAGATCCTACCATTTTCCAAGACAGCCATACAATTAGATCCTCAGCAGACAAGCCAGCCAGACAAATTCCACCCTGATTTCCATCAACAGAAAAGATAGAGATTTGGTTGGGTACTTCATCAAAGCATACAAGTATTGCAAAAAAATAAAAAATTTGTAAGCACATACATGCTCCACATTAATGAAAGTAAGGTATAACAATAGATCTGCATTCAAATCAAAATAATGGATCTAAAATAATTCAACTTCCACATGTTAGAGTGCAATAGAATCCAAAATCTGCAAATTTCAATATAGAATCTTGAATGTACTAAAAAAAAATCACTTAAACATCAAAAGTTTGGCAAAATTCATAGATCTGAAGTTCCAATGTTCAAAATCCCAGAATTTCAACAAAAATTAACAGATCAGAAGATCGAATGGTCAAAGTCAAGATCAAGATCCATACCTTGCAGTTGGTAATTCCAAACAATACTTTAAAAAATTAACAGATAAAAAGAAAACCCTGCAGATCTCACATTTCCATCAAAATCACAGATCCAAACAAATTCATCTCTAAAAATATCCAAAACCCTGCACAATTCAACGTACATTCCAAAATAACAAAAGCAAATACCACTCCATGCATTTCAATAAAATCCACATATCAGAAGATCCAACAATCAACATCAACATCAAGATCTATATGTCTACAATGCAGTAAAAAATTCGTAGATAAAAAACTAGACAGAGAAAGATGAAAGATCAGATCTCACGTTTCAATCAACACAGATCCAAAAGGATTCATTCTTTGAAAGCATAATATTCCATATCAGGAATAAGCCACTAATTTGTAATGTTAAATTAGTAGATGCTTGACCAACAGCATTCATCAAGCTTGATAGATATTCAACTCTTATGCCCATGATCGATCCTTGGAATTAGAAAAGAAAGGTGAATACCAGTCTGCCAAGTACGAATTTTAATGCTTAGGCCTCTTTGGACCATAAATTTCATCAGTTTCTGTCATTTCCTGTAAATTAAACAGAATGATTGTAAATCAATCTACTTTGCATCCAAATGCAACAACAATGCAATAATTCATCAACCAAATTGACAAGTCTGGTTTACAAACAAAATCCAAGGGCAACTTGAAAGCAATTGCAATACATAATTCCAAAGATAAAGTGCTAGTTAAAAGACCAAATACTTGAGTAATGACCTAGCAAGCAAGTTCAGCCCCATAACGAATCTTAAAAAAATTCATATTTAGAGAGAGAGAGAGGGTAAAAAGGGAATTGAAAAAATAGGCTCAGATTCGCCTTCTTTCAGACATGCATTTGGGCGCAACCTCTACCATGGCTGCATGTATTGGTTGCCTGAAATCACAAAGAACAGACCCTCCAAACATGCCCTGCCATGAAATGCAGAGAATGCATTTCCATAAATTTCTGAGTATCAAGAGAAATTTCGAGAATCATCACTACCTGTATAATACACCCAAGGTTTCTTGGGACCCCAAAATAGGGAAAAATCCCTCATGGAGAAGAGGAGAAGTAGAAAAGGAAGAAGAAGAAGAAGAAGAAGAAGAGAAAGAAGGGCTGTTTTTTAAATTTATTTTTTTATTATTTTTTTAAAAAAAAAAAAAAGAGAGAGAGAGAAGGAGAGATAAAGAATCAAATGCTGAGATTGGAGGGAGAGGTGGCACAACCCATGAAGCCATTCCCTCTCTCTGATCTCTGGAAGCCTCTTGATGATCTGGAATAATGAATGGACGGCGTGGATATAAATACATGTAGAAAGAGCTGCTGCTGCTCGTCCCTTATAGCATTTTATGCCTGTCAAGAAACACATCTCCAATAGTTATAGACCCTTCCACATGTAGAAAGAGAGACCAACTAGACTACGAATAAAAAGCATGATCAAAATCTTAGAGCATCTGTTTTGGAAACAAAGATCTAAATATGTTAGATGCAATACTTAAGCCATTTTTTAACTCGTAGAATAACAAAAAACCACCTAATGCATTATTAAGGCAGCTGTAGAAGAACTTAGCAAGAGGTAAACAAATGATAGAAACTGAGGTAAGAATGCATTGATAGTTATTGTTCCTAATCAGTGAACTCAGTAAAGCAAGAATGCCATGCAACAAATGAGCCAATTCCAACTTCGCCTAAGGTCGAATGATATCCGTCTGGCTCGGGCAATTCGGCGTCTCCTTTAATAATGATATCAATGGCAACCTTGTAAAACTCTTCCTGAAGAGGTTTGCCATGAATCATTTGGGGCCCATCTGCCAAAAGAACTCGCCCTTGAGCAACGAGCTCTTTACGCCAAGAGTACAACTTGCATGGCCGCATTTTCTCTACACATTGACGACTCCCAACTGAAGGTCTACCAGTCGATTGTAGATTCTCTTGTTGAACCAAATCCATGTGTTGCTGCTGAAATAAAGTTCCACACGCAACATGTGTTATATACGATAATTGAAGAAAGATTATTACTATTTAAATTTTAAAAAGAAGGATTTCAATGAACATTAACTTGAAGCATCTCTTTGATACCCCCAACTTGGTCTGTAAGAATGTCTATTTTAGAGTAGAATACTTGACTTGCTTGGGATGCAAGTATGAATGGTTCATCTCCTTCCTTCTCATGTTCTTTCAATTTCTCCATATTTACCATTACCAAATTTGACTCGGGATCAACAATGCATCCATTGGTCTTGTCTTCCACTTTGACCCAATCACAATAAAATACCATTTGACGGAAAACAGTGTAATCCAACTCGATTATCTGTTTTACTACTCCATAATAGGTAGCCTCATCTTCTTTGTAATTCTTATCTTTAGCACTTGCCCTGTATTTAGTGATGGCTTTCATGGACACCCCACTATTTTGTGTTGACTTAGTAGTCTCGTATTTACTTGGAGAGAATACAAAACCATTCACGCGATACTTGTTATAGCATTTTGCCTTAAATGTAGGGCCATCTACTAATCGTTTCAATGTCAACTCGCCCTCAACAAACTCCAACTGCAAATAAGAAAAAAGTAATAACTATATATGAACAAATATATCAATTAAATGAATAATTAGAAAAATACCTCCTTTCGTAACCAATTGATGAAATCATGTTCATTGTTCTTCGACACACTGCCCTTTCTTCTTTGCCCCTTTGATGTGGTCGTTCCTAAATATATTTCATACTTCCTATATGAAATATATGTAAGTATTTATCTAATTACTACACGTGATTCAATATTTTAGAAAATTTATCTACTTACCTTTTCCATTCATAAATTCCATCGTAGCAGTGTAGAACCCATCTACGTACTTGTTGATGTTGTATGTTAGTTAAGTATATATTCTTACCATTATCCAAAGGCTCTTCATCACACACCCTATCCTCGTCCAAGAACCTTTGACGCGTATGCTTGTGACTTCCTCTCTCACCGTTTGGCATGTACTCCATACAATATAAAATAGATTCTTCTATAATGTAACGCTCTGCAATACACCCTTCAGGATGTGCTGTATTCTTTACGTATCCTTTATAAATCTTCATTAACCTGATGGAGGCATTCAATTAATAATATATTGTCAATGTATGATGACGATGAAGTCTAAATGAATTGCATCAAGGTTAGATATTTACCGTTCAAAAGGATACATCCACCGAAATCTAACTGGACCGCAAGCTAATGCTTCATCAGCTAGATGTACCATAAGGTGAACGCTAATAACAAAGAATGAAGGAGGAAAAAACTTCTCCAAAACACACATTGCCACAACAACACTTTGTTTGACGGCAATAATGTTATCTGCACTAATTGTCTTCGAGCACAGGACATTAAAGAAGTAACAGATGTGCTGAATAGCTGTTCGCAACGTCTTATGCTCTGAGAAAGCATGTTGTAGCAACAGGGGGAGTAACTGACACATAATGACGTGATAATCATGCGACTTTAGTCCCTTTATCTCGAGAGTTTGTAAGTTCACAAGATGTTTAAATCTGGAACTATACCCTGTTGGAACCTTCAAGTCGTGCAATGTTTGACAGAACAATTCTTTCTCCTTACGACTTAAAGTAAATGGTGCCTTTGGTTTAATAGTTTTGCCATCTGCTTCTTTCAGCCATAAGTCTTTCATTATGTTCATTTTTTTCAAATCTTCACGTGCACTTATATCATCCTTAGTTTTATCTTTGACTTCTAGAATCGTCGATAGAAGATGGTCACTAACATTCTTTACAACATGCATTACATCCAAGTTATGCCGAATTGGTAACTCCTGGAAAAACACAATTATGATGGAATGTTAAGTTTTTATTCACTATCATACATGTAAATAAAAGTAACACGTTAAGGAAATCACCTTCCAATATGGCAAGTCGAATAGGATTGATCTTTTGTACCAAGCAGTTATATTCCCAGTCGAATCATCACCATAACTTTTTCGTTTTTTCCCCTTCGATTTACCGATATCCATCTGAATACCGATTACCTTCGCTTCAACCTCTGAACCACTTAATCGATGAGAAGGTCTTCCTTCTTCTACTTTATTATTGAATGCCGCTTTCTGGGTCCTAAAAACATGATTAATAGGAAGAAATCTTCGATGGCCCTGATAGGAGTACTTCTTGCCACTCTTAAGTCGTTCAGCGACGGTTCCCTCGGCACAAACAGGGCAAGCATATTGTGCATGTGTAACACATCCTGATAAACTCCCATATGCAGGAAAATCATGAATTCCCCACATTAAAATGGCTTTCAAATTAAAAATTGTCTTTGAATGAGAATCATATGTTGACACTCCATTAAGCCACAAATTCTTCAACTCGTCAATCAACGGTTGTAGGTAGACATCAATGTCCTTACTCGGTCCTTTTGGACCTGGTATCAATACCGTTAACATTGAAAATTCTCTTTTCATACACATCGAAGGGGGTAGATTATATGGCACTATAATGACAGGCCAACAACTGTAGACACTACTAAGATGTCCAAATGGGTTAAATCCATCAGTTGCAAGCCCTAAACGCACATTACGGAATTCTTCAGCAAAACTTGGCCACTTGTTATTTATTACCATCCAACTTGATGAATCAGATGGATGCCTCATAACACCACTATATTCTTTCAGTTGAGAATGCCAAGTCATTTGCTCCGCTATCCATGGTACACTAGAAATAAAGTTTAGAGAGAATACAAAAATTTATTAATAAATTTTTTTAACAACTCAATTTGAAATAAAGTTTTTTTTTTTAAAAAAAGAAAGATTACTTATTATTTTTTTTAACAAAAGGTATATAGGATAATATTAAAATTATATTTAACATTGAATGCACACCTGTATAGCCTTTGTAGCCTTGGTGTCAGAGGAAAATATCTCAAAACCTTTGATGGAACTCTAACGCCTTTTTTCTTTGCCAAGTAATCTGACCTCCATCTCGATGTATGACATGTTGGACAATTTTGTCTATCTTTATACTCTTTCCAATAAATAATACAATCATTGGGACATGCATGTATAGTCTCATAAGTCATTCCCAATGAGTTGATCATCTTTTTCGCTTGATATGTGCTCACTGGTAACGTGTTTTCTACTGGTAACAACTTCTTAACCAATTGAAGAAGATCATTAAAGCTGTTATCCGACCAACCATTACGTGCCTTTAAACTATACAACTCAACAGTAACCGATAATTTTGTGAGTTCTTTAGGGCAAGAAGGGTATAAAGATTGTCTTGCATCATCAAATAAAGCCTTATATCTTTCTGCATCAAGGTCTTCGTGACAATTTTCATTTCTTCTAAGATCATCCATAAGAGTATCAGTATGTTCTCTAATATTTCTAAATGCATCATTAACAAGTTCCTCCATTCTAGGATACTCATCATCGGATTGATCATCAAACGTCGATGATGATGGTTTCTCGTTACTTTTCGCAAGACTTTCACCGTGAAAAATCCAATGTGTGTATGACTTATCAATACCGTTAAGGAGCAAATGCTCATGAATATCTCCAAGAGTGAACATCCCACTCCCATTTCTACATTTCGCACACGGACACGAATAATGATCAAATCCACCACCGTTGTTCTTTGTAAACTCAATAAAATGCACAAGTCCATCCAAATATTCTAAACTTAACCTATGTTTGTCCATCCATGCTTTGTTACTTAATGACGACATTCTGCAACAAATGAGATAATCAAGTCAATTTTGATGTTAAGTTGATGGTTGGACCCTACCGACTAAATGATTTAAAGTGAATAAATAAATTCAAGACTGAACAGATGCTGACAAATGAGCATAACAGAACAGATTTCAGATCATATAAACCTTATGATAATATAAATGACTTCAACCCCATTAAATGAACAGATTTCAGATCATAACAGAACAGAATCACTATCCTGCAAAATAGAATCAAACATTTATGTAATTTGTTAACACTAGAATGTTAGCTTCATAAAGAAGACAAAGATAGATCAAAAATAGAGGCCCATACCCCATAGATGGTGGGATGGTTAGTCTTCTTGTAGAATTAGATAGAATCAAATATCGCTGGTAGTTACATACCCCATAGATGGTGGGATGGTTAGTCTTCTTTTGTCACCAATGCACATACCTGAGGATTTACACAGATAAAAGACTAAATCACAAGAGGTTAATGAAAATATTGCTCGTATAAAATAGGATGCCATTTACTCCACTTAGTTGCTGCAATACTAGTAACCCAATTCCTACCTGCAAGGACAATGAAAACTTCAAATGACAGAAAGGTATGTTGCACCATACAGTGGTAATAATGGCCGTAACAGTAACAGTGGAACCCATTAAGCAATACAGGGTTGTAAAAGCCATTCTGGTAATTTATTTTATTTTTTATTTTTTAATGGCCCGTAATGGGCCTGTAACAGCCAATACAGTTTCTGCCTTTAACTATGACCATTACAGAGCCATAATAGCCATTACAGCCCAAATTGTAACAACCGTAAGGCTGGCCGCTACGGCCATTACCATTATTGAATACCTTGACAGTCAGCTTGACTTTGTTAAGAGCTTTGAACACAAGTTATAGGCCTGATTTCTACCTCTTAACTCCCGCTTCTAACCGTTTATTACAAAGTGCTGCCAGACACGATAAGGTGGCGAATCCAAATCAAAGGTTCAATTTTAGTCAGTGTCTATACTATAAACCATTTCCCCATTCGGCCTTTTTTTCAATAGAAGTACATCTTGAAGGGAGTTAATTATAACAATAGATGGTGCAAATAGATGCCAAATGCATGATGATCATGGACTAAATATATCACCATGCAAGTAAATTATTAATCCACAACATGTGGAAAGCACCTATTAACAGTTTATTAAAATAAACAAAAGCATACAAATGACAACCATATATTTTAGGAAATCCTTGGAACTAAAATCCACTGTTAAGAGAGAACTGATGAGAGAGAGAGAGAGAGAGAGAGAGAGAGAGAGAGAGAGGAAGTGGAGTTGGAAACTGTACTGTATGTGTCAAGAACTATATGATAGCCTCCTTAAGCAAGTAGATAAAGTTGAGAATCCTTAAGCATCAAGCATGAGAAACACACAAAAGATACAACTCATTAAAAATTTGAATCCGCTCATCAAGCGTGGCCCACCATTTTGAAGCCTTATTAAAACATCAGGACCGTTTATTCATCTTGTTTACCGCACATGTACACCACGTGTGGACAGTCAACTTTTGTTGTACACGCGCGGTCTGCATTATCAAACCAAAGTCCTTTTGGGCCATGGATCTAACAAGTGTAGCCCACCTAATGAGTGGATATGATGTTTCACACGTGTGCCACACGTGCCATAAAAGTTCTACTCACGCATGTGCGCACTAGGCATTGCTGAACAACAAAAGACCAGCAACCACTAATGCAGTAGAAATGAAATAAAGAAATGTCATTTAAAAAAAAAAAACATGAAAAAAAAAAATTTGGTGGTGTTTTGTCCATCTGTTTCAGGTTGCCTCGGACATGTCGGGCTTGATTGGAGATTCCTTTGAAGCTTGGAATTGGGGTAGTGTGTACATGAAAATTTTGTGGAAGCTGACCCTGCTGGCTAGGATTTGGTCAATCAACAACAGGATGTTCTGAAATAAAGTAGGTCCAAGAGAAGACATGTTCTGAGAAGCAAATGGGAGGGTTAAGCCTGGGCAGGAGGCCCCACGGCCTATAAGGGTTGTAGTAAGGATCTTTTGTGGGGAGTTGAGGACATTTGGTGTTATTTGTGTATAGATCCTTCGTTATCTATTCCTGGTTGTTAAGGAAAGTTGTATCATGTATTCTAGGTTCCCTTGGGTTGCCTCCTTTTGCCTTAACTAAATTTTATGCGTGTGTGCACGCCCACACACACACACATGAACACACATCATCATCATCATCATCTGCCAATCAGTTGCAAGTATGTGGTGGCAAGATTTCTGATAGTCTGGGTAAAGTATCCTGATGAACGACAGACTAGTTTCAGCTAGCCATAGTTGACAGCCAAAAAGGCAGTAGTAATTTTTCACCTACAAAATATCTTGATTAATGTACATGAACTACATTCTCAAGATTTCCTTGCAAAGAAAAGAATTCATAGTAACGCTTGAAAGAGAAACTATGACAATCTAAGAAGATAATTCAACAAAACAAGAACAACCTAAAGTTCAAGTGATTTGGAAACAAAATAATAATAATAATAATAAATAAAAAAAATAAAAATAAATTTAAAAAAATCAAATGATTTGACAGATTCCATAGGAAAGTGATACCAACCTTGAGTGGATTATCTAATTAAATTGCATACATATCATACACAAAATTCAAATTAAATTATCTAAATTATGGGTCTTAAGGTAGATATATCAGCAAATAAAAAGTTATGCTTATTTAATTACTTGATCATGGGACATTCATTGAACGGTTAAAAATAAAAAACCAAATCCAATGGTCTAATTTAGACAAACCTGCAGTGTCCACAAATCAAAGGTTAGGATTTCTCAATCAATCTTATTTTGGAACTGTGACATAGAGACCATTGGTTTAATTTTAGTTAATTCTTGTGTTGCGTACACAATATCTAAGTGCCTGAGTATAAAGAATCATATTTAGCCAGAGTATTAAATAACTTCCCCCAAAACAAGCCAAAGTATCTGAACCACAAAACACACAACATGCACCATCCAACCATTCTGTTTGAGGTCTTATCCCAACCTCCAATCAATGCATTGATGCAATCTGGACACTTCCATCCTCTCTCTATCTCATGTAAGGACCACCGTCATGTAGTGGGCCAACCAACATTATTTCAGGACCTTTATTCCTCATTCCTTCATTCCACTAGTAGCTGAGAAGTTCAAGAACTCTGTAAGAAAATTAAGAAATGAAATATCACTACTGATGTCTGCACTATACCATGACTCGGATTGTGGAGGTGTGCCAAAGACGAAGAGCTTAGAGGAGTCAGTACTCGAACGAGACGGGTTCCTTGAATCAGACTCTACGAATAATTTCAGGATGAAGAGCTCCAAGCAGGGCCAGCGCAAGCCGGTCCTCAAGCGAGACGATGAGAACTCGGCCTCGCTTAATCTGCGTAACCTGTCGAAGCTTATCTTGCCGCCGTTGGGTGCTTCGAGCTACAACCAGACCGAGAGAGGGAGATCAAGAGAGGGAGGGAGAGTGAGAGGAAGATCGAGAGAGAGAGTTGAGATCGGGAGAGGGAGATCGAAAGAGAGGGAGATGGAGGGAGAGGGAGATCGAGAGAGAGGGCTGAGATCGAAAGAGGGAGAGGGAGAGATCGAGAGAGAGGGCTGAGATCGAGAGAGGGCGCGTTTTGGGCGTTTTGGAGGAATTAGGGCTTGTTGGCGATCGAAATAATCGGTAGTCTGCGGCATCTTTATACAAACGTGACTCTCGGGACATGTGGGGTCCACTTAGTGGGTTCTAACAGAATCCATTCCGTCCATCTGTTTCTATTCGAGTACGGTTCACTACCGTCTCAAATCAAAAACGGTTTAGAGCCGTTTTTGAACCAAAATACTGACCGTACCGGTATGGCGATTTTGGTGTAGTGTTTCTTTTATTATTTTATTGTTTGTCCACTTCTACGTGAGTGAAGAAGGTTGTAACGTTCTACTTCATAGTGGATTGTTGATCTGGACGAGGTCCCGTGGTTTTTACCTCTTTGAGGGTTTTCCACGTAAAAATCTCTTATGTGGTGTGGTTTATCTTTGATTTATTTCATTGTTTTATTATCCCATAATTCTGGTTTGTTTTGGGAGGCTAAATCCTAAGGTTTTGTGCAAGGTCCCCAACACTATATTCTACAAGACTACAACTATAAGATTTACAACAAGATTGGAGAATTTAGATTCAAACTTTTTTTTTTTTTTAAATGTAATTATATATTTGTGTGACTCTCTCTCTCTCTCTCTCTCTCTCTCTCTCTCTCTCTCTCTCTCTCTCTCTCCCCCCTTTCTCTCCTACAATTATAAGTGTAACTCTAACTCCATCTCTTTCTCTTCTTTGTTTTCTCTCCTTTTGTTCTCTTCCACTATTAGTGTATGTAACTCTCTCTCTCTCTCTCTCTCTCTCTTTCTCTCTCTCTCTCTTCTACAATTTTAAGTGTAACTCTAACCCTCATTCTTTCTCTTTTTCTTCTCTCCCTTTCTTCCCTTACCCAATCTTCACACCTGAGTTCTGAATCTAGTTGGCTTTTGACCTCATGGCCAAGCTTCGAGGGGCACGGAATTGGGAAGGAGAGGAAATCCTATAGAAAATATGGTAGCCTATAAATAATGTAAGATTCTGAATTTTTTTAAACGCTTATGTAGGTATATGAGTGCATAATCTAGTACACATCGATTCAAATTGGATATGTGCTTTTAGAAGAATGACACTTGGATTTGTATACATCTTCACACACTTATACCCTGGGATATCTCATAACGACCTTTAAGACTCAAAATAATCTAAGTATACTCATTGGACATCAACCAATCATTATATTAGTTGTTCATCACTAAAGTAAGACATCTACCATCCACTTCACTTTCGAACCGCCTGATCATGATAAACCAACTTAAGAACCATCGCATCTACCATGTACACATACATTTATAAATCAGACCCATTCATCATATCCCGATATTTCTATCTAATGACTCCACTTTAAATACATACATATCCACACTCTTCTACACGAGCCTTTATATCATTATATACTTTATATATGATCAATCTAAACCATTAGGACTAGTACTCTTCGTGAACCTGTTAAGATATCCAACCATTTAATTTCAATATGGATCATTGCATCATCATGAAACAAACGGAGATTTAATCCGAACCATTTACATATGATCATCCCTAAATCTAAACTCCCCATCACGATCCTCATACATCGATAGACATTCTACACCATTAAAGTTCAAATCCAATCATCAATTTGCAAAACTGATCATTCATCTACACCCTTACATCATAATTCATAAGCAACCTGGTGGACCCTGATTCATGATTTTAAAGTAATCCAACTATTGATTTCAAACCTAATCGCTTATAAACATCTAACCAAAGACAACTTATAGGAACCAACTTTTTTATAATCCAAAAAACATGTTAGGCTGACAATTAAAGACCTTGAGCTTGATCCCTATTCAGCCCAACCCTAGTTGTTTCCATGTGCAAATCAAACCCAACGTGCATGGCATGTGTTTCCCCTTCAACCTGGACTTTCTCAACAACACGAATTCATCTCATGCACCCATCCCTGTGCATCTTTAACCCATCACCAATCCAAACCATTCATCAATGAACCCCACAGAGATTTCAATGGTCAGCACCCTCTTCCACTGTTTCATATCATGCGGCCCACTTGAGTTACGAATCTGCCTCATCTTTTGATTTTCGACCAAGTTCGATCCAGCAAACCTGATAGACGGATTGGATTTCTCCCAAACACTTCGGTGGACCCACCTAACACTCCACCACGTGAACACTCCCGAAAGGCTTCCACAACCAATCCGCAGCTTGCAAAACAAGTAGGATTTTAGTGTAAACAAAAGAAATTAGGTTTTATTAAAAAAATTATTTTAGTCATTTAAATGAATTACATTTATTAATTTTTATACCAAGTATATAAAAGAAAGTATTATAAACTTAAAAAGATGTATGTGTAATTAGATAATTAATAGGTGAATAACTATAATTATAATATAAATATAGGTGTTTGATTGTAATTTTCCCTAAGTATGCCAGCCAGAGATAAGACAAAGGGCTTGGACCTGCTATCTTAGCCCATGTATGGCCTAATTAATTTTGGGTAGGTTTGGGCCGAGTCATTCTATCCAGGCGGCTCCAATTCAGCTCACGTGCATATGTTTTTATTCTACAAATATATTATTCTAATTTTAGATTAGACAATATGCATATGTTTTATTTTTCTATCTGATTCTTTGCACATGTGTGACCCACTTGATCAACGGATGGATTAAGAACATTAATGTAGTAAATAAGAATTTTTAATTAATTTTGGTGAGGTGGGTCAGCACCCAAACCCAACTAACTTTTTGGGCTTGGGCTCCAGCTTTGCTGCTATAGGGTTGGACTGGGCCGACCTAGCCTAACCCGGCCCAGACCCAGTTGAATACTACCCTCAGGTGGAGTGTTTTGTACGGACGCAGAATAGCTGCTGACAGCTTCAGTAGATATCTCCCTACTGAGGTGACGTCACCAACTTCTGTGGGCCTCATCATGATGTATGTGTTGTATCCACACCGTTGATCCATTTGGCGAGATCATTTTAGAGCATGAGCCCAAAAATCAAGCAGATCTAAAGATCAAGTGGACCCGTTATAGAAATAGTGGGGACATAGATGCTACCATTGAAACCTTCCTAGGCCCATCATAATGTTTATTTGAGATCCAACTTATTCGAAAGTTCACACCATGGACTTAAGAAAAACACAAATATCAACTTTATTCAAGTTTTCAAAAGTAGGAATTCAATCCCATTATTTTATGTGATGGATCCACTTGAGCTTTGGATCTGTCTCATTCTTTATCTCACACCCTAAAATGATCTCTCCAAATGGATGGACGGTATGGATACAACGCATACATCAGTGTAGCACCCACAAAACTTGGTGATATCACTTCAGTTGCAAGATGGCTACTGAAGGTGTCAGTAGCTCATCCGCCTTCAGCTTTGCATATGAAGGAATGATACGATAGGTGACCATAATTTTTGCAGAAGTGTAGCCCATGGTCCAGCCATCCAGATCATTGGTCTATTCATGATAGGGTATTTTTCAACCGTTCAATTTGTGTCTTGCAGTTGGATGGTCAAGAAGAGAGACAGAAGAATGGGCCACTTTCGACTGAAAAAAGATGTAATATTGGTTGAGATTGTCCAATCTAAGAGATCTTTTAGGGCATACTCTATCCTTTAATGTGACCTAGATGATCATTGGTCTGGATTACCCTATACAATTGTCAGAATTTTAAGCCCCATGTCATATATTTCCTTGTACTACTGTTCATTTAAAATATTTTGGGATTCACCAAAGAAGAAAAGTCCCCAAGCATACAGAAGGAGAAATGATGGAGTACCAAATTTCATATCACACCTAGCTTGTACTCGGGTTGTGGTAGGGGTGAACGTCGGGAGGGTTCGGGCGGGTTGGGGCTCAACCCTAGCCCAACCCAAGGTTCTTGTACCTCAACCCTAATCTAACCTCGGGTTGGGAATTCTCAACCCAAGCCAAACCCAAGCGGGTTCGGCCGGGTTGGCCAGGTTGGTGGGGTGAATACATGGTAATATTTTAATGATTACATTAGTTTATTATATTTTAATACATATATTTTTTTTAAATATATATTTATAATTTTATTAATTACATATGTTGTTATTTATCGTAAAGAATTTCATTTATTCTAAACAAACAAGTTAAAATATAAGACAACTACTTATTTAAAAGTCATGTTGTGTAGCACACAATCTATTTGGGAGAGAGAAATCCAACATTTCTTGTTAGCTTGAGTCATCAGAAATGATGTGGACCAATGAGATCCAGCAACACCGGAATTTCCTATGTCTTCGACACATACGATCTGTACTCAATTATAATTTATAAGTAACTTATATATTGATCGGGTTCGAGTTAGGTTGGGCGATCCAAGACCTCAACCCGAGCCCGACCCAAGATTTATCGGGTTGGTGTTTGTATAGCCTAAGCTTAAGATCGGACACAATAGATTTTGCCCAAGCCCAACCTAATGTCGGGTCAGTCACGGGTCGGTCGGTTCAACCCACCCAACTTTTAGCCCTAGGTTGTAGACACGGTTAGGCTAGTGACGCTGGCTGTAGGTGTTTTTTTTTGCCTTAGAATAATGTATTTGTTTTATCCGTTCCGTCCATCAATTTTTCCTGATCATTTTCAGGCTTGATCCTAAAAATGAGGTAGATATAAATATCAAGTGGACCACACCACAGAAAATGGTAGTGATTGAATATCCACCGTAAAAAACCTCCTGCGGTCTACTATAATGTTTATTTGACATTCAACGTGTATGATTAGGTTAAACAAACCTGGATGAAGGATAAAATACAAATATCAGATTGATCCAAAGTTTCGGTGCCTCATAAAGTTTTTAATGGTAGGCATTCAATCAAACACTATTTCTTGTGATGTGGTCCACTTGAGATTTTGATCCACCTCATTTCTATGCCTCTTGTCATTAAATGATATGGAAAAATGGATGAACGGTGTAGATGAACATTTTGGGTGACAAATAAACATCACGGTGGGCCTAGGAAGGTTTCAACAATGGGTGCCATTATCTCCGTTTATTCCTGTGGTGTGGTCCAATTTAGCCTTGGAGTTTCCTCATTTTTAGGGTCGTACCATAAAATGATCTTTAAAAATGAATGGACGGCGTGGATAAGACAAATACAATATAGTGGGGTCCACAGAGCTTTTCTACGTATACACACTACCATCCGCATGCAATCCGAGTCCTGGATACACACCATTGTAGTACAACACGTCGTACCGCATCTATTTCCCTATTTTGAAATTTCAAAACACGCAACCTAGCTCACTGATTGAACGGAGGAGGTTTGATATAAGCAGGCGTGTGGACGCTATCTATCAACATTGAAGAACACGTGCCACTACGGCACACTTGTGGGAGATCTGAACCGTCCATCAGTGTGTCCTCCGGCATAAAAAGTAAACCGTTCGGCTGGTGAATGTGCCTCCCGTACACAACAAAGATATCTAGATGACTTATTTTAACCGTCCATTTATTTCCTACAGAACGGTATACCTGAGTGAAACAGCCTAAATTTAGTTAGATGATCTGACAGTGTGTCCCACCTAATGGAAAGCTGAGATCCTTCACACATGCTCATATTTGCACGTGTGCTTGCGTGTGATGGCAGAGTCCCACGCGCGTGTGCTTAGCTAAATGCAAACAAAGAGTGAAACAGAATAATCACATACACCAAAATTTCAGCGTCAGCTATTATTAAAAGCCCACCCCGAATGGTGCCAGATAATTCAGGAGGACTCGCCCGAGTAGTAAGTGTACCAGATACACCTGTTGGAAGCTGCGGGCAAAACACGGACGCGGATCAGCTATCACAGGTTGAGCAGTGAGACTCGGTACTGAAGTGACGTCACCAAGTTCTGTGGGCCCTACCATGATGCATGTTTTGTATCCACACCGTCCATTCATTTGGAAAGAACATATTAGGGAGTAATCCAAAGAATGAGTCAGATCCAAAGCTAGAGAGGACCCCACCACAGAAAACAGTGGGGAGAGTGACAACCCATTAAAAAGTTAAACATTACGGTAGACCTGCAGAAGGTTTCAACGGTGGGAATCACTCTCTTAAATGTTTTCTGTGGTGGGGTCTACCCAGCTTTGGACCTGCCTCATTTTTTGTACCATGCTCTAAAATAATCTCTCTGGATACAACACATACATCATGGTGAGGAGGTCGCTTTAGTAGAGAGTCTCCCTACTCAACCTGACACATCCAATCCGTGTCCGTAAAATACGCTAGCTCCGGTGGGGTGGGGAACGGATTGGCTACTCCCCTGCCACCAGCGGTCCCCCCACTATGTGTTTCATCCATGACGTTCATCACTTTTATAGATCATTTTATGACACCAGACTAAAAATAAGTTATATCCCAATATCAAATGGACGACTTTTTAGGGGCCATAAAAGTTTTGGATTAAGCTGATCTTTGTTTTTTCCCTTCGTCTGGGCCTGCATGACCTGATCAACAGATTGGATGTCAAATAAACAGTACAGTACAGTGGGCCTTAGGAGGATTTTAATGATGTGGAGCACCTGAGATTTATGTCCCTCTAATTTTTGAGTTAAAGTCCTAAAATAATCTTTAAAAATAGATGACCTGAATGAATGGATGAAACACATACATCATGGTGGGGCCCACAAAGAACCGAACACCAGCAACGGGGCCGGTGGCAGGGGGAGTAGCCAATCCGTTTCCGGTCGGGTGGACGCGGATTGCGCCCTACCCCCGCCGTCTCCAGCTGGGAACGGGCAGGAGATTTGAGTGGCTACCGTGATGTATTCATTTTATTCAAACCGTCCATCCATTTTACATTATTATTTTGTGATATAGTATCAAAACTGAGGTAGATACAGTACATATGTGGACTACACAATGGGGATTAAACTCTTACCGTTGAAAATTTCATGGGACCATAGAAGTTTTGGATGGAGGTGATATTTGTACTTTATCTTTCATCTAGGTCTACGTAACTTTATGAATATGTTTGATGGCAAATGAATATCACGGTGGGCCCTAGAAAAGTTTCGACGGTGAGAATCATTATCAACAATGCTTCGTGTGGTGTGGTCCACTTGAGCCTTGGATATGCCTAAATTTTGGGCTTATGATATAAAATGATACCGAAAAATGGATGAACGGTGTGGATAAAACTCATACATCAAGGTGGCCACTCAAAGCTACTGCCCGTTCCCAACTGGAGACGGCGGGGTAGTACGCAATTCGGGTTCGGCGCCAAAAGGAATGCGGATTGCTTGCGACAGGTTGTCGCAGGAAGTTCCTTGGAAGTAGGTAGGGCCCACCGTGATGTTTGTCAGAAATCTATCCTATCCGTCCGTTTCCCAAGCACATTTGCGACATGAGAATAAAAATTAGGCTAATCCAAAACTCAAATAGGCTGCATAAGAGTAAAAAGTGGAGAAAGTAATGCATACGGTTTAACCTTTTCTGAGTCCACCTTAATATTTATATGCCATCCAAACCGTTCAGAAGGCCATTACCACTAGGATGCACTTAAAATTTTAAAAAAAAAAAAAAAAAAAAAAAAACTTAGCCTGATTAAAAAGCCTTTTGCAGCGATATCAATGTTTCAACTATGGTCATTCAATCCCTATTGTTTCCTCTCATCTGACCCACTTGAGTTTTGGATCCACCTCATTTATAGTCTCATGATCTAAAATGAGCTGGCAAGAACCTCATTTATAGTCTCATGATCTAAAACGAGCTGGCAAGATGAGTGGGTGAATTTCTTACCAATTTCACGGTGGGCCCCACCTGCCTTCCAAGCGGCGGGAACTTCCTGCAATAGGGTGTCGCAGGCAATCAGCGTACAGCCAAAAGTAAGACAGTTCCACAACTTAGATGGACGCATATTTCCTGCGAAAGCCTTTTGCAGGAAGTTCTTGCGTAAGAATGCGTGGTGGGGCCCACCGTGATGTTTGTTAGACATCTACTCCGTCTATCTGTTTTTCAAGATCATTTTAGGATACACGACCAAAAATGAGTTGGATCTAAAACTCAAGTGGGTCACGCGAGAGGAAACACTGGGGAAAGAAATTCTGACCGTTGAAACCTTTCTGGGTTCCACCTTGATGTTTATATGCCATCCAAACCGTTTATAAGGTCAATCCCACTGGGATGAAGTGAAAACAAAAAAAAAAAAATCCCGATACAAAACTTTTATGACCATAAGATTATTTCAATGGCGCTCATTGAATCCCCACTGTTTCCTCTCGCATGACCCACTTGAGTTTTGAATCCAACTCATTTTTGGTCGCGTGTCCTAAAATGAGCTCGAAAAAATGGATAGACGGGGCGATGTCTAACAAACATCACAATGGGCCCCACCGAAAAATTAAACTAGCCATTGAGTTTATTATAATTGTAACACAATGAAATAATCCACCCTTATAGTGTGTCTTCTTTGGTTTACAACATTAATTGATGGTGAAGGCCTACGTGCTGATTAAAATATTAATAAAGTCAACTTTACAAAGCACCATCTTACCTTTCATTACTTTGTAAGTTGTTATGTAAGTGGTGTTGGCTTTACCTCGTTTGCAAGAGCAATTATATATTATTATTATCATAGATTAAATATGTTGATTGTGGTTTCATTAGATATTCTCGTTTAGAATACCTTGGCTATTGTATTGTCATAATCACTGTTAGCTTTTAATTAGTGTACCATTGAGTGTGATGTTGAATTCGGGTGTCTTTAATCTATGCTGAAACAGGGGTCCTCGATTAATCAATCACCCTAGTCGATTGATCAAAATTCTTCAATTTTCCTAGTTTGCTCGCTGGACACTTTTAAACATGTTTGATTGATCAAACATGGAAAGCTCAATCGATCGATTGATAATTAGATTAACGGCGCACATGGTTTTGCATAATTACGCGATTTCTTTTCTATTTCGGGTGTAATAGTATATATATGGGTATAATGCGGGATTAGAGTAGAGCGCAGTAGATCAAGGGAGAGTCAATTGTTTCTACGGTTCAGAAGGGAGAAAACTTGGGTTTTCGCATTTGTAAGTTGATTTATCTCTTGAACTTTTATTTTCATAGCGAATTGCTCATCGCTTTGTGCCATGGTTTTTTTTTTTCGCAAGGATTTTTCCACATATAATCATGTGTTCTCTGATTTGTTTTGTTTGTATTTATCTTTGATTTGTGTGATTTTACTCGAGGTTTGTTTCCGCAGCTCCCAACAAGTGGTATCAGAGTTATAAACTGGGATTTGAGTTTGGATTTGAGACATGACGATGAAATGATCTAACGTGAAGTATGGGACAAAGAAGTTTACTGGGAAAAACAATTTTGAAATATGGAAGGTGAAGATGAGAAGTTTTCTAGTTCAACAAGGATTGCAACAGACACTCCTTGGTATAGTGAAGCGTCCTGTGACTATGAGCGATGAAGAGTAGGAAGAACTTGATTAGATGACAATTACCTCAATCTAATTATATTTGACAAATGATGTCTTTTATAATATTCTTGACGAGAAGACCAACACGTGCTTTTGGACGAATTTAGAAAGTTTGTACATGACAAAATCTCTCAATAATCATCTGTATTTGAAGAAACAAATCTATAATCTAAAGATGACAAAATGTTTGAATATTAATGAACATATATATCAACGTGTTCAATCAACTACTTTGCACGTTGACGAGTGTGGAGGTGAAGATCGGTGAAGAAGATCAAGCCATAATCTTGTTGAATTCTCTTCCAAAGTCATACAGGAGTCTCGTAGAAACTATGTGCCACAATAAGGAGACCATTGACGTCGAGCATATTATCTCAGCTATTCATTCAAAGTATTTGAGAAAGAAAGACAGTGACGGGGTTCCTCTTTGGATGCATTGGTTGCTAGGGGAAGAACTTTTGAGTGGGAGAAGGAAAATGCTGGAATTGTGGAAGGTTGAGGCATATGAAGAATGATCGTCTAAATCTTAAAACATAAAATGGAGAAAAATCAGATGAATCATCGAAGGAGACCAACATAATGGAATCCAGTTAAGAGGCGAGTGATCGTGATGTTCTAACCGCATCCAAATCCGAGTATCTCAATAACAAGTGAATTTTAGATTCGAGGGCTTCATGCCACATGACATCTCATTGAAGTTGGTTCACCAGTTACAATGAGTACGATGGTGTCCATGTCTTTTTGGGCAATGACGTTGCCTATAAGGTTATTGATGTCAGATCAATGCACATCAAGATGTTTGATGGGATGGAACGTATCCTGATGGATGAAAAACATGTTCCTAATCTAAGGAAGAATTTGATATATCTCTAAGGGCGCTCGAGGCACTTGGGTGCAAGTTCACCAGTTTTGATCATGTCTTAAAAGTTTTAAAGGGGCACTCATTATTATGAAAGTACAATGGAGCGGTAACATGTACAAGTTGATGAGAATACCAAAAAGGGTGAAGCTACAATGTCTGCAGCAGAGTCCATATCAGCACGTTTGTGGCATGCGTGCCTAAGTTACATGAGCGATCATAGTATGAAGGTATACTTTTTTATCATTGTTTAATTTCTGCATTTAAAAGTGTTAATTTTAATATATATGACCATTGCATATGTGGTAATAAATCACGGTTCTTTTTTAAGTTTGGAAAATATGTAAGTAAATGTATGCTTGATTATGTGCATTCGAATGTATGGGGGCTGTTACCAATGACTTCTGGGGGAGGATTATCATTCTTTGTCACACTCATTAATGATTTCTCCAGTAGAGGTGTGAGTTTATTTTTCAAAAAATAAATTTAATATTTTTGTGACTTTCAAGATGTGAAAGGCGATGGTAGAAAAACAGTTAGGACGGAAGTTGAAAGTGTTAATGACAGATAACAGTAGAGAATTCACTTTTGAGGGATAGTAAGGCATAATACAGTAAGACATATACTAGGGCAGAATGGTGTGGCAGAACAAATGAATCAGACTCTCTTAGAGATAACCTGAAGCATGTTGAGTAATACTGCATTGGGCAATAAACTATAGACTAAAGCTCTCAATATGACTTGTTACTTAGTGAATCGATCCCTGTCTACAATCATAAATTGTAAAATTTCAAAAGAAGTGTGGAGTGGGCATGATATAGACTACTCAGGGCTACGAGTATTTGGTTATGATGCTTACTCTCATGTACCATCTGTTGAGAGAGATAAACTAAAAAAAATGGTAAAAATGTAAACTTCGTGGGCTATAGTGATAGTGTGAAAGGATACGAGTTGCATGTCCAGATCACACGAAAGATCACTATGAGCCGTGACATTAGGTTTGATGAGGATTCCTTGTTCCGTAAGGATGAAGATAAAGAAACGAAAAAGTCAACAATAATTAACGTTGAAATTGAAAAAGACGAGACATAAGTAGAAGCCAAGCCACATAAAGAAGTATAGGGGTAGGTGGAGCAGCCACATTTGAGGAGAAATCCACCAAGAGATTGTATATTACTGGCTAGATATAAAGACGACTAAAATGTTGTATTCGCTTTCATTATGGATGATGGGGATTCGTCTACATTCCAAGAAGCATTAGAAGACAGATGCTGAGAAATGGATGCCGGTGATGCAGGATGAGATGGGTTCTTTATACAAGAATGATACATGAAAAATGATAAAGCTTTCCGTTGGATGAAAAATGATCAGAAGTAAGTGAATTTACAGGAAGAAACATGATAGATACAAGGCCAGAGTAGTAGCGAATGGTTATGTGCATGAGGGTATCGACTTCAGTGAGATTTTCGTGCTTGTAGTCAAGCATGTATTTATCAGATTTATGCTGACACTAGTTGCCCAATATAATTTGGAACTGGAATAAATGGATGTGAAGATTGATTTTCTATATAGGGAATTGGAATAACATATTTACATGAAGTAACTAGAACGGTTCGAGATACAGGAGTCAAAGAATAATGTTTGAAGGTAGAGGAGATCGTTGTATGACCTAAAACAGTCGCATAGTCAGTAGTATAAAAGATTTAATTCTTTTATAGTGAGTCAGCGGTTTACCAGAAGTGAGTATAATCATTGTGTCCACTTCAAGACAGTGAGTGATGGAGAATTAATTCATTGTACTAATATTATATGTTGATGACATGCTTATTGCCAGTCATATATAACATATATGAAATCGATATATTGAAGACTTAGTTATTAAGGACATTCACGATGAAATATCTAGGGGACTATAACGGGGATTCTCAACATTGATATATACAGAGATAGGGAGAGGAGAAGGGTACAGTTGTCTTAGGCATAATACCTTAAGAAAGTATTGGTCAAGTTTGGGATGGATTGTAAAGAGGATTCTTCATAGTAATGTCTCACTACAGATGAAGAAAAACAGTTTATACATCACGTGCCTTATTAGAGTGCGATTGACAATTTGATGTATGATATGGTCTCTACGAGACTAAATATTTCATATGCAGTCGGTGTTGTGAGCAGATACATGTCAAACCCCGGCAAGTAACATTGGGAGACATTGAAATTATAACTTCGATATTTACGAGGTACAACAGACTACGTCTCGACATTCCAAAAATCGGAGGAAAAACTTGTAGGTTATGTGGATTCGAACTACGTAGGGAATGTGGACAATAAAAAGTTGACTTCCAGGTATTCATTTGTGCTAGCGGATGGAGCGATTGGTTGGATGTCGAAGCTTTAGTATATGGTTGTTCTTTTCATAATCGAAGCTGAGTAAATGACAGTGACAAATGCATTCAAAGAAAGTGTTTGGTTGAGAGGAATGATGAATGAGCTTGGGCTTCAGTAGGAGGTCATGCTACTTAATTATGATAACAAAATTGCTATCAATTTGGTGAAGAACTCAGTTTATCATTCTCTTACTATTTACATTAATGTTTATCATCACTTTATCCGACAAGTGCTTGAGTAAGGCAGTATTACTCTTGAGAATATCCACATGAGCATGAATTGAACAAATATGCTTATAAAGGTAGTTCTCACACAGAAGTTCAGATTATGTTCTACTTCTCTAGGCTTGACAAATGTTTGATTAAGACGGAGTGTGCACGAAAAGCGACAACGACAATGACACTATGATGGAGATGATTAGAAATGGAGGATGAAGCTTAGAGTAGTGGAGCATGGAGATTAAAGCCACGGTGGATTTCAGGTGCCTTTAATCTATGCTGAAATAGGGGTCCTCAATCGATCGACCACCTTAGTCGATTGATCGAAATTCCCTAAATTTCCTAGTTTGCTTGCTGGACACTTTTGAACATGTTCGATTGATCAAACATGGAATGCTATATCGATCACGGGTTGCTCGATCGCTATCGATAAATTGGAGTTACATCGACGACGCGCATTATTTTTGCGTAATTGTGTGATTTATTTCATATTCCGAGTGTAACACTTATATGTAGGTGTAATACGGGATTAGGGTAGAATGTGATAAATCAAGGGAGAGATAATCGATTCTAGGGTTTAGAAAGGAGAAAACTTGAATTTTTGCATCCATAAGTTGATCTATCCCTTGTACTTTCATTTTCATAGAGGATCGCTTATCGCTTTATACCATGGTTTTTCCACATAAGGGTTTTTCTACATAAAATTGTGTGTTTTTTAGTTTTCTTTACTTGCGTTTATCTTTTGTTTATATGATTCTATTTGGGTTTTACTTCCGCAACTCCCAACATATGACTGTGAAATTGTTCATCTCCTTGGCCATTCATTATCTTAACTGTCAACTCGTCGATCCTTTCTATTCAGTCATTCATCATCTGACATTTTAACTAAAATTGGAACTTTTTTTTAAATGAATTGCCAATTCGTCTATTGGTCTATCAAGTGATCTAACGGTAGATCTCTCTTTATGCACATTTGAATTAGCTGATCCATCACGTAATTCAACTGTAGATTCATCAAGAGACACTCCATCTGCATAGGTTCACTTTTCTTCTTGATTGGTAGATTTGGCACTTCTTGATCTATATAAGCATACCCTTCTTCTTTAATATCTAAGTGGCCAAAAAGCATGTCTATTTGAGTTAGCCTTGCTTCTATATAGTTGTGGCCTACACTTTTAACATAAGTCTTATACCCGTTGAGCTCCAAATTGGGTGACTACAAGCCACTTCAATGGTTGTGGATCATTTGTTGCCATGAATATGTTTACAATCTATGGCCTTTATTAAACAAAGGATCATCAATTTTATCTCTTGCATTAATTATAAAAATTCTTGCTGAAAGGCTTCAAATTTTGCATCAGATAATATCTGATTCCTACCACCCATAGGATTAACATTGCATGATTTGCTATTAGGCACTTGACTTGAAGAAAGATTTTCTTCAATACCAAAAAGTGTGACAGGTATATAAATAAAAGAAGATGTTGCTTTCTTCTTCTTCCTAAGAATAACCCTTGAATCCATAAGAGAGAAAATATCTATCTGTCAATGAGAGATAAAATTGATATTGTTGATAAAAAGCTTAAATAAAGTCTATTTACAAAATATCTTACCATAACTTATATAAGCACTAAACTCTAAATTTATAATTTTTTTGAAATAATAAACTTTCCTAAATAGTAAATTTGGTAAAAATAATTAACATCTTCTAAACTAACATAAACTCCTTCCTATTATTTAAAAAAGCAATTAAAATATGACTCGACTTCTTTAAACCCTAAAATACCATAAAAATAGTAAAAACCATTATTACTAAAATAATAAATTCTAAGTTAAAATTCAAAATAAACCCTTAAAGTGACTTATTTCAGAAAATCGTACGGAGGCCAACGACTTTACTATTATCTAGTATGTAAAGCTCATTAATAGCTTCCCAACAATATATTATATGCACGAAATGGATAATCAATTATAGTTATTATATATAGTTAGAAGCTATAATCACATTAAACTTTTTCTTTCCTACCTTGGCCTATATGCCTAATCTCTATCAATCTTGGCCACCTATACAATTTTCCTTGACTTGTCCTAAATCACACACTTAAGGAAAGAAAAAATAAATAAATGTAAGTGTGCTCTTAAAGTTCATGCAATATGGTGTGCTTGTGTTTTGGATTAAGATTATTTTTATATCTTACCTTCATCATAGTGAGTTACACATGATTAACGTGTTTGATGAAAGATACAAACAATGATGACCACATATACATAAGTTTATGTTTATGGTTGGCATCCCATCCTTATTATTCTCTATCATGTGGCTCAACTAGCTGTGGATCTAGCTAAGTTTTGTCTCAAGACATAGAATCGACAATAGATATAGATGAACGAAGTGGATTCACATATATGATACGGTGGGTCCCAAAGAGTTAAGTGTTTATACAAGGTATTCAATAACAGTAATGGTGGCGGCTAGTCTTGAAGGCCTTTTTATATAACTTTTATTATTATTATTTTTAATTTTAATTTGAATATGGTACTTTTCTACGGTACTGGTTAAAACAGGCGTTGAAGGAGGCCGTAAAACAGGCTAGTGATGATGTCACCAGCCAAGTGGCTAGTGGTCGGTGCTATGTGGACCCCACCATGATGTATATGTTTTATCTACGCCGTCCATCCATTTTGAAATATAATTTTATGACTTGATTCCAAAAATGAGGTAGATATAAATCTCAGGTGGACCACACCATAGGAAAACAGTTGTGATTGAATGTCCACCATTAAAAACCATCTAGGGCCCACTGTAATGTTTATTTGACATCTAACCTGTTGATTAGGTCATACAGACTTCGATGAAGGGAAAAATTATATATCAGCTTGATCCAAAACTTTTGTAGCCCCCAACAAGTTTTTAATGGTGGACGTTCAATCAATACTGTGCGGTCCACTTGAGATTTGAATCAATCTCTTTTTTGAGCTCATACCATAAAATGATCTGAAAGAATGGGTGGACGGCATGGATGAAACACAAACATCACGGTGGGGCCCACAAAGCACCACCACTAGCCATTGGCTAGTGGCAGGGTGAGTAGCCGATCCGTTTCCGTAAAACAGGTGCTGTAGAGATTCCAGTCCGTAAATAGTGTCCATCACCTGATGAACGGCTCTAACATTTCACACGTTTGCCTCGTTTCTACACGTGTGGAGGGTGCAGTTGCCATTTCTTTCCCTGTTTGATTGGACTAACAACTGATTAATGACACGTATTTGGCACATTCTAAAACTAACAACGACACCCATAAACTGACAAAATCCCACCAATAATTTTGTAAGCGTGAGGTCTGTGGAAGGGTTCAAGTTCGATTAAAGGATTATACTACCAAGATAGTTCACCACCATTTACAAATCATGGAGACTCATCCACCGTACACATGACTTACATTTAAAGAAATCCAGACCGTCCAACTGTTAGGCCATGTTGTCAATAGAGCATAGCCCAAAAATTACACAGATCAGGCAATCTTAACCTCTGATTTTATCGTTGAATTTTAAACTTTCACAGTTTTATTTTAACCGTTCAAGGTTAGGATCATTGGACTTCTTTAATTTTCAGGCCATGTTGGTGTATGCATGATACGTGTGCAACAATCACGACCGTTTAATAAACGGTGCTGAACTATGCTGATATTTGACCTAGAAAGAAACACTAGGGAATGCTTATTTCAGCACTTTTGAGGTGTGGGTTTTGTTTTTAAGCTATTGGATGGACGTCACATGGGTATTAATTGGGCTAACCAACGTAGTATAATGTAATTAATAATATTAATGGGAGAAATGGTCAGGTACTGGCCATCAGTATCATGAGCTTACTGTATTCTACACTTTTTCTGTCCCATGCATCACACATGGGGAAATCTGATCCGTTGAAAAGGCCAGACAACCGTGGTGAGATCAACTGATGTGAAATTGGAGCTGTTTCATCCATCCAACAGGTCACATCATAGAAATCATGGATGGACGGTGATATAAACTAACATACATTTTTGGCTCAATTGATGACTGGATTTGCCCCAGTTTCAAGTAAGGTGATAGTGTTGATGAGATAGACAATTTTCATGGCTGAGATTTCCCACACATGTGATATGTCGGCAGGAAAATTGTGCAGTACGGAAAGCTTATGGTACAGACGGCTGTACATGATCATTTCTGAATAATGATAGTTTTAATCAGAATGTGAGAGCTCTTTTCTTTGGAGGGTACTCCACTCACTAATCTACTCTATATTACAACAACCAAGATCAAAATGACCAAAATGCCCACCATTTTTTGAGTTATTGGAGTTTGGAGCGAAGATAGTTTGAGGGCTCTTTGGTCATTTTCAGGAAGGTTGTTTTTTACTTAGGTGATTATGCGTGGGGCCCCCCTTTTTGTCCTTTGTTATTCTAGAACAGGATATTTCGATTTGGCTAAATCATAAATTAGAAAAAGGCACGTGCGGGCATGATGGATGGGAAAGAGATCCAGTCCACTCGGGTGTATGAAAGTTATGTGCTCCCACTTTATATGCTGTACACGTGGTGTACGTGTATGATGATCTCACCATTGATCCATCGCTAACAGGAATAAAGGATGGGACACTCGCTCAAATGGGGTTGAACGGTTTTGATCATAATGATGCGGGATAATTGAACCATGGACCATCGATGATGGGTCCGGCGGGTTGAATGGTTTTGATTACCATAAATTGGACTCACTAATTTAATAGAGAAGACTAATGTTTATACTCTCTAATTAACATATGCATCCATCCCTTATGGGGTCCATGATTCAAACGGTCCAAAACGATTTTCATATTTCTATGGTGTGGATTTGACGGGTTCCGCGGCTGAAAACTTGATACTCTGGTGTGATGGTTGATACGCAGGTTGGACAGAGTGATTCATGGATCCAGATCACTGACACAGGAAGGGCATGAAACAGTAGGAGGAATCTCTTCCTCAAATTGGTGAAAACTTGAATCCACATGATAATCTTGAATCCATGAGATAAAAAAGAGAATCTTGAAATTATATTATTCAATTATAATTGATTACACCTCTTTCTTTCTCTCTCTCTTTTTATTTTATTTTATTTTATTTTATTTATTTTTTAACACACACACACCACTACGCACTCACACCTTAGTAGGATTTCACCACATATGGGTACTCGAACCCTTGACAAGTGTTATACTCCTAAGAGTCTACCACTGGAGCAAGAGCAAGGACCCTAATTGATTGATTGCACCTCTTACATGAAAGATTCAAACCTAATAAAAGCCCTAATTCAATTAGAGCATGAATTACTAGAAAGAATAAGTTTTGCTAAAATTAGAAACGCCTAAATTTACTTACTTTATGGAGGATTCTTAACATATAATTAGATATAATTTAAAAAAAAGACTAATACTAAAAGTTCTAAAAATAAAAAGATATGACCAAATTTAAGATTACTAAAATTAATAATTTTTTTCTAAAATTAAAATTTTAAAATGAAAGGATGTGTTTTCTTGCGAAATGGACCAATTTGATCTATTGATTGATCTCAGAAAGCCAATTGCCTAAAGATTAATAGGTCATACATTCTGTAATGGTAACCAGATCAAAAGTTACAACCATTTTAACCGAATAACAATTTCTTTATACTTGGAGGCAATTTCTTCAATATATATATATATATATATATTATATATATATATATATATATCTTTGGGCACAATTATGCCATGCCCTACGTAAAACTAAGCTTCAATTTTATGGATTAGATCCACTTTCATTTGGATGTTTACCGCCAACTCTATATTATAGACTGTTCATTAGGTCCAAAGCACTTTTTATAAGCTACCATACAAACATTATACAATTTGACCAATACTAACCATTTCATCAATGACTTCTTATATCCATTTCATCAATGACCTCTCATATGAACACTCAATATCATTCGCGCAAAAATAGGCCCAATCAGCAATTGATTCATCAATTTGTTAGGAATCATCATTGATTGCTTATGATTCTAAAGATCGCTTCTGTTTGAAAATAGAATGGGTATAGAAAATAGGGCCATAGAAAGGATGGATTGGATCATGCAATGATCAGGGCTATCTATGAACTTAATGAACTGTTCAGAGTGATTCAATCTACTGTCTATAAACTTAATGAACTGTTCGGATTGATCCATTCTATTATACAAGTGAACCATTGAAACTAGTAGACGAGTGACATTTGATAAGAAAAATAGCCAACTCTATAAATTCATCAAACAAGTACCAACATATAATAGTTTAAGATGGTCCAAAAAATCTGATATTGGGATGGTGACCTACCTATAGAGTGTTCAACAATTTGGAATCTTTAATTTAAGTTAACATATGCTATGTGTACTATTTTTCAATGCTGGCATATTAACTATCATAGATTGCAAGAGTATCATCACAGTGTCAATTTCGTTATTTCTTTTAAACTAAATGGCATTTTAGAACTACATCTCCAATGAGAATATGCCATGGCTGCTAGAATGATCAGGTCTTGATGATAATACCAAATCAAATAATAATCCAAATCCCAACCTCAGAATTTATTTATTTATTTATTATTATTATTATTAAGAGAATGAAACATATATTCCAAGGTATTGTAATAATCATATGTTCGAGCTGTGTGTGGCCCACCTTGATTGGTGAGTTCCACCTTATGCAATGTTGAGATTTCCCATGAACTTTTAAGATAGGCACGTGTGATGCATGTGGGAGCTGACAAATTAACCTCAGAAGCCTCTTATGTGAGCTCCAGTGGTACCGTTACCACCATAAGGTTATAATGATAAAGGGCAGATGTTGGGTCCACGTGGTGCATGTTTCACATCCAATCCATCCATCGGATGCATCCCCTCAGATTACACAATCTTTTTGAAGATCTGATCGATCCAAGACTCTGGTGGGCCACGGAATAGGGAACAAGGTGGGAGACGCCCACCCTTGATTCTCACTAAGGGGCCCACCTTAGTTTCGGATCAGCCTTAAGTTTTGTCCTAAAACTTCATCTAGGGATGATTTAAGGTCTGGACGGTCTGGATTCCGTATACAGAACACGGTGGGCCCCACTCAAATCAAGGGAGGGCATTTCCTCTCAACTTGTCTACTGTTCTGTAGCTCACCTGAGTTTCATTTTGAGTCGTGAATGTAACGGAAGGCAACACATCAGATGACCGGTCTGATGTCGTGAATACATCATGTGGGCCCCACTGCTGCCGCATTACATATGAATGGTTATCTTTCCAATTTAACTCTCTCTCTCTCTCTCTCTCTCTCTCTCTCTCTCTCTCTCTCATGGACTGCATCAATGGCCAGGAGATCTCACCACAAACAGAAGAATCATGTACAAATCCACCCTCAAAACCTGAAGGATGTCCATCCAAAACAAGTTCAAAGCCCCCCAAGAAACGCCACACCCATACAAGGTTCCTTGGTGTGAGACAGAGGCCCTCAGGAAGATGGGTGGCTGAGATTAAAGACACTTCACAGAAGCTGAGGCTATGGTTAGGAACCTTTGATAGAGCTGAAGATGCTGCCATGGCTTATGACAATGCTGCAAGGCTTCTAAGAGGTAGGAATGCAAAGACCAACTTCCCTTCCAATGACACCAACATGACCCTTGAAGGGAAGTGTACCATTCTATCAAAAAACCCTAGATTTTATCAACTCCTCCACCATGCAATCATGAGAAGCCATGCAAAGGCCACATCCATGCATGCCCATGTTACAAAAGATCATCAAAAGAGATTAGATGATTATGGTTTCAATGACATCAGTTCATGTGTACATGAAACAATAGTTTGTTCATCTCATGATAGTATTGTGAATTTGGACGGTGGATCTGAAGATCATGGCCATCATGGAAGAGGTGGGCCATGTGGGTTTTCATTGGGTGGTAGTAAGGTGTACTCAACTGTTCATGTAGCTCCTTCTTTTAGTGCTTCATTGCATCAAGGAGAAGAAGAAGTGAGTAGATGTGGAGAGAATCAATCATATGAACTTCCCTTAGAAAATGGATTTGTGTGAGAGATTTCTACTCGTTTTATTCATTTTAAGAAACTTGTTACTATGGTTAGAAATAGTTGTTCTTCCTCTTTCTTGTATTATCATAAATAATCCAGTGCTCTTATATGGCTGAGATTTTGAAAATCTCCTGATATTATTGTGATATTATTGTGGTATTTTCTAAATATCAGCAGTTTTTATATTCTTGCTATTAACGTAAAAAAAAAAAAAAAGAATATTAGGTAATTCGTTTTATATTTACATATTAAAATTTCAAAAAAGAAATATTTATTTAATTTATATTAAATATTTTCAAATTATTTATTTTTGGTGAGGTTTTCCTGATAATATATTTTCATATACAGAGAAATTCCCGAGAATTAGATTTTTCACAATGGTGCTCCTAGCTGCAGCGGGACACTTGAACAGTCTTATCAATCCATCGGGACTGTCCATTAAGTGGGGCATAGACCTCATAGGCTACCAAGAAAAAAGATCTCTCCAATCTGATTATCTGATCCGTCCATAGATTGGCCTTATTTTCTTGTGACCATTTATTTTTCAAGCCATGAATGGGATGTTTTGGATGGTGATAGAAGCGATTCTTGAGAACTATAACTGATCCATAATAAGCCCAAATGGGTGGATGGTTCAGATTATTGATTGGACTCATTTTTTCTAGAAGTGCTCTTGGCCGTCCATTTTATAGACCATTGGTTGGATGCTTAGAATTGTCTGATTTGTGTGGCTTTTTTTTATGGCCGCTCTTGAAATATAGGCTGCACATAATGAAGGGTTCAGATTGATCGGTTGGATAGTCAAATGTCCAGGTGAAACTTGGAGAAATATAACATATGGTGATTTGGGAGGAGTGGATCATTCCTCTCCTCCTGTTTTGTGGGTTTTGGTTTCAATGTTGTGAAAAATAGTCGGATGGGCCAGTTTGACCCAGTGGACCAATTTCTCATAAACGGCCGGTGGGCCAGGTTGGCCGACTGGGCTTTCTGTCCTGACCCGCATAGCGTTGGGCTTGGGACTCCGGCTCAGGAATCGAGGCATTTTGACTCAGTCACTTATGGGGCTCTTTGGATACCAAATAAGTAGCTTTTTTAACTTAAGCAAGTTAATAAGTTATTTTTTCTAAAATAAGTGAATTTGGTTATTAAACTTAAATAAATAGCTTTTTAGAACAAATAACTCTTTAAAAAAAATAAAATTGCTTTTCAAGTTCCGAAAATAACTTATTTTCTTTGTTTTCATGTGTGACCTAATAACTTAGGAAATTATTTAAGGGAATATGCTCTATGCAACCATAAACTCCTAAGTTCACGAGATTAAAAAATCATTTAATGAATGGGTAAATGATTTAGTGGGCCCCACATGATGATGACCCATATCAAGGTGGCCTTTTTCATGATCAATGATTCACATCAAAGGTTTGCTCTTAATGATGAGTGGCCCACATCCAAGGCAAACCCTGCATGAAAGGTAACCCACGTTGAAGGTGGGGCCCACATAAGGGCAACCCATATAAAGGTGGGCGCCACATGATGGGCAATTAATAATGGTGGGCCCCACATGATGGATGATCCATGTCAAGGTAAGCCCCACATGATGGATAGTCTATATCAAAGGTCGGCCTATTGATGAGTGGCCCATATCTAAAGTGGGTCCCGCATAATGGATGGCTCACGATGGAGGTGGGCCCACATGATGGACAATCCACATCAAAGGTGGACTCCACATGATGGGCAATGGATATTGAAGATGGGCCCCACATGATGGACAATAACATTGATGGTGGGCCCCACATGATGGATGACTGACATCAAAAGTGGGCCCTACCTTATGAACTGTGCACATTAAAAGTCAGCCCCTAATGATGAATGACCCATAACATAGGTGGACCTTGCATGATGGATGACCCACATCAAAGGTGGAGCCCACACAATGAATGATCCACATCATAGATTAGCCTCATATGATGGATGGTAGATGTAACGGGGGACCAAATAGACTTTTGAAATAATTACTTATAATGTTGGAAACCAAATATGCTTTTATACTTTTTAGATGATAAGTATATTGTTTGCCAAACATACTTATTTGCTGATCAAGTAGAAACTAAGATAAGCTAATTATGATATAAGTAGCTTATTTAAAGTAACTTACAATCCAAACGCTCCCTTAGTGGCATGGTGCAATTGACTTCTAGACTTGCAATTAATACAGTCAATCATTATCACCTGAATATTTATAGTATAAAACGAAGTTTAAAAAGTGCTACTAATTTATTAAACAATAAAAAACCCATTCCATCTACAAGAAAATTATTTGATTAACTAAACCAAATAAATCTAAATGTTTGGAAAATAAGTAAAATAATCCCAATCATTGATTTTGAGCACATTTTACTTTTATAATTTCCTCTCCTTGTATGCGTGCATGATTTCTTCACATATCGCTTTCTCTTCGGGTAGAATATTTTTCAAATACCATGGTAGCTCCCGAAGTCACTTAACATATTTCTTATCCTGGAATTTTAAATCTCAACAAAGTGAGCTATATATCTTAGCAAGTAGTTACTTACACATGATTATTTCAACAAGGCATACACAAATTCACAATTTTTAAAAATATAAATAATAAAGCATAATTATGCAAGATGCATAAAGTCTCCCAATTATATTCCATATAATCAAACCACGAAGCTCACATGACTTACAATTATGCATAAAGTTTCCCAATTTTCTAATGGTCTCATCTTTAACCTCAAATCAGACACTAAATCCTTACGATAAGTCCATAAGTCAAGAGACAATTATATTTGACGGGTAGGATCATCGGATATTAATGGACATTTCCCCAATCCAACCGATCAATATTCATCGTTAGACCTAAATTCGAAAATTTTGATTGAACGATTCTTTCCTTAAACACCACAAAGGCAAGATGAAATGTCTGATTTATAAATTTAATGGTTCAGATTCATAGATGCTGTCAATTTTGACATTTCTTGTATAACAGGGCTTATTAAATGATTTTTAGAATATGTGGGGCCAACCTTGCCCAGTTGATTTACAAATTTTTGAAGTTTGTAAATTTATAAAAGAAATATTCTTAAAGGGTGGGACCCACATATAGAGAAAAAAATTCAGTTATGACACACTGGCCCACTCGGCTCGGTTCGGTCAGCAACTCGGGCCAGTTTGAGCCAAGTTTGAGCCGAGTTCGAGCCTCTACAACATTTTCTCAAACACATGGAGTGCACCTTCAAATTTTTATAGAACGTAAAACAACAGGTTTACAGGTATTTCATCAAACACTCGTTGGGCAACATAAAAATCAAGATACAAGGGTATTTGTTTCATATCCATACCTTCTTCACCACCAAAGGACACTTCGTTGAGTCATTTCATCAAACACTTGCTGAGTAACATCAATATCAAAATACTCGAGTCACCGAACTGGTTCGATCTGAGTTCGATTCGAGTTGAGTCGAGCTCGAGCAAACTCGAACTCGGCTAAAAAAATCAGCTTAACTTAGCTCGAACTCAGTTTCGAACCGAGTCGAATCGAACTTTTTCGATTCGAGTCAAGCGAGCTAACCGAGCTAACTCAGTTCGTGTACAGCTCTAGCACATCCCTAATAATACACTAACAATTCATACCTTTCTAATTAATTTAACTCCCTTTGAAACAATTATTAGACTGATTAAAATTAATTTAAAATAAAAATGTCCTTATAAATATATACATGTGTATCCACGTGGGGCCGACTCTTTCCATTCTTTCTTTACTTTTCCTTATTTTATTTTTTTTCATTCAGCCACAGACAAGTAAGGCCAACCTAACCATGCATGGGGCCCACTTGACTGTCCACATGGGCAGTATGTGGGGTCCACTATGCTATCCCACGTGGCCTGCATGTGGGGCCCACAACGTTGCCCACATGGCTGTTCTATATGGACAGCATGTGGGGCCCACACTTCTGCCTACAGGGCAGCTCAGTGTGGCCTGCCATTTTTCGAATATGTGGGTCTATTTTCGCTTCATTCCGAGTCCATTACGCGGGCGCTCATTGATGCACATGTAGAAAATAGAAACTGATATAAAGAAATGTTGGGATTTGGTCTGCGGAATCACATAGATCTAGATCTAGGATAGCAATCCAATGGCACCAAGCATATACAAGAGAACACAAAGATTTAATGTGGAAAACCCTTGCAGGTAAAAACCACAGCACAAAGCGACAAAAATCCACTATAAAAGCATAAATTATAAAGAGAGAGGACTTATCCGATTCGAACAATCTCGAATCTCACCCTTGCTACACCCTTTGATAACCCTAGAACCCCACCCTTTGATAACCCTAGAACCCTTTAGAATAACTTTAGGAAGCCTTAGAATACTTTAGAAAAGCCATAGGGACCCCTATTTATAGTTTAGGAAACTCCACTTACGTACTTCTTTTAGAAAAGTTCGGAAACTGCCTCAAATTTACGCAGTTCGCGTAAAATATGTGTAACACTCGACTAGTCGAAGGAGGGCCTCGACTGGTCGAGCAACCCGCTCGACCGGTCGAGCCATCCCCTCGACTAGTCAAGTGGCCTAGACACCAAAAAACATAGGTCGCTGGACTTTGAGTCGAGCAGGCCTCGACTAGTCGAGCGGCCCACTCGACCAGTCGAGCCAGGCCCTCGACCGGTCGAGCAGTGGATAAATGTCTAGATTTAAGACATCCGTCAACAATCTCCACCATGTCTTCAATCTTCAACTGTATATCTTGCTGCCCTCTTCTCTTATCTCTGAATTATATCATAGCTTCAATCAACGCTTCTTGTCCACACTTCGTCCTTCTATTACGCCATCACCAAGTGCAGAGAAGTTGCACAGAGCTTGAACTTTTTTGTATGAATGACCTTGGTGAGCATGTCTGCTGGATTCATGTTGGTGTGAATCTTTTCCAGTGTTATGCCTCCTTCCTCAAGTACCTGTCAGATAAAGTGGTGATGAACATTAATGTGTTTAGTGCGTGAGTGATAAACAGATTTTTTAGCCAAATTGATAGCGCTCTCGCTATCACAGTTAATCGGCAAGACCTCCTGTTGAAGTCCCAACTGGTTTATCATGCCTCTAAGCCAAACACCACCTTTAAATGCTTCAGTCACTGCCATATATTCTGTTTCGGTCATGAAAAAGCCACCACAGACTGAAGCTTTGACATCCAACTGATTTCTCCACCCGCTAGTACAAACGAGTATCATGAAGTAGACTTCCTTGAATCTATACTGCCTGCGTAGTCGGAATCCACATACCCTACCAACTATGTTCCTGTTTCTTAAAAGTTAAGACGTAGTCTTTCGTACCTCGAACGTATCAAAGTATCCATTTCATCACTTCCCAATGGTGCTAGCCGGGGTTTGACATGTATTTACTCATAACACCGACTGCCTGTGAAATATCTGGTCTTGTACAGACCATGACATACATTAAACTGCCAACCGCATTCGAATAAGGCACATAAGACATAACCTGCTTTTTCTCATTAAATTTAGGACATTGTTCCGAGGAAAGCTTGAAGTGAGCCATGTGGGGAACGCTTATCGGCTTTGCCTGGTCCATCCCATACTTGATCAATACATTTTCAAGGTATTCTGCCTGTGATAACCAAAGTCTGCTTTTTTTCTTATCTTTATAAATATCTATGTCGAGAACCCTCTTTGCAGCCCCCCTGATATTTCATCTCGAATGTCCTTGATAACCGAGTCTTCAGTATGTTAATTTCAGACATATCATGACAGACGATCAACATATCATCAACATACAATACTAAGATGATGAATTTTTCATAACTTAGTATCTTGTAATAGACATAGTGATCGTATTCACTCTGAGTAAATTTTTGACTCACCATGAAAGAATCAAATTTTTTATACCACTGCCTAAGCGATTGTTTCAGGCCGTATAATGACCTCATTAACCTGTAAACTTTTTTCTGTCCCTTTAACTTCGTAGCCCTCTGGTTGCTTCATGTAGATCTGGTCTTCCAACTCCCCATGCAAGAATGCAGTCTTGACCTCCATTTGTTCCAGCTCGAGATTGTATTGGGCAACCAGTGCCAACATGAATCTGATAGATACTTGCTTAACCACCAGCGCGAATATATCTGTGAAGTCGATTTTTTCTCTCTAAGCGTAACCCTTCGCTATCAATCTAGCTTTGTATCTATCCTATTTCTTTTTGAATAACCACTTGCATTCGATCACTTTTCGGCCCACAGGAAGCTCCACCAGCTCCCATGTTTGATTTTTGTACAACGAGTTCATCTCATCGTCCATAGCCGCCTTCCACTTTTCTACATCAGGAGCATCAAGAACCTCTTGAATAATAGACGGGTCCCCCTCATCTGTAATGAGGGCATATGCAATATTAGAGTCGTCCCTGTATCTTGCCGGTAACCTGCGATCACGCGGTAGATTCATTCTTAAAGGTGGCTGTTCCACCTGATCCTGTACTTCTGTCTTCGCATCTGTCTCTTCCTAAGTATCATTTGTGTCAATCTGGACGTCTGCAATCACCCTTTCTGGTTCCTCTTGCTCCTCTTGATTATCTTGCGAAATAGGGAGCTTTCATCGAATCTGACGTCACGGCTAGTGATGACCTTGCATGTGACCTTGTCGAATAACCTGTAACATTTCACACTAATGCCATAGCCAACAAAGATGTACTTTTTAACTCTATGGTCTAGCTTATCTTTCTCAACTGACGGTATATGAGACTAAGCCTCACAACCAAATATACGTAGATCTGAGTAGTCGATTTTCTGATCACTCCATACTTCCTCTGGGATTTTACATTCAATTGTCGTTGAAGGAGATCGGTTTACCAAATAACAAGCAGGGTTAACAGCCTTTGATGATAGGTCCTCGCGCAACGCAGCATTACTTAACATACATCTGGCCCTCTCCAAGAGAGTTCGATTTATTCGCTCAGCCACATCATTTTGCTCGAGTGTGTGGCGCACTGTGTTGTGCCTGATGATCCCTTCATCCTTGTAATAATCATTAAACTCCGTGGAAGTAAATTTTTTACCATTGTCAATCCTTAAAACATTTATTTTCCACCCTTACTGTTTTTCCACCATTGCATTCCATTGCTTGCATATGGTGAAAACTTTGAATTTACGTTTCATAAAGTAAACCCAAACTTTTCTGAAGTAGTCATTAATGAATGAAACAAACCATGACGATCCCTCAATAAAAACTTCTGGTGATAGCCCCCATATGTCAGAGTGCACATAATCAAACACTACCTTACATACATGTTTTCCAGATTTAAAAGACAGTCTAGATTGTTTACCATATATACAATGCTCGTATATATCTAAATCAGAATTTTTAAAAATTGGAATCAAACATCGATCAGAAAGTACTTTCATGCCTCGCTCGCTCATGTGGCCCAAACGAGCATGCTACATACGTAGAGACGTGAAATCTGCAATGGCTGATGCCGCTCCACCTGCTTAAGTGCTCCCGATTAACCTGTAAAGGTTTCCGTGCCTTTGCGCTCTCATAATCACGAGTGCCCCTTTTGAAACTTTAAGGACAACATTAATACCGGTGAACTTGCACCCTATAGCCTCGAGTGCACCGAGAGAAATCAGACTTTTTTTTCATATCAGAAACGTGCCTGACATCAATTAGGGTACGCTCCATCCCATCAATCATCTTGATGTTCACCGTACCAATAGCCACAACATTACAGGCATTGTCATTGCCTATAAAAATTTGTCTATTGTCGCATTCTCTATAACTGGTGAACCAACTCCGATGAGGAGTTATGTGATATGATGCTCCTGTGTCGAGGATCCACTCATCTTTATAATTGTCGTGCACATGTTTGATCATGGATATAGACAAAACTTCACCACCACTTGTCTCTTCATTAGATGTGACAATATTGGCCTCCTTAGAAGAAGCCGTTGAATTTTCTTTCTTTGCTTTAGGATTGATACAATCTTTCTTCATGCGTCCAGACATCTCACAGTTCCAACACTTAGTTTTCCTTTGCCCTTGCCCTTGGATTTGGATCTAAGTTTTGAAGATCCTGTATGTCGCTCAGATTTCCTACCTCTCGTAATCAGTGCATCAGAAGATGTCCCTGTGTCGCCGTTAAGCTTTCTCATAGTCTTCCTTTAAAGGGTTGAGATAAATGTGTCGACACTAAGGGTTTTATTCGTGGAGCACATTGTGTCCTTGAATAACTCATACGATGCCGGAAGAGAATTCAACAACATACATGCTTGTTCCTCATCTTTCATTACTTCCTCCATATCCAGTAATTTACAAACCAATTTATTAAAGTTGTTGATGTGGGCCTCCAGATCTCCACCCTCTGCCATTTTGAAGTTATACCACTGCCGCTTCAAGTGTTGGCGATTTTCAGAGAATTTTTTCGCATAGATATCTTCTAACTTCGCCCATAAATTAGCCGCAGTTTTCTCCCTCGAAACATTATAGAGAACCTCATCCGTGAGACATAAGCGGATTGAGGATAAAGCCTTCTTATCAAGAGTATTCCATTTATCATCAGTCATACTAGACTTTCTCGCCTCAAGAGCACCATCCTCGCCTTGCTTGGTTAAGGAACTGATTATCTTGATCTTCCATAACTTAAAATTATTTTTCCTTGAGTACTTCTCAATATCATACCTAGTACTTCCCATTATTGCTAATCCTGCAGATTCAGATCTGTGCCCTAGCGATTGGTCTGATACCACTTGTTGGGGTTTGGTCTGCGGAATCACACAGATCTAGATCTAGGATAGCAATCTAATGACACCAAGCACACACAAGAGAACACAAAGATTTAGCGTGGAAAACCCTTGCAGGAAAAAACCATGGCACAAAGCAACAGAAATCCACTATGAAAGCATAAATTACAAAGAGAGAGAACTTACACGATTCGAACAATCTCGAATTTCACCCTTGCTACACCCTTTGATAACCCAAGAACCCTTAAGAATACCTTTAAGAAGCCTTAGAATACTTTAGAATAGCCCTAGGGACCCCTATTTATAGTCTAGGAAACTCCACTTATGCACCTCCTTTGGAAAAGTCTGGAAACCGCCTCAAATTTACACAGTCCGCGCAGGATCTACGTAACCCTTGACTAGTCGAAGGAGGGCCTCGACTGGTCGAGCAACCCGCTCGACTGGTCGAGCCATCCCCTCGACTGGTTGAGCAGCCCGGACACCAAAAAATATAGGTCGCTGGACTTTGAGTCGAGCAGGCCTTGACTAGTCGAGCGGCCCACTCGACTGGTCGAGCCAGGCCCTCGACCGATTGAGTAGTGCATAAATGTCTAGATTTAAGACATCCGTCAATAAGAAATAGGAAATGAAGCGGTCCACTCGATCCACCTCTCTCTCTCTCTCTCTCTCTCTCTCTCAAGACGTGTGAAAAGCTTGAAAGCTTGAAATAAAGTTAAGGATTTTGAACCCAAGTATGTGCAGGTGCATCAACATGATGTATATGCGCCACATACTCATGGGTCATCTAACTGTGACCCACTCCATCTTAATTTGTCGGGAATAAAATTCTATAGCATAAGGTCCAATGTGACATGAGATGATAACGTACATTAGCCTGAAATTGCATGAATATTTATATATATATATAAAAAAAAGAATACTTCATTGAGGTTTACCGTTATCCGCGTGCATTTTTTATTTCAATTCTAGCCATCCAAGTGGTCCAACTCTTATCTCCTCCATACAAGTTGTAATGGGTAAAAATGGACTAGCTAAGGAGAAGGGGTCAGCTTGGGCATTCGTGCTCGTCATGTGATCAGCCAACGCTAGTCATGACCAATAAGCTCCTCAATGGTCAAAAAGCAATAATCCACTACTGGGGAAATGACCTACTTCTTGAGCTCGACCATCAGAAGATGAAGTATCTCCACTTCCATCAGATGACGAGCCCTTCCACGGTCCTATCCATTTTCGAGCTGCTAATCGGAACATCTCTTCGTAACGAGGCAAAACTCTGAGCCGCTACACTCAAGGAAACCTTGCCCCGTACGGTAAGATGAAGATGATGGTTATCTCCGATTTCGTCTATATTCTACTAGGGAAATGAGTACAATCTTAGTGCTCGGACACAACTCCCAAGGGCATGTTGGCAAGTCGGTAATCTATTCAATATCAAAGGAAAACTCGACCACGACTCACTGAAGAATCCAGGTCGGAAGATTACTCTTTTGTATGGCTATGTAAGTCACCTCGTACCCTCGACCTCACCCTCCTACTACATGTTTATACTGGCTCCAACTATTCATATCTTATTAAAGAAATCTACCTGAGATTGCAGTCGGAGATATCGGGAGATAACTGTAACACGGATTTGTCCGAGATCTCAGTCGAAGATCTCGGAAGATATTCGCGATATGCTCGGGATATGATTTCCTCTACAACACGCCGCCTACTAAATAAGGAGATTGCCCTCTACGCCACCGTTCTTTTTCAACTATAAATAGGAGCACATCCGATGGTGAAAGGGACACAAAACCCAATTAAGAAAACACACCGTAAAACCTTACGTTCTATCGGACCTAGTTTGCCCGGCTGACTTTGGCATCGGGAGGTCCCTGCTGTAGCCAGGTCTCTATCTTTATCTTATCTTGTAAGTATCAAGTGGTCAAAGGAGGACATCTATATTTGTGCATCAACACAAGTTATTACTATTGTCACGTAGTTGGTAACAAAAATGTTAGATCCTATTAGATCAAGCAATTAGTGGCCAAAATCAAATAATTTTGAGTATTAACCCCTTGAAATTTACAATTTTGCATAAATCAAGTATGATTTCAATAGAGTAAATGTTAATCAACGAGTGGATCAAGTGACCACAAGCTCCTTTCTCATGAACTAGGAGATCTGTCCGTCGGATAGTGATTTTAATGGTTCATTTTAAGATTTAATAGTTAATCTCAAATTTAGATGCTTTGGATTGATGATCCAATGGATAGTCTTAAATTTGAGATGGATGACCCTAATGTCTCATATGATGATCGGCCCAAGTTATCTCGTTATTCAGAAAAAAAAAATAAAATAAAATTCTTTACCCCTCCCAAAATTCGATAGTATTACAAGATCGGACCTGGCCCTAAAATTTAAGCCCATTAAATAACTGGATAAGGTGGGCTTTGTTTAAGAGCCCATTAGCCCAATCTGGCCCAGACTTTTTCCTATCGATAGTATTTTAATCATTTTATGCGGCATCATAATAATTCAGCCAAAATCTTTCACATAAGTGGGGCCCAGGCCGTGCATAATCATCCCAGGCTGGACACAGGTTTCTGCCTGTCAAGGTCCAGGCCATCTCTAGTTGTGTGCTGGGCTTGGACTGGCCCACAACGTCCGGCTCGTTGACATGACTATCAGTTGGCATCTAAATGCACGGACCAAGCTCATGAACGAAAGAGCTGTCCAGGCCTGACCCAACCCTCTATTCAGGGCTTTATGAACAATGCTCAAGCCCTTCACCAGCCCATATCATGATTGGTTTTCAAAGATTATTCCCAGGCCTTCATCTGGGGCCTTGAGTCCAAGCACAAGTGGACTAGGTCTGGTCCTGGCCCACTTGGATTCATGGGCGAAAATATCCAAACCATCATAATTAAAGAAGTCTATTCGTCAGGTGGTCCACTATAGTATATCTAATATCATCCTTTTTCTTTCAATCCATTATTTCCCACGCCTGGGTGTGCCTGCTTTTACACTTGGGGGTTCAATCTCTAGCACTTCTCTTTGATTATTTATTTATTATTTTTATGGGTTTTCTCTTTAATTTAGGTTGTGTTTGGATGTATTGGTAAAATAATTACTTTGTGAAATTTTATTTTTGTATTTTTAATTGTATTATATTTTATTTTCAAAGAAATGGTACAGTTTATAAGTTAGAGTGCTCGTAGTTCCATCTGTTATTTACATAGGCCAATCAATCTGTTACTTATATAGGCCAATCAATCTAGCTGTTAACATTAGAAAACATTTTATAGGCTATGGTACAAAAATCGTTGGTTTAATGGGGTCCATTGGAAATAGGTTGGAGTTAGGTTTGAGATTTTGGCCGGAGAAAAAAAAATATTTTCTTTTCGCTTAGAACTTCGTCGGAGCTTGGCCGGAGTTTGTCGTAGTCGCCAAGGAATAAAATGCCAGACCGTGCAACTACTAACCGTTGAAGATGATTGGTGTGGTCCCCTCTAAAAAAAAATAGAGAAGAAAATGCAAAATGACCTTTTTTGCAAAAGGGACTCACCTATTGAATCCATCCCGCGTCTTTTATGGGGCATAGTCTTGTAGCAGATCGAAACTATCCAAATGAAATAAATTTTAATTTTATACCATTTACCCAAGTTTGAGAGTAAAAATCATCATGAATGGACCATATAAGAGGAAATAATTCTAAATTAACTCATAACTTTAATACAGTTGTGGTATAGAGACAACTCCAACAATTTTTTTGAAATGACCTTTCCGTAGGTTCATGACTATCCGATTAAAGTGAACAGATCATATCGGGCGAGGGGTGACCATTGATTATCCCCACAAATTTTATACCATTTATCCACGTTCCATTCTCAAAAGACCTTTTTGACTTGTGAGACAAGCTAACTCTGTAAGACGACTTGCAGAGGAGCATTTTCGTACTTCAAAAGGTAAAAAAGTATCCAAAAAACTAAAAAAGATATATACTTATTAGGTCATAATCTATGGTCATTTTGAGTAATAATCCTCTTAACTCTATGTACTTATCTCCTAAGTGGATTAGGTGCGGCAGTGTCACCCAACATGGTGCAGCCTTGATCGTAAAGTCCACCTTGAAGTATTTGTAGTATATCCACTCTATCCATCCATTTTTCCGGATCTGTTTAGGGCATAAGACTAAAAATGAAGTAGATCAAAATCTAAGGTGGACCATATTGAAGGAATCACCATTGATTGACAATTAAAGCTTTTTGTGGCAACAAAAGTTTTAGATCAAGCTGATATTTATTTTTCCCTTCATCTATGTATGCTTAACCTTATAAACAAGTTGGATGGAAAAAAAACATTAGGACTAACCATATGAAGTTTTTAATGTTGGCCATTCAATTGCCACTGTTTCGTGTAATGGTGGTCCACCTGAGATTTGTATCAGTTTCATTTTTGGTCTTATGCCCTAAAATGAGCCGTCAAAACGTATGGATGGACAGTGTAGATATACTACACACACATCAAGATGGGCCCTACAAAATCAGGGCCGCACCTAATCCACTCACACCGTTACTTCTTTGTTGGTGCCGCACAAGTTCGCAATTCACTCCAACCGTTACTTGTTCTTAGCAACAAAGGCTGAAATATAAACGGATTGAAATTCACACTCAGAGTTTCCATTGAGGGAGTTATTTGATACACTTGCGAGGCATGAGTCTTGATACGCAGGCACTCTGAAATGGTACATGTGGCATACCTTAACTCAAAGTAAACCAACTAAAATTTAAAAACTCAATGTCACTGAGTTCCAGTCCCCAAACCTTTCTTACACTTGTTTATTGAAATAGGACCATTGATTATTTCACATTTTCAACCGTCCAATAAATGTCCACCAACCCAATCCCCAAGAAATCAAATAAAATAAGGTTTATAAGCTGGACCCTTAATTTGAGTTACTTCCATTCCACACATACAATTTCTTAGCAATTTCGAATGCCTGTGTATCATCCACCACACTTTATCAGAGTATCAAAGCTTTTCTATTTCTTGAGTGTTCAAACTCCAAAAGGCTACATGACTTACACGTCGAACTTCATTGCCTAAAGATGCACTCAACCCTTGAATTTGATTAGAACCATTGCATGTAACTAATCTTACTCATTTATGTTAGTACTTGCTCGTTGGTCCTAAATCCCAATTGATGTTTTAATCTAAGTTTGTAAATGGATGGGCCTGGCATGGCCCGGCCCAGATATTGTTGGTGATTGGTAGTCCAATGAGCTTAAGATTCAAGGGCTAAGATTGGCCCAACCTTCTATGTGGGCTGAGCATGGGACATTTAGTCATTGGCCTGAGATGAAGGTAAAACACAAATAGCAGCTATATTCAAAACTTTCGTGGCCCTCAAAATGTTTTTCATGGTGGGAATTCAATCCCAACTGGGTCGTCCACCTGAGATTTAGATCTGCCTCATTTTTAGGACCATCCCTAAAATGATATGTCAAAACGGATGAATGGTGTGGATATAAAACAAATACATCGAGGTGGGCCCCACAGTCAAGGACTCACCCACCCAGCTGCAACCCATCTGCATCCATGATGATGAACTCACCTAGCCCGGGCCCACCTCTCCCCCTCGTGAACCCCTTCCCTCACTCAATCCCTTGTCCCTCAGTTAAGAGTCCCAACAGCCTATATACATCCCAAATGCCTCAAATTCGATCTCATCTCCTCTGGTTTCACCACCCAGCTTCCCATCTATTTCCAATCTCCCATCAAACCCCACCACCAGCTCCATTTCCAGCCATCCATCAACTCAGAATCTTCAATATCCACAAACTTGTCTTTCAATCCAGACCGTCCATCCAATCCTCTCCCTTGTTGGAAATAATATATATGTAAGAAAAAATAGATAAAATTTGAATATATATATATATATATATATATATATATATAATATATATTATATTATATATATATATATATATATATTATATATCAATTAAGTAAGAAAAGATGACTTATGTGTTTTAGTTGAGGTGTGACTGGGTCACTTGGCTTGAAACCAAATCAGCCCTCTCTGGACCACGTCACAACTGCAATAGAAATCTTGGACAGTTGGCCTTCAGGATACAATAACTATGACTCGGTCCCAATGGTGCACTCATTGTACATAGGCTCGAACAAATGTGCAAAACCTAATTGAAGTGAGTTAATTCGGCAGTAAATTTAGTTGTAAAACACGAATCTAATTTGAATAACCAAAGAGAAAAATCGTTTGTTTTGAATGAATGATTTCGGAAAAGGAGTAAGTCTATTTATAGATTATGATTAGGTGCTTAAAGCACAGTTTCAAATGAGTTAGGTCCATTGGGTTTGAACTCAACTGGTGTGACCACTTGAACAGATGCGTGTCTGGTTTGAAATTTGCACAAACCGACAGGTGTGAGTATACTCATAAAGCGCAGAACAAAATTGTTAGTGCGAATGTACTCTCAGTCCACACATAGACTCAAATCCAACCCGGCCCAGTGTGATATATGCGTGTGTGGTCAATGACATAGGTTCGGGCTAATGGCATAGCCTCCCCCTACAAATGGGAGAAGGGGTCGGGTGAACTTCTCCTACTGGCCTACCTGCTCCATTTACAACAATTAACAAAAGATGAATGCAATGTGGTGACATTGGATGAATTTAAGTACAATAGCATTTATGGTGAGCTCGTGGGTGTTGCTGGGGATTCATGGGTCTTGAAAACAGATTCAATTTCAATAACTTGGAATTCGATGGGGTTGCAAGAGAGGAAAACTTCCCGAAAATTAGATGTTGATGTGTCGAAATCGAATCCGATAACAACATCTTTGTCTTGCTTTTATGGGAGGGAAATTGCCTGCGTGGCTACATTTGTGTTGATTTCAGAGGTCTATTTTCTGGATGTGATTTTGACCATCCAACAGCTTTTACAAGACATGATCATGCAATGGATAGATGGGAACTTCGATGGGAATGCTTTCTTGTATGATTGGAAGTGGGGTGGTATCATCACCCAACCGGGATCGTTGGATTCAGGAGCACAAGCAACTTAGATCACTGTTGTTTAATGCCACCACTACAGTACGCATAAGAGTAGCGTAAATATTCATGACCCACCATTATCGCACCCCAATCAAACAAGACCTTACTTTGAAGATCACCCGGTCACATCCTGTTGACCATCTAACTCGATTGTTTGTCTACATAGGTTGTAACGACCCATATTTCTTAACCCGAGTTTAATACTCTTGCTCTAAAATCCCGAATGTTTACTTTAGGAGTAAACCCAATTTCCATAAACTTGTTTATCATTCTATAAGTAGGCATCATAATTTACGTAAACCATTCATTGAGTAATTGTTTCTAATTCATCATCCTACACAAATCTAGAAGTGTTTGCCAAAAAGGATTTATATAAACCAAATACTAAATGTTCATAAGAAAAATAAAATAGAAATCTATAATCTACTAATGGAGCCTAATGTACTCGGTGGGACCCACGTATGACTCTTCAACTCCTTGGTCCTCTCCAGTATCCACGAGCATATCCTGAAGTATGGCGTTGACTCACTCTACACCTGCATTAACTGTTTATTTTTTGATAGTATCAATGACTATCCAATGAGGAATACCCTCCAAGATTTACACGTCTATCATTCATAATCAAGTATAGCTCACAAGCAACAATAAAAGAAAATATAACATATATATTATCAATGTAATTCTTTCTTAATGCATATATACACATGAGAATACACTAGACTGGTGAAACACATCCATCGGGAAAATGTACTAGTGTGAACACTGGGAAAATCGACGCCCACGCTGGTTTGGCGTTTATTGTGGGTGATTGGGCTGATTTGGATTGCTGATACAATAGTCTTGGAGTCGCCACTAGCCAATTAATTCCAAAATCCTGCAATCGGCTAGAACCTGCAGAATATGTTAAAGCTAAAGAATCTAGAGACTATCTTGCTAAAGGTTGACTCCTGATCTGCGATTTGGGATTCTGAGTAAGGAACCTCGGTTACAAAGAGGGAATGTGTTAGGCACCCTCTTTGCCCGTACAAGTGTACAATCTTTACTTTGCGTGGTAAAATGACCTTAGGGGATAAGATGATAAGATGCAAAACATTAAAATGAGACTAGGTAGACTCAGATTTCTGATGTGGTAGGGTCCAAAATTTCGGTAGGCCACAGAGCATACATCCAGAGAATGTCTAAAAATGGAATTTAAGAATAGATATGAGATACTATAATGACATGTAAGAGGACCAGACTATCATGAGTTTCTGATGGGACAAGATCCAGAGTTCTGGCAAGTCATAGAGCATACATTCAATGGAAACCTAGAGAAGCAAGGGGGTTGAGAAGGGAAGTAATGATGAGATTGATAAAATATGAATGCTAGTGATGATTGCATGATCTTTGGCTTGTACTTGACATGGCTTGGATGTTTAGGTGCATCGTGGTTGGAAGGATTGACCTAAGTGGGATTGAGAGGCTAAGAGATGGCTGGATGAGGCTAGAGGGGGTTGGAAAAGATGGGAGCTTGAGAACTCAAGCACTCCCCCCCCCCCCCCCCCCCCCTCTCTCTCTCTCTCTTGGTAGGAGCTTACTTGGTAAAATAGTTGTTGTTGAAATGATGAGAAGTGAGGGGTATTTATAGCCTCTTGGGATGACCCTTTGGTAATTTTAGGGAATATGGAGGGTAAATGCTGACGTGGCAACAAATGATTGGTGGAGGGAAGGGAGATGCCACATGACACTTTCTTGTAGGTTCATGAGCTTGGTAGAATAGTAAATAAAGTAAGCCTTGGGGCCAATTGTATGAGAGAGTTGACTTTAAGAGGGTTTAATAGTTGTTTGCCTAGAGGGGCACATCTGTTGAGGTAGGGCAGTAATCGGACTATTGCCTCTGACCGTTTTGGTCCGAAACTTAGCCAGCTAGCTCTGTGCACATTTTTTGAGAGCAGGCGGTAATCGGATTACTGCTCGGTATAATTTCTCCAGAAATTTGGCCGGTGGGCCCGTTTTTAGGCCCTAAGAGCTGCCCAAATCCCATTTTGGATATTTGGCTCGAAAATGGCTCAAAATTGGCTCGATCATGACTTGAAAGTGATTTAGAAAATGGATTGATTGTGGGTGAAGGTTTGGGTATGCTTTGGCTTGGGTGATGGCTTGAATTAAGTTAAGATTTGGGGTAATGGAATGACTCAGGTTCGGCTAGGGTTTAGTAAATGGTTACGGTTTTGGGTAGGGTGTGGGGTTCGGGTTCAGTTCCTAAGGATAATCCATGCCTTATCAAGTTGCTAGCTTGGGTGGGGTGTCTACAGATGCCCCTCTTTGGCAGAGGTTGCAAGCAACCGAATGCCAAAGCAAGTGGATACCCCGCCCCTCTGGTCAGAAAAGATTATGGTCTAGATTTGTTGCCTGTCATAGTATCATTGTCAGTTTACTATTTGAAAAGGAGATAACTTGCACATATCATGAGGGTTCGATGAAAACGTTATGATTGTCCCTGCGCTTTTTGCGGCATTACGGGCCACGAATCACAACCCTTTTGCATCGGATCAATAATAGCATCGGAGGGTAAATCTAAAAAGTAGGGCCCCAGCGCTTCACGGCTTTACGGGGATTCCCATACTGTTTGGATGTGTGATGTTCTTTTGCTACATGATCACCCTAGGAGTACTTGTTCCATTTGATCGTCAAAGTAGTTAGCTGCCTTGCACGTTCTGTGGCCTTATGGGGAATTCACTACGCTGACTTGGACTCGATCAGACTTTCCAAGCATCCCAGACTAGGTATGTGCGGGTGACCTTTTTTTCATGTAATCTTCTTATAAGACCCGTATTCTAGTCCGTACTATTCTGTCGACTCCTGCGATCATTTCAGATGAATTCCGGCAACCTGCGACTTGTAATCGACGTTTACACGTCACCCTAAGTCATATCCCATAGATTTGAGTCGGCTTAATCCGAGACTTGTACCATTGCGACCGCATCGTCGCCGCGGTTCCAACGCCGTGTCTTACACACAGATCTGATACCCTGGCCAGGAGATGTAGGCCGGCGTTTATTTCGAAGAAACACCGCGTGTTTGCAATCTCAAGAGAATCTCCATAACATGTCCTATCAATCAATTAATCAATCACCTCATGTCAAGTACATGAGCAACCCATGCTTTCTTTCTCCACAAGTCAAGCAACCACCCATCACTCACCTCACATCCATCACCCATCACTCTCTCTCTCATTTCTCAAACACATTTTCCAAGCAAGGAAAAGTGGTGGACGTCCAAGCCTTTCTAAGAGAGAAAAGTGTACTTTGTGTGGCCCACTTTCCATCCTAAAAATCCATCATCCTAACCTTTTAACTCTCATTATCTTCCATCAAAGAGAAGCACAAGGAGATCGACGTTCTATAAGACCAAGAAGATCAAATGGTGGGTGCTTTATAGACTAGATTTTTATGTTCTTATGATGGGCCAAGTGAGGCCTACCGATTGATGGTATGGATCTCACTTTGGACCCTAGATGTGGCCGATGGCCCATCTTGATTCTCATGATCATTCCATGATGGGGCCATTCTCCATGGACCCCATCATGATGTCTATTTTTCATGCATGGATAGGGTCATTTAGACCTTCCATTTTGGTGGAGAAGTAATCTCCACCGTTGATTTTTAATTTGGTGGGCCCACATGTATTGGGACCCACTTGATGTATGATTGAATGCAAGGGAGAACTCATAGTGGCGGAGCCCTCCATCATCACGTGTCTCTCTCTCTCTCTCTCATTTTTTCCTATTGTATGTGATGATATGGCCATGTGGCCCACTCAGATGGACCCCACCATGAAGCATACATTTTATCCAAGACATCCGTAGGTGGGGCCCACTTTATATATGTATTGTATCCACACCATGTACCATGTGGTGGCCACCTAAGCAGAGCCCATCTTAAACATGTGTGTAACGCCCCGACTTTTTAGGACCCGAGTACACGACTCGTTTCCCAAAAACCCGAGTGTTAACCTTAAAGGATGGTCAAAGTCGAGTATATATTTTTCTTCTTTTATCTTTCATCAGAGTAAGTAGATGAGCGTAGAATGGACAAGCAAGTATAGAGGGAAGTTTCGAATTTCATTTAGAATATATAAGTGCTGCCCATAATGACTTATACAAACCAATGTCCCCATTCTTACAATTACAAAATGAAATAATATTACATGTGAAACAAAGTAAATTGCAACAGTCGTGAGCTGTGAAATCCTGTAGTAGCCCTTAACAAATATAATCATGCACTCCTATCAACCATAGCCTGCTCCTCATCAATATGAACATGAATGTCGTTGGAGCCACCTGTGTTACCTGTACGGTTATATATTTGATGGATGAGTGGCCAACTTAGTGTGAATTCCCCTCAAGATTACACACCACCGCATTAGGTAAGCATTGTTATAAAATAAAGCATACAAAACAATACATGATGCAGGTCTTATTAGATGCATGGATGAGTGAAGTATGCAATCATGCCCCAGGGATTCTCATCCGTGTGGACAGTGGGCCGTCACCATGCAATCATCGAACATGAGACACATCATCCAGTCGGAACGATACATACATTACATACGACAGCAATAGATGCTGGTCTGTGCCATGTATACATGATTAGCCAATCCGTTATTAATCTAATTACACTCAGCCAATTTAAAAAAACTTACGGTCACTACGGGTAGAGGTGGGTAGATCTAACCCGATCCGGCGAATCCGACCAGATCCGACCCATTCCGAATAGAACCGATGCCCTAGATCAGGCCTGATCGAGTCTGTCCTTACAGATCCGATCGTTTTTCGGATCAGGTTCGAATAGAGTTTAATCCGGCCAGAACCGATCCGAAAACTCGAATCGAAATGGTCCGACCCGACCCGACCCGGGATGTAAATATATTTCTAACTACAAGTTTCGCTCATTCGCCGCCTAGGCTTTTCGTTCGGCGCCAAAAAATCCCGCCCAACTCTATATCTCTATATCTCTCTATCTCTTTATTATATCTTCTATCTCTCTATATATCTGTCTCTCTATTTCTGTTGAGGACACGATCAGTCTGGAGATGTCCGTTGGAGAGAAATAAATCTGAGAAATGATCAGGTATAGGTGTGTACGAAAGAGAGGGGGAAAGGGAGAGGGTTGCGGCTGAAGAATAGTCAGCGTACAGCTCTTTACAGGCTGTTGTCAAGTTGAAGGAAGCAGATTGCCGGTGTATGAAGCAGATCGGCTGGTGTAACGGGTCTGATCACGAGGTAAGTGTTATATCCAAACCGTCCATCCATTTGGCGAGCTCATTATAAGGCTTGAGACGAAAAATAAGACAGATCTAACCATCAACTGGACCACACTGCAAGAACTGGAGGGAGATTGAAACCCTTTTTAGGGTCATAGGAATACGAAATTTGTTTTTCCTCTTCAATCATGTACATGAAATATGTTTTTTAAGGTACTTGGGACCTTATGAAAAGATTGGATGTAAAATAAACATTATGGTGGGCCTTACAAATTTTTTAATGGTGAAAATTATGATCTCCGCTGCTATTTATGGTGTGGTCCAGATGATCTTTGGATATAATTCATTTTTATAGATAATGCTTTAAAATGATCTCTAAAAATAGATGAACGGTGTAGATATAGTAAACACGTCACTGTGGGGCCATGTAACGTGGATCTCCTTTGAACCGTTCATACAACTCGGAGCTCGAGGAGCCTCAGTGCTCGTCTTTGCATGACACATGCCTAGATTAGCTAGGTAGGCTAGCTGGTGCTAGCTACGGAGCAAGTACAACGCCCGTGGCTGATGGTCTGTGCTTTGTGGGCCCCACCATGATGTATGTGTTTCATCCATTCCGTTCATCCATTTTTACATATCATTTCAGGGCTTGATAAAAAAAATTATATGGATATAAATCTTACGTGGGCCACACCACAGAAAAACAATAATGAATGGATATCCACCATTAAAATCCTCCTAAGGCCCACTGTACTGTTTATTTGAAATCCAATTGGTTGATTTGGTCATAAAGACCCAGATGAAGGGAACCAATAAATATAAACTTGATCCAAAACTTTTATTGCCCGTAAAAAGTTTTTAATGGTCAAAATTCATTCAACACTGTTTCCTGTAATGCAGTCCACTTAAGATTGAGATATAGTTCATTTTTTTTCTCATATCATAAAATGATATATAAAAATAGATGGACGGCATGGATGGCACACATACATCATGGTGGGTCCCACAGAACACCAAACACAATTGGGAGTTACGAAGCTTCTCAGAAGATGGTAGGAAGAAGGAGAGTATGAGAAACAAGAGAGGGAAATGAGATAAAGATGGCAGTAGGGGTGGTGCGGCTGCAACCTTGCTGTATAAGTGAGTTCGGACTAAGTTCGGGCCTGTCCGAGTTCGTCAACTCATTGAGCCATGCCCCGATGTGTTCAGAGTTGGTTGGGAGTCCAACAATAAGAAGAAGAAGAATAAGATAGAAGGAGGAGAGAGTTGGTGGCCGTTGGGCTGACTCGGCTGAAACCGAGTTTGACTCGGTTAGGTTGGGCTTGGGCCTGGTCTAAACGTTGCTAGATTTCCAGTATGAAAAAAATAATAATAAATGAAATAAAATAAAATAGAGGGAGAAGAAGTAGAAAGAGAGAAGGAGAGAGAGAGAGAGAGAGAGAGTAGATGGGTGGTTGTGTCGAGTGGAGTCAACAATGTGAGAATTTTCATTTCTTTTCATCAATCAGATTTGTCATTAGTTACTTTTGTTATTAATAAAATCATCATTATTTTCTATCTGTTGTAACAATTAATGTTATTTTAATACTATTGACTAGAAATTATAATTAATATTACAATGTACTAATTAGTGTTGTTGTTATTATTATCATTAATTATAATTCTATTATTAATCATCATCATAATGATTTTTATTATTATGTTAGCTAATATAAATAATAACACTAATGATTATTAGTATCATGTTAGCTAATATAAATTATAACTCTAATGTTAATAGTTCTCTGGTAATTATTAAGTTATATTGTAATTAATGATACACCAACTAGAGCTCTAGCCCTAGAATCTAAGTTTAGGACTAACTCAAGGATGAAACCCTAATTAGACATCAAACCCTAAGAATAATTAATTCAAATCCTAGGTTAAGACCTTAACCCTAAATAGTGTGTAAAGCTGGATCTAACCGTACAATCTTGCGATTTATGGTAGGATTGGATTCCAAGGGAACGCACATTTCTTAGCAATGATGCAGGCGGTTCAAAACCCAAGGTGATGACTTTTCCCCTTAAGCTTTCCATTTCCAAATTAGTTAAGTAATAGTCTTTATAAAAATAACACATGTTATCTTATAGGATATGAGCTCTTACATTAGTCATAGACTCTTAAGGTATGACTTATATTTGACTTATGATTGCATGCAGTAGTTATTTACATGATGGCTTCCATTAAATTTCAATCCATGACCTTTACAATTATTATGTATCAAATGGTTCACATACATCTAGCATGCTATGTCTATGTGCTTTCACATGAATTGTTGCAAGTCAGCTTATGAATCTCTATTCACTACACTTACTAGTGGGTAATTCCTTTTGTGTACGTGAACCCATACTTAAGATGTAACAAGATAGGCTTTGGTAAGAAATGGGCCATCAATTTAGAGGATATATGGAATATGGAACATTAATGTGGGATTCACCATCCATAAGGCATACGGCTTGAGTGGTTTAGAAATGATCTCATTTATCGCTCTGATTTAGCCTTGCTTGACCCATTTTGCCGATTGATTTGATGTTCCATGTACCCTTTTTGCCGCTGCGATTTGACATCTGTCCCATGTTTTTGAGGTTTGCCCGATGTGGCTTCGATGGCCTATATCATGAGATGGTAATTCATACTTATTGAATTTGATTGGCCACTGGTCAACGGGCGTCCATTAAGCATCCTAAGATGGGAAAATCTCACGAGTCGGGGATAGTGGTCATGAGACACTATGCCTGAGCTGTCGGCCTCGCTGGGTGATGAGCCCCCTGTCACGCTTGAGACTCGGTAACCGAAATCACAAGGAACCCGATGGCCGGTTCTGGCCGTAACAGCCTCCATAATACCCCATTCTCGGCTCTTGAGGCAGGTTCCAATCCTGGGATCCTACAAGGAGGATTTTTCATAACAATATAATCATTACTATTACGAGCATACCCAAGATCACAGAAAGAACATCTGAGGATAACAAAGGCATACATCACAAAATCCACTATAAATTTAAACTTTTACAATCATCTATAAGGTCCAAAAGGACATACATGAGACAAAAAGGAAAGGAGAGAAAGGTCGGCAACACTGGAGTCCTCAAATGATCAGCTCTACTCCACGCTCTGCTGCTACGACGCCTGCCTAGAATCTCCTGTACGCATCAATCGTGCATAAGCTTATACAAGCTCAGAGGGTGGTGCAGGTGTGTGACAATGGTGCACAGAAGAATAGTAAGAGGTGCAAGATGAGAAATATGCTCAATGAGGACATAACCAGCCTTACCAAGGCTTATCATGAATACGATGTGATGAGTACTGGACGTCATACCAAGACAGTGCATGAAGGGGCTTACACAGCTGATGCTAATGCAATGTAAGTAATGTCAGTGCTCATATCCAAACCACAAGTCGAGTACATTTTCAATCACAAGGAAATCACCGGGGTCTGTTACACTGCTGAATGACTGCCGCTCTACAGACCCCGCACAGTCAAACGTGCGTAAGAGACATCACTACCCACTTGTGGATAGCCAATCACTAGCAAGGCCTGACGGTAGCGGACCCATTCACGAGCTGGTCAGACTCAGCCTAGCAATGCCCTCTACACCAGGCAGATAAGACCACACTCCTATCCAACCGACTTCACGGCAGTGGGAGTCATGACCTAACGGTATAAGGCCCTCGTGCGTTCATATATTCCACCCAGTCACGGCATTGGAGCAGATCCTTGGTACCATGAAAGTTTTGAGAATTTCACCCATGGGCATCCTATGCACCCGGTATGCTCAAACAATATTTTCGGTGTCCATGAATATTCCTGTGGAGGCAAGACCCAGATGAAGCAAGGGGCGGATACCCACATGCTATGCAAATGCCAGATGCATGAATCACACAATCACTCATGCATTAATCTTAAGCATCCATCATGCTCCATAGGAGAAAACTCCACCCCTCGGAGAGATACCAACATACCCTACACAATGGCACAACCATAACCAATCATACCTCAACAAGCATACATATGATGCGTATGAGAGTGGGCCATGAAGATAAATAGAGATGCCAATGAGGTGAAGATGAATTCTCTACCTAACCATGAAAGGTCTATGTACTTAACCAATTTCCTCATAAGGACTATAACCTCTAGTGGGGGCCCATTTACTTGGGGTAGCCCACGAGACTAAGGAGAACAATGATATGGGCCTAAATAGATGATACGGGCCTAGTAAGGGTCTATGGTGGGCCTTTAACAACCCATAGAAGCCTATGGGCCTACCTTAGGGTCACCAATGTGGACATCCAAACACAATTGGTCCTCAAGAGGTAGCCCATCTCTAATTGATCACGGATCAAGGCCTAAGGTCGACACAACATTAGAAATAAGAAATGGGTAGCCATAAATATACCACATACACTCATGCTGGGCTTCAGAAAGGTGGCCCAAGGCCTATCCAAAACATGGGCTCAAGGAAAACACACATAGCCCAACCCATACATACCACTATGGGCCCATAGGGGAAGGGTTAGGGCCCAACATAAAGGCCACTAATCCCATATATTGTGGTGGCCTAATGGGCAGCCCATTGGTCAAACCACATAAGCAAATGTCATGCTCTTAGTCAAGTAAGGTTGGGCCTACAACCCTGCCTAAGTATAAAGTTGATTTGGTGGGCAACCAAAGGCCCATCTACTTGTGTAACTTGGCCCACTAGCCCAACATGATAGTATCGTAAAAGAAAATGGCCCAAGAGTATTCTAAAATATAAGGGATCAATAAATGCCTAATTTTCTCAATATGGTGGCCGGCATAATCATGGCCCTAATGGGCCCTAGATCATCAAGGATGGGTCCCCAACTAATCATACACAAAGCTCAATGGGCTAGGGCCCAAAAGTTCTGAAATAACAAAGGGGACAATAATGTACAGGAAATTTTTGCAATGCATGTTTGTAACGACTCGAAAATTTTCGTGCAATGGCCCGAGTATCACCTCGACCAGAAATCACTTAGGATTAAATCCTTTAGAAATTTGACAAAGGTAACTAAGTGCTAAAATAGATTAACCATGAAATCCATTTGAATTGCTTTAAATACGATCTATAAGACCCAAAACTTGTAGATTCATTGACGCTAGGTTACCCTAAAATCTAGGATCAAACTCATTATCCGACTGCTCTCAGGAGCACGTTGAAACTCCGTATTAGATCTAGACCGCACATCGAGAGTCCGAATAATAAGAAGTTAAGGACTTGGGACCGCCTCACTAAGCTTGACAACCATCTTGGAAATCAAATCCAGACAGTGTCCCACGGCTGTTCGCTTGAGTCTGGAGCGAGGAGTGTGAAAATACTTGCTTTTCTTTATAAACAAAATATCTCAAATAGTAATCTGGCATGTGTCGCTTGCGGACATTTTGTAAGCAACTAGACCATCAGAATCTGACCCAAATATACCCTCGGATCAGGAAAAATTTCATAAACATATCCATGTACTTGGAATTTCAGATCGAGATCCGCTGACAGTTGAACTGAAACTGGTCTGCCACGCGTGATCTGGGAATCCGACTGAAACAAAAACTTAACTCCACCAAGATCCAAGGTTGGTAAGCTTAAGTCCGACCTTTGGCTCAAGGAGGCCTGCCAGAAGTGCTCCGTTGAGCTAGAAAAGGGTCACTTTGGTTATAGCCTAAGTATACCTTGTCTATAAGTCTATTTTAGTGTATTTTTAGGCTATATAAAGGACCTTAGAACCCTCTCTCTCACAGCCATAGGAATTTGAGAGAAACCCTAGAAAGAGAAGAGAGAAAAGAGAGAGAAAGTGTGAGAGAGTGGGAGAAACTCCCTACTACTATCCCCTACCGCTACACAAGCTGTACCACCCCATTCTCATCTCTTTCCCAGCGATTCCGACTTCGTTTCTAGGTAAGAAACCCTAACCCTAATTTGTTTTGGAGTTGCAATGGTTGTAGGTTATGAAATAACTAACCTATTTCATTCTCTAAGTTACCAAACTGCCGAATACGGAAGCTTAGCAAACCTATCGTATTTGTTACGATTCTACGGTAAAAGGTGCGGACTTTAGGTGTATAGGTTATGGTTTTCAACGCTTTCAATGTCAGATAATGATAGATTCATGATCTGCATGTAATTGCACATGTACAAAGTGCTGTCTGTTTTCCGTTTCGATTAAAGATGAAGAATATGGAATTTCATATACTCTAGGTATTTGTAGAAAGTACCGTATACGTATAAATTTTGGAAATATGTTTGCCATGATTATTTGTTGTATGAATATATTATATATGGATAAAATACTAATTTGGCGAAAGGACTCGCCCTAATACATGTTTTGCTAATATACACTATGTATGTTGAAATAGTGTATTCTAGAAAGTACGGTATACGTGTAAATTTTGGAGATGTGTTTGCCATGATAATTTGTTGTATGAACATATTATATATGCGTAAAATACTTGCTTGGCAAAAGGGCTCGCTTTAATACGTGTATTGCCAATATACACTATGTATGTTGAAATAGTGTATTCTAAGTGTTTGTGAGAATGCTTGTGAGAGTAAGTGCTTGGATGATAGTGTCTTAGGTAGGTGTTGAGATGGGATTCTCAACTACCTTAGAGACGTATATGATTTCCTCCATGTTGGCTGTTTAATGTAACCGCTTACTTATGAAATATATATGTTTGTATTCCTGTTTATATAGTGCTTTATAACATGCTTTATAACATGCTTTATGATATGCTTGTTAACATGCTTGAATTACTTTATTTAATATGCTTTACTCTACATGCTCTAAATAAGGATTGATTGAGTTTAAGACTATGATTATAGTTCAGACAATCGGTACCAGACTTGAGATCGTGGTTGAGATTCATTTCACCACGTAGGATGTGTTTGAGAACCTGAGTCGTACTTCAGTTGGCGATAGTGGTTGGGCCACGCGAAGTGCTTATGCACTTCATGTCATTTAGTTGATTGTGCGCTCGAACTAGTCAGGCTCGTCAAGTAACTCGATATGTCTAATGTATGTTCACCATGTTTGGACTCTACTGCTTGAACCTAGGGTACCAAACTTACCAGTGAAATCCCGTTAACCATGGTACCTCGATCCGCTAAGACTCATGAGCCGGGCATGGTGGTATGGGACACCGTGGTCGAGCTGTCGGCCTACGCTGGGGCCACGTGCCTCCCCGTAGTGACCAGTGAGTAACCGGACTCGTGAGCCGAATACGGTGGTATGGGACACTGTATTCGAGCTGTTGACACCTACGGCGAGAGCCGAATACAGTGAGACCTGTATTCGTGCTAACGGGCGACGAGCCCTTCGTAGTGTCTTCGAGTATACTCTAAAGTCTGTAGTTGGCGTGAGCCCTTCGCAGCAACTAGAGTATGAGTTGAGCCGAGTACGGTGAGACCTGTATTCGAGCTGACGGCCAGCGATTGAGCCGAGTACGGTGAGACCTGTATTCGAGCTGACGGCTAGCAATTGAGCCGCATACAGTAAGATCTGTGTTCGTGCTGAAGGGTGACGAGCCCTTTGCGATGCCTTCGTGATGCCTCTCAAACCATAATATCGTATTAGATTAACTAGGACTGACGACCCTAGACAGGATCCTTGTTTGGAAATGATACAAGGGAGGTACCTTAGTTTTCCAATCCTGCTATTTGAAATAGACTAATAACACTCGGTAATCATGCTCATAATCACATGTCATGTGATTGGAAGATATGAAGCATTGAGGGATGAAAGCATGCCGCGAACGTAAGATGGTGTCACACGAGGGAGTGTGTGGTGAGGGCATACATCATGATTGCATTCATACTTGCATTAATAAGAGTAGTTAGGAGTGTTTGATTTTACTGCTTTATCATTACTACTTGACTGAATTGATAACATGTTAACCTATGCTTTATTGTTCCACTGAGTTACCTACTCACTCCCACGTTAATGGACGGTGTTGTACACACCAACTAGACTCTGTCTTAGGTACAGATGAGATGACGACTCAGGAGGCTGAGCCGGACTATGACGAGGACCAGGACGAGTTCTCCTTTATGCAGTATTCTGGTGGCTTTGACTAGACTGCCTGGATCGACGGGATTTACGTGACTTATTTCCTTAGTTGTACTTTTGACATTTTATTCATAAAACAGATATATATATATATAATATATATATATATATATATATATATATATATATATATATATATATGGTGACTCAGATGGGTTCGTACTCTGGAGATTGAGATGGTTTTGTTTCTTTTACATACATACATATATATATATATATATATATATATATATTATATATATATATATACAGTTTCAGTCTTCCGCTTGCCTTTATACAATTGATCTGGAGTATAAATTACTGTTTTGGTATAATCTCACTCATGTTTATTGTTCTAACACAGACAACATTTAATCATCATTATCTATGTTGCACAAGTGATGTTTTGGAACTCGAGAGTTGAGTTGTTACTCGACCCTTGAATTTCAGGGCGTTACAATGTTGCTGTCCTAAATTTGGACACTTCATTAGAGTGGGTCTAGGGCCTCTAAAGCTCTTGGAATTAAGGGTCAAGGTCCCTCATCATGCATACAATAAGAGAAAACCAAAAAAGGTAGCCCACCATCAGAGAAAATATTTTTGAATTATAGTTTTTATCAAGGCATATTGCTAAACTGCACAGCAGAAGAATTTGGCAGTCCAACCATCTTAGCCCATTCTTTTAGCTGCCCAAATGGGGTTAGTTGGGGCTGAAATTTTAAAGAGTGAAAATTTCATAGGTCGGACACACTCCCACAAAATTTCAGAATTTTTGAATTTTCCTAAGTATTTTAATTAATTTAAAATAAACAGTCTGTCCAAAAAATTGGACAGACCTGGACGTCCCAACATGGTGGGCCAGTCCGGCCCTGCCACGGTGTGTACAGGGGTCCATTGGCCTAGAAATTTTTTAGGTAAGTCCTACCATGATTGGACCATAACTTCAGAAAATTTTAGAATTTTTGGACATCTAAAAATATTTTAATTTATTTAAAGAAATCATTCTGTCCTGAAAGTCGGACTGATCTAGACACTATATTTTAATGGGCCGGTCCAGCCACCACTAAGGTGTGTACAGGTGTTCATTGGCCCCAAAATTTTGTAGGTGGGTCCTACCATTAGTACACTACATCCGTGTAAATTTTCATAATTTTTAGACAGGTAAAAGTATTTTAATAAATTTCAGAATTTCAACCTGTCCAGGGTGGAATGTTGCTGGAACAGTGTAGAAAATCCAAACTGTCCACCTCACTTGGACCACACCTTTGGGACCCCAATGAAGGTCATATGAGGCTGAAATTTGGGAGACATCAAGATGAGATTCCCACCTTTCAGAAAAGTATATTTGATGGTACAAAAGGTCCCCCAATCAGTCCTAAATTCAAGCCCAAAATCCAACAAAAATCTGTCCAGAAAATTTCTGGGCAGCAACATGCACATGAGAACCAAAATAAGAGGAAATCACCCTATGGAATTTGAGTTGTGGTCCACCTCAGTGGGCCCCACAAATATTCAGACCTAATCCATACCATAAAATCTATTGCATGTGTCCAAAAAGGAGTAAATGGGGCACCTATGTTCATAGAGTGGACAGACATGGGCTTCCACTCCCTTTGGATGGTCTGGATACTTCCAGGCCACAAAGTGGGCCACACACATCTGAGAATAATAGATTAACAAAAGAATAGTAAGAATCGGCCACAAGGGAAGGGGATCCGCCACATTGAGGCCCTTCCCTTCATCACAAACCACACATATCACTATATTGATTGGATTACAAGATCTACCCATACATGCATCCTTTAATTAAAATCCAATGGTGGAGATGCCATCTCCACCAAGGATCAAGGGTCTAGATGACCACAAACCTATAAATCAAAGAAAAATCTCATGATGGGGTCCATGGAGAATGGCTCCATCATGGCAATCATGCATGCATAAAGTGGGTTGTTAGCCACACTCATGGAGTCATGTAGGACCTCCACCATTGATTGGTGAGTCTTACACACTCCCAATCAAATGAAAAAGGTTCATGCAAGAGGAAAGGAAAGAAACTAATTCCATGAATCACCCACCTTGAATCTTCAAGATTCTCCTATCTCCAAGCTACTTAAGCTCCAAGGGTTATAGATCTATGGTTGAGATCATGTTCCAAGGGCTAGATGATGGGGGATTAGAGGGAGAAAGGGCTAGAGAAGAGAAGGAGATGGAAGGAAAGTTGCTGAAAATTCCAGCAATGGAGGGAAATGAGAGGGAGGAAGAGATAAAGAGAGAGAAAGAGAGACCATAATGGGTTTGTAAGAGAATCCATCATTACCATAGGGAGGAGTTTACAAAGTTGTAGGTTAGACTAGGCCTATTGGTGGTGTTTGTGGTTGGTGGTGTTAGTTCTATGCAATTGTGTAGTGTGTGGGTAGTGTACCTTGGAACTTGTGCTGAGGGTGATGGTGGTCCACATGCATTCCACTTAAGTGGGCCACATGATCAATGGTCATATAATGAAATGTACACAACTTTTGTTCTACATATCGGATTTATGGGCGAGATGCGGCGTTGGAATAGCGACGACGATGTGGTCGCAATGGCATAGGTTTCGAGTCAATCCGAGTCAGGTCTACATGATCGAACTCATGGATGACAGAAACACTATCTAAGGGTCGTGGGTTGCCGGGATTCGACCGGTAGGACCGCGAGACCATGATGAATAAGATGCATACTCACATACACACATGCACACATGCGAACTTGGGTCAGGTCTCACAACCCTCCCCACCAATAAGAAATTTTGTCCCCGAAATTGACCAATGCAGGACAAAATGAAAAACAAACACCATCATCATATAACAATCATCAAAAGAGAAGGTAATACAATTTGCATATATCAATCAACAAACATATGGGGATAACGCCCTCTAATCTCGGCCTCGCGTTCCCAAGAAGCCTCGGCCTCCGAATGATGACTCCATTTCACTTTCACCAAGGGAATGACCTTGATCCTGAGGACCTACTCCTTCCGATCAAGAATACGAATTACCTGCTCAATGTAGGAAGCATCCTCATGGACCTCAAGTGGCTGCCAATCAATCACGGGAATAGTATCTGACCCACATTTCCGCAACATATAAACATGGAACACGTCTGTAACATCCCAGAAAATCGGGGGTTGAGCATAACTCAACACCCGAGTTTCCAGAACATCACTTATGCAACATAGATAATGATGATTAAATGTTGTCTGCATTAGTGTATTGAACATGGGTGAGATTAAGCCAAAACAGCATATCATACTCCAGAGACAGTTAAATTGCAAGCAGAAGACTATGATAGATATATAAAATATATAAAAATAGTGGTGAGTCTCCAGAGTGTGATAATGTTACCAGGTTAATGAATTACAAGTATAGTTCAAATTATACCAAATGTGTAGTGTCATCTAGTCAACATCCTAGTAATCCTGTCGATCAAGGCACGGCTCACATGAAGCCGCCAGAAAATAACATATGCAAGAAAGTGTCCTCATCGTCGCAGAGGTCTGGCTCCGCCTCACAAGCATCGCCAACAGCTGCAGCTACAACAGGGTCTGGTTGGTGTTTAAAAACACCGTCCCGTAACGTGGGAGTGAGTGATCAACTCAGTGGAACAATAAAGCATAGGTTAACATGTTATCAATTCAGTCAAGCAGTAATGATAAAGCAGTACAATCAAACAATTCTAATTACTCTTATTTAATGCAAGTATGAAATGACATGATGTATGCCTTTGCCAAACCACCCTCATGCGACATCATCTTACGTTCGCGAATGCGTCCATCCCTCAGTGCTCCACATCTACCAGGCACATGCAGTGCGATGATGAGCATGATTACCGAGTAATTATTAGTTCATTTCAAACAGCAGTATTGGAAAACTAAGGTACCTCCCTTATATCATTCCCAAACATGATCCATTCTAGGGTCGTCAGTCCTAGTTAATCTCATACGATATTATGGTTTGAGAGGCGTAGCGAAGGCATCACAAAGGGCTCGTCACCCGTCAGCACGGATACAGATCTCACCGTATGCGGCTCAATTGCTGGCCGTCAGCTCGAATACAGGTCTCACCGTACTTGGCTCAATCACTAGCCATCAGCTCGAATACAGATCTCACCGTACTCGGCTCAACTCATGCTCTAGTTGCTGTGAAGGGCTCGTCGCCAATCACAGACCTTAGAGTATACTCGAAGACACTACAGAGGACTCGTCGCCCGTCAGCACGAATACAGGTCTCACCGTATTCGGCTCTCGCCGAAGATGTCGATAGCTCGAATATAGTGTCCTTACCACCATAATCGGCTCACGAGTCTGGTTGCTCACTGGTCACTACGGGGAGGCACGTGGCCTCAGCGTAGGCCGATAGCTCGACCACGGTGTCCCATACCACCATGCCCGGCTCATGAGTCTTAGCGGATCGAGGACCAGGGGTGGTTAAAAGGGATTTCACTGGTAAGTTTGGTACCCTAGGTTCAAGCAGTAGTAGTCCAAACATGGTGAACATACATTAGACAGATCGGGTTACTTGACGAGCTCGGCTAGCTCCAGCGCACAACAAGTTGAACGACATGAAGTGCATAAGCACTTCACGTGGCCAACCACTATCGCCAACCGAAGTACGACTTGGGTTCGTCGAACACATCTCACGTGGCAAATGAATCACAGCCACAAATTCAATTCTGGTACCGATTGTCTGGACTATAATCATAGCCCCAAACACAATCAATTTCAGATAGATAAAGTAGTAATGGATCAAGATTCAAATCATACAATCAAAGTCTGGTATTATCCGTTTAGGGCTGCCAGGGCTGTTGCACGCACTCGTTGCTCCACTCCCCCATCACCCATGATGGATCATACAACGTAAATATGAGTTTAAACATATGCATTACATAGATAAAATCATAAAAGCAGTTGAGCATGTTATGAAGCACAACACAAGCATGAGTTTGTACATATTCAATTCCAAATCACACAACTATTCAAGGAAAACATATACATAGTTAAAAGAAGTTGAGAATCATATCTCAACACCCTTATACATTACAATTTGCTAACTACTACTCATTCATACATTTCAAGAAACACTTTAAAAAACATACATCAACATACATAACATATGTTGATCACATAGGCATTAGACAAATCCTTTCACTAGGGAGTTGCCCCAATCATAACACGCGTACACCCACGACGGATAGTCATGGAAAGTAGGAATCCAAGTTCCATATTCATTTGAACATTTTCACAAACACTTGGGCTACACATTTCAACATATATAGCGTATAGTGACCGTGGCGTGATTCAGGGCAAATCCTTTCGTCAAAGGGGTCCCGCCAATACAACAATCATATATCCATGACAATTAGTCATGGCGGGCTCGAATGCGAATTCCATACTCATTCAGTCATTTTCACAAACACTTAGAATACATTATTACAACATACATGGTGTATTTTAACAAAACATGTATTAGGGCTATCCTTTCGCCAAGTAAGTATTTTGTCCATGTATAATATATTCATACAACAAATAATCATGGCAAATACATCTCTAAAATTTATACGTATACGATACTTTCTAGAATACGCAATTTCAACATACATAGTGTATATAAGCAAAACATGTATTAGGGCGAGTCATTTCGCCAAACAAGTATTTTATCCACATATAATATATTCATACAACAATTAATCATGTCAAACACATTTCCAAAATTTGTATGTATACGGTACTTTCTACAAATACCTAGAGTATGTAGAATTCCATATTTTTCATCTTTAATCGAAACGGAAAATAGACAGCACTTTGTACATGTGCAATTGCATACAGATCATGAATCTATCATTATCTGACATTGAAAGCGTTGAAAACCATAACCTATACACCTAAAGTCCGCACCTTTTGTCGTAGAATCGTAACGAAGTCGATAGGTTTGCTAAGCTTCTGTATTCGGCAGTTTGGCAACCTATAGAACGAAATAGGTTAGCTATTTCATAACCTACAACTATCTAAACCCCAAAACAGATTAGGGTTAGGGTTTCTTACCTAGAAATGACGCTAGAATCGCCGGGAAAGCGATTAGAATGAAGTGGTGGAACTTGTATAGCGGCAGGGAAGAGTAGCAGGGAGATTCTCCTACTGATCCCACACTTTCTCTCTTTTCTCACTTCTCTCTCTAAGGTTTCTCTCAAATTCGTATGGGTGCAATGAGAGAGGGTTTAAGGTCCTTATATAGTCTAAAAACTCACCGAAATAGACTCCAGGTCAAAGTATACTTAGGTTATAACCAAAGCGGGACTTTTCCAGCTCAACGAAGGACTTCTGGCGGGCCTCCTTGAGCCAAAGGTCGGACTTAAGCTCACTAACGCTGGATCTACGTTCTATTAAGTTTTCGTTTCAGTGGAATTTCCAGATCACGCGTGGCGGACCAGTTTCAGTTCAACAGTCAGCGGATCTCGATCGGAGATTCCAAGTACATGTAAATGTGTATGAAATTTCTCCTGATCCGAGGGTGTAATTTGATCTGATTCTGACGGTCTGGTTGCTTAAAACTGATCCGCAAGTGAGAGGTGCTAGATTACTATTTAAGATATTTTATTTTGAATTAATTTTGCATTTCTCACACTTTTCACTCCGAGCTCAAGCGAATAGCGCTGGGACACTATCTGGATTTGATTTCCGAGATGGTTGTCAAGCCCAGCGAGGCGGTCCTAGTTCCTTAACTTCGTGTTAATCGGACTTCCGACGTGCAGTCCAAATTCGATACGGAGTTTTGAGATGCTCCCAAGAGCAGCCGGGTAATGAGATTGATCCTAGATTTTAGGGTAACCTAGCGTCAATGATTTTACAAGTTTTGGGTCTTGCAGATCGTATTTAAAGTGATTGGTGCTAATTTCACAGGCACTCTAGTTTAACACTAGCTAAATCTCGCCTAATTTCTAAAGGATTTAGTCCTGAGTGATTTCGGTCTGAGGTGGTACTTAGACCTTTGTAGCAATGTTTAGTTTAAGTATTATTCTTCATCACCTAAACTTTAAGGTAGTGTCTAATGTGAAAGTACTTAAATTTTTTTTTAAAAAAAAACAAGGTGGTGAAGGGTGGGATTTGTGAAGGAAATGGGTTAAGGAGCGATTTTAGACTGTGGGATTCAGTTCTGACAAGTTAATAAGGTGTTAAGATCGACCCATCGCCTAAGGACGTCTAATCCCAGGTTGGTAAAAATTCGGGATGTTACAACGTCGTGGATCGCGGACAACTCAGGGGGTAAGGCAAGCCTATAGGCCACAGTGCCCATGCGCTCGGTAATCTCAAAAGGTCCAATAAATCTCAGGGTGAGCTTGCCTTTCATACCAAAACGAACCACGCCCTTCATAGGCGAGACCTTGAGATATACTATGTCCCCAATCGCGAACTCGAGGGGTCGACGCCGACGATCAGCAAAACTCTTCTGCCAGCTCTGAGCTGTGCGTATCCTCTGCCTGATAACATTAATAACTTCCGACGTCTGTAGCACAAACTCGGGACCTAAGAGACGATGCTCTCCAACCTCGGTCCAACAACTAGGAGATCTGCATAGTCTGCCATAAAGTGCCTCAAAAGGAGCCATGCCGATAGTCATCTGATAACTCTCGTTGTACACGAACTCGGCGAGGCGCATATGCTCATCCCAACTGCCCGCAAAGTCGATCACACAAGCCCTAAGCATATCTTCAAGGATCTGGTTGACCCTTTCGGTCTGCCCATTCGTTTACGGATGATAAGCGGAGCTGAGATGCAAAGTGACCCCTAGCGCCTACTGGAAACTCCTCTAAAATTGAGATGTAAATATGGAGTCTCGATCTGAAATGATCGAAACTGGGACGCCGTGCAGTCTCACTATCTCCTCAATGAATATCCTCACCAACCGGTCCATAGACTAGGAATCACGCACTAGAATGAAATGAGCTGACTTCGTCAGATGATCGACGATAACCCGGATGGTATCATGACCGCGCTGAGTCCTTGGCAAACCTGCGATGAAGTCCATTGATACGTGCTCCCACTTCCACTCTGGAACGCTTAATGACTGCAAGGGACCAAGGGGGTCTCTGATGATCGGCCTTGACATGCTGGCATGTGTCACACTCGACCACAAAACTTGTACTCTGGCGCTTCATCTCTGCCAGAAGTACTACCTCCTCATATCACGATACATCTTCGTGGAGCCCGGGTGGGTGGTAAGTCTCGATCAGTGTGCCTCGGTCATCAGATCACGACGCAACTCTGGCACGTTCGGGACACACAATCGGCCTCTGAAGCGTAATCCACCATCGGAACCAATCTGCCAGTCTAACTGCTCAACGGATGCGACCTCTACTCAGTACTCCTGAAGTGACTCGTTCATCTGCTGAGCTTCGATCACCCTACCCACCAAAGATGGCTGAATCGATAAGCTCGAAAGCTGAACAATGGAAGACTGCAGGCCAAACTCAAAGTCATACTCTAAACATCCTCGAGCATTTGCCACTCTCGCACCATCATCTGTGCCACCAGGCCTCGTGGCTGACGGCTGAGCGCGTCCGTCACCACGTTTGCCTTACTCGGGTGGTATTGAAGGTCAAAATTATAGTCTTTCAGCAACTCTATCCATCGCCTCTGTCGCAGGTTTAACTCAGACTGCGAAAATAGATACTTCAAGCTCTTATGATCCGAGAAGAGCTCGAACTTGACCCCATATAGATAATGCCTCCACACCTTCAGTGTGAAGACAACTGCTGCAAGCTCCAAATTATGAGTGGGGTAGTTTAACTCATGGACCTTAAGATGGCGCGAGGCACACGCTACTGGCTTCCCGTGCTGCATCAGTACAGCACCCAAACCAATTCTAGAGGCATAAATAAAAACAACAAAACCCTCACTCCCATCAGGAAGAGTGAAAACAGGAGCGGACTGAGGCGGTCCTTCAACTCTGTAAATGCCTTCTCGCAAGCATCACTCCAGATGAGGTCGGCACCCTTCCGCGTCAACCGGGTCAGCGGTACTGCAATATGGGAGAAACCGTTGATAAACCGTCGATAATATCCCGCTAGACTAAGGACGCTGCGAATCTCGTACACGTTCGTGGGCAAGCCCCACTGACATACTGCATCAACCTTCGAAGGGTCCACAGCGACACCCTTCCTCGTCACTACGTGACTGAGGAACTTCATCTCCTCCTGCCAAAACTCGCACTTCTCTAGCTTTGCATACAGCTGGTGGGCACGAAGGGTCTCAAGCACAATCCGTAGGTACTCAGCATGGTCCTCTCGGGTCTTCGAATATACAAGAATATCATCAATGAATACCACCACGAACTGATCGAGGAACGGCCGAAAAACCTCGTTCATCAGCTGCATGAATACGGTGGGTGCATTGGTCAGTCCGAATGACATAACTAAAAACTCGAAATGACCATAGCGTGTCCGGAAAGCCGTCTTCAGAATGTCCTCCTCTCAGACCCGAATCTGATAGTAACCGGATCGCAAGTCTATCTTGGAAAAATATTGTGCACCCTGCAATTGATCGAACAGATCATCAATACGGGGAAGCGAGTATCGGTTCTTGATGGTGACTCTGTTGAGCTCGCGATAGTCCACACAGAGCCGCAACGAACCATCCTTCTTCTTCACAAACAATACCGGGGCTCCCTAAGGTGAACTGCTGGGACGAATAAAACCTAACTCCCGGAGCTCATTCAAATGCTCCTGCAGTTCCCTTAACTCTAACGGTGCCATCCGGTAGGGCACCTTCGAGATAGGTGCGACACCGGGCACGAAATTAATCTGGAACTCCACCTGCCGACGCGGCGGTAAACCCTCGATCTCCTGAAACACATCCGCGTACTCACAAACAACTGGTAGCTGATCAATACTCTCTGCCACAAAATCCTCAACGACCGAAGTCAAGAAACTAGATAACGATTCTCCTCTGGGCTCAGCGACGAACTAGAATACCGGCAAGCTACGAATGTGAAACGTAACTGTCCTCACTGCACAGTCAAAGACGGCACGATACTCTGCAAGTCAGTCCATACCTAGAATCACATTAAATCTTGCCATCGGCATCATGAATGGATTGGGAGGGAGGAACATCTCGCCCACTAACACCGGGTAAGAAGGACAGCAATGGGTCAGCACAATAGACTTCCTCATGGGAGTCGAAACGGTCAAGGCCTCGGACATGGCCTCTGATGGAATACCGGTCGATCGACAAAACTGTTCGGCCACAAAAGAATGGGAAGCGCCAGAATCAAACAAAATATGAGCAACATAAGCAGAAACAAGAAGAATACCCTCAACAACTCCATCGGTCGATGACTGCGGATCCTGGCCTGGCGCCTGATGCGTAGAATAAAAGTGGCCCTGAGCTGGTAGGGGAAGCAACACGGAACACTGAGGGTCCTAAGATTGAGCCTGCTGGGCTGCTATATATACTGGACCCAAGGATCGAACAACATACGGATATCCCCTCTACTGGTGTTGTGGCTGCTGCTGTCTCTGTTTTTGCTGTCTCTGCTACTACTGTCGCTGCTGAGGAGGTCTGCCTGGCTGCCTCTGCTGCTGAGGAGGGGCCCTAGGAGCGGCGAGTGGAAGTTGAGCTCTTTGCTGCTACTGAGGAGGACGAGGAGGAGGCAACTACGGTGGCCTCTACTGCTGAATGGGGAGGGGGCACTTGCGCCTCCGATGGCCGGACTGTCCACAGCTGAAGCATACACCAGAAAAGGAGCCGGTAGATGAAGCGGCTGGCGGTGCTGATGATGAGGAAGAAGCTACTGTCTGAACCGCAGGTTGCTGAAATTTGATCTACCCCTCCATCTCTGCTGACGGTGCCGCTTAGAACTGCTGGCTGGTGCTCTCCTCTTCCGGTATCCACCGGAACTCTGCTCCCTCGACCTCTGGCTCATAGCCCAGTCCTCCTTATAAACCAGTGCCCGATGGACTACCTGGTCAAATGTCTCCAAACAGTGCCCTACCACATGGCTACGAAGGGCAGGGCGCAAACCAATCACAAAACGACGGGTTCTCATCTTCTCATCGCTAGTGAGATGAGGAATAAATCTAGATAAGGCCAAGAAACGGGCCTCATACTGAGATACAGTCATATTGCCCTGCACTAGGGTCTCAAACTCGATCACCCGCTGAATCTGAACATGCTCAGGGAAAAACTTCGGGTCGAAGCGGGTCACAAACTCCTCCCATGTCCAAACGAACTGAGCCCCGACCATCCTGGACATGGATGACCACCAGTGACAGGCTTCACCCTGAAGAAGGTAGGTGGCAAGGGATACTCTCTGGCCTGCATGACACTGTATAGTGTCAAAAATCCTCGCAACCTCAGTGCGATAAGCCTCAGTTGCAGAAGGGTCAGGATCACCACTAAACCTCGGAGGATCATGCTGTTGGAACTCCCAGCCTATCGCACTAGCATGCGGTAAGTCAGACTGCCCGGAACCTCAGTGGTAGCTGGCTGACGGGTTTGCAATGCGATGGCAACCAGCTGCTGAAAATGGTCAGCTCCTATAGGTACTGTCGAAAAGGTAGGGGCGGCACTCGCCTTAAGCGGAGGCACGGGTGCGGCCGTTGGAGCAGGAGCCTCCGAAACCGAAACAGCAGACTGAGGAGGGGGAATAGGTGGGGGTGTAAGTGCTATAGTTTATATCCCTGTTTGTTGTCAAATTTATGGTGCCAAAATCACTGTTATATATCTTGCATAAGTGAAGCTCTCTCAAAGATCAACATTCATGAACAAGCTAAGCTCACAACAAGCTAAGCTCACAACAAGCAAAGCTCATGAGTACAAAGATCAAACTTAAATGCAAGAACTACTCACAAGACATGACTCAAGCTGCAAGACTTCAAGAAGAGTACAAGACAGTTCATAAAGAACTCAAGACACTTTTAAGATTGAGCTACATCAAGATTTCAAGATTGAACTACATCAAGACTTCAAGGCTCATACTTCAAGGTCACTAGTTCCTAATGTTTCAATGTCCTTACTTCATGGTTAAGGTTTGACTGACCTTAGGTTGACCTTAGAAGTAGGTCACTTTGGATACATAAATCGAATGTTTATTTTACATATGTTTGGTTTGTTCTTCGACTAGTCCTAGAGTTTCTTTGACCAGTCTAAGAAATTCCTCGATCAGTCGTAAGTTTGTTACAAAAATCGGATAATTTCTGTTAGGCTTCGACTAGTCCAGGATTCTGTTCGACCAGTCGAAGGAACAGTGTCGACTGCATCTTCGACCAGTCGAAAGTCTTCGACTCAAAGTCCAGCGATGAATTTTAAGTTCTTCGACCAGTCGAAGGAGACCTTCGACCAGTCGAAGGTGACCTACGACCAGTCGAAGGAGTCCTTCGACTAGTCGTAGAATGGTCAAAGCTTATCGCGCCTGATTTTTCAAATATTTGTTATTTCTTCGACTAGTCGAAGAGCTCTCTAGACCAGTCGAACACGCGATCTGCTCACCTATAAATAGAGCACGAATCTCAGAAGAAATAATCGAATTAATTAATCCATTCAAGCCAATCTTCGTCGAACTTCTAAGAGATAATTCTGTGCTCCATCTAAGCTAAGTGTGCTTATTTAATATTCTCTTTCCTTAGCTTTATTTAATTGATTTTGTTTCTGCTATTCCAATCTAATTTGATAAGAGGAATTGTTATTCCCTTTCTTTGGAATCAAAATCAATTAAGGCAAGCCCTACTTGGTTTAATTTAAAATCTATTAGAATTAGAACCATTGTAATTGAGTACTGGACATTGAACTTGGACATTCAATCATCTGCTCTAACTTGGTTCTACCGGGCTACTACAACGAAGGAGATAATCAGGTATTTTACATTTAATTGTAAATTCCTTTCTGTTTTGGTTTCTTTTAAGATTTGCCAAAAAAATCTTGTTATATTGGTTATCTGAGGAGAGCCAGGAAAACTCAGAAGTGGGGTTTTTTTTAATTGTATAAGCCCACAGATAAAGACACAATTGTAAAGGTTTTTGGTGAACCTGGGAAAACCTATTTTGTTAGTGAACGCTAATATCCCCTGTGTGAGGATATTAGGAGTGGAGTAGTATTTTGTGTGGCTGTTGTTTAACAGTTGGTGAACACACAGGCGAACCACTATAATCCCTTGTTGTGGTTGAATGATTTATACTTCTAATCTTTAATTATTCTTTTGTGGGATGTATGTATGGTGGTGAATGTTGTAATCATTTAATTCAAGCATTGTGAGAATTTTGTAATAGTTTAGAATTTATTTTCTGCTATTTCTTTATCAGCTTGATATTCAATTTCTTTTAAAAGTTGTTCCAGCAAGGTTGCCCTGCCATTTTTATGGTGTATGCTGTCCCTAGAATAATACATTTGTGATTACAATTTATTTCAATTCAGTTTGTATTTATTTCTTTATTCGTTTTTGGTTTGAGATTTGATACAAAGATCTTTCTAGAAATAAGGTTGTCCTACCATAAACTTTGGTTTTTGGTGAAAGGTTGTCCTTAGAACAACATTTGTATCAACCTCTCAAGATCTAAATTTTGAGGTTATTTCACTTTCCTGCATTGTGATTTAATTTGGCTATCATATTCTTTTTAATTCCGCTGTTATAAGTTTTATTTGACATTGTCCTATTCACCCCCCTCTAGGACATATAGCTAGGCCTTTTCAGGGAGAACCGGAGCAACTGGAGCCTCTGTAACCAGAACAACAAGCTGAGGAGAGGGGATAGGTGGGGAAACTGGAGCAACTGGAAGTACGAGCGCTACGGGCTCAACGGGGGGAGCAGGTCGGATCGGGACCTCAGGAATAGGATCCATAATAATGGGAGCAGGATGTGCTCGAGTAGGATGGGTACCTTGGGTGCCTCGTCCACGGGCACCATAACCATGGGTGCCACAACCATGCGGCATAGTGTACAAAATAACGACGACGTAAGGAATCAGGACAATTATAGGCACGATACAGAGCGAAAGGAAGAATCTCGGGACACTACTTGTCCTACGTACTTGGCAAACATGCGATGTTATCCTGAGTTATTCCAGAATTACTTGTTATGCTCTGATACCAACTCCTGTCACGCCCCAGACTCGGTAATCGGAATCACAAGGAACCCGATGGCCGGTTCTGGCCGTAACAGCCTCCATAGTACCCCATTCTCAGCTCCTGAGGCAGGTTCCGATCCTGGGATCCTACAAGGAAGATTTTTCATAACAATATAATATTACTAATATGAGCATACCCAAGATCACAGCAAGAACATCTGAGGATAATAAAGGCACACATCGCAAAATCCACTATAAATTTAAACTTTTACAATCATCTATAAGGTCCAAAAGGACATACATGAGACAAAAAGGAAAGGAGAGAAAGGTCGGCAACACTGGAGTCCTCAAATGCTCAGCTCTACTCCATGCTTTGCTGCTACGACGCCTGTCTAGAATCTCCTACACGCATCAATCGTGCATAAGCTTATAGAAGTTCAGAGGGTGGTGTAGATGTGTGACAATAGTGCACAGAAGAATAGGAGGAGGTGCAAGATGGGAAACATGCTCAATGAGGATATAACCACCCTTACCAAGGCTTATCATGAATACGATGCGATGAGTACTGGATGCCATACCAAGACAATGCATGAAGGGGCTTACAAGGCCACACCCCTATCCAACCGACTACACGACAGTGAGAGTCGCGGCCTAACGGTATAAGGCCCTCGTGCGCTCATATATTCCACCCGGTCATGGCGTTGGAGCAGATCCTTGGTACCATGAAAGTTTTGAGAATTTTACCCATGGGCATCCTATCCACCCGGTATGCTCAACTAATATTTTCGGTGTCCACACATACGACCATCCCCGAATATTCTTATGGAGGTAAGGCCCTGATGAAGCAAGGGCGGATACCCACATGCTGTGCAAATGCCAGATGCATGAATCACACAATCACTCATGCATTAATCTCAAGCATCCATCATGCTCCAGAGGGGAAAACTCCACCCCTTGGGGAGATACCAACATACCCTACACAATGGCACAACTATAACCAATTATACCTTAACAAGCATGCATATGATGCGTATGGGAGTGGGCCATGAAGATGAATAGAGATGCCAATGAGGTGAAGATGAACTCTCTACCTAACCATAAAAGGTATAGGTACTTAACCAATTTCCTCATAAGGAATACAACCTCTAGTGGGGGCCCATTTACCTGGGGTAGCCCACGAGACTAAGGAGAACAATGATATGAGCTTAAATAGATGAGACGGGCCTAGTAAGGGTCTATGGTGGGCCTTTAACCACCCATAGAAGTCCATGGGCCTACCTTAGGGCCACCAATGTGGACATCCAACCATAATTGGTCCTCAAGAGATAGCCCATCTCTAATTGATCACGGATCAAGGTCCAAGGCCCACACAACATTAGAAATAAGAAATGGGCAGCCATAAACATACCACATACACTCATGCTGGGCTTTAGAAAGGTGACCCAAGGCCTATCCAAAACATGGGCCCAAGGAAAACACACATAGCCCAACCCATACATACCACTATGGGCCCATAGGGGAAGGGTTAGGGCCCAACATAAAGGCCAATAATCCCATATTTTGTGATGGCCTAATGGGCAGCCCATTGCTCAAACCATATAGGTAAATGTCAGGCTCTTAGTCAAGTAAGGTTGGGCCTACAACCCGACCCAAGTATAAAGTTGATTTGGTGGGCAATCAAAGGCCCATTTACTTGTGTAACCTGGCCCATTAGCCCAACACAATGGTATGGTAAAAGAAAATGGCCCAATAGTATTCTAAAATATAAGGGAGCAATAAATGCCCAATTTCCTCAATATGGTGGCCCCCATAATCATGGCCCCAATGGGCCCTAAAATATCAGGGATGGGTCCCCAACTAATCATACATAAAGCCCAATGGGCTGAGACCCAAAAGTTCTAAAATAATAAAGGGGACAATAATGTACAGGAAATTTCTGCAATGCATGTTGTTGTCCTAAATTTGGGCACTCCATTAGAGTGGGTCTAGGGCCTCTAAAACTCTGAAAATTATGGGTTCAGGTCCCTCATCATGCATACAATAAGAGAAAATACAAAAAGGTGGCCCACCATCAAAGGAAACATTTTTGAATTATGGTTTTTATCAAGGCATATTGCTGGACTGCACAACAGAGGAATCTGGCAGTCCAATCATCTTGGCCCATTCTTTTGGATGCCAAATGGGGTCAATTGGGGATAAAATTTTATAGAGTGATACTTCCATAGGTGGACCACACTCCCAAAAATTTCAAAATTTTTAAATATTCTTAAGTATTTTAATTAATTTAAACAAAACAGTCTGTCCAAAAAATGGGACAAACCTGGACATCCCAACATGGTGGGCCAATCCAGCCCTCATCACGGTGTGTACGGGGATCCATTGGCCTTGAAATTTGGTAGGTATGTCCTATCATGAGTGGACCACAACTATACAAAATTTCAGAATTTTTAGACATCTAAAAATATTTTAATTTATTTAAAGAAATCAATCTATCCTGAAAATCGGACTGATCTGGACACCATATTGTAATGGGCCGGTCCAGCCACCACCATAGTGTGTACAGGTGTCCATTGGCCCCAAAATTTTGTAGGTGGGTTCTACCATAAGTTCACTACCTCCCTGTAAATTTACATAATTTTTAGACATCCAAAAGTATTTTAATAAATTTTGGAATTTCAACCTGTCCAGGGTGGAATGTTGCTGGAACAATGCAGAAAATCCAGACTGTCCACCTCACTTGGACCACACCTATGGACACTAATGAAGGTCAGATGGGGCTGAAATTTGGGGGACATCAAGATGAGTTTGCCACCTTTCAGAAAAGTATATCTGATGGGTACAAAAGGTCCCCCAATCAGTCCCAAATTCAAGCTCAAAGTCCAACAAAAATCTGTCCAGAAAATTTCTGGGCAGCAACATGCACATGAAATAAAATGAGCATAGGAACCAAAATAAGAGGAAATCACCTTATGAAATTTGAGTTGTGGTCCACCTCAGTGGGCCCCACAAATATTCAGACCTAATCCATACCATAAAATCCATTGCATATGTCCAAAAAGGAGCAAATGGGGCACCTATGTTCATAAAGTGAACAGACATGGGCTTCCACTTTCTTTGGATGGTCTGGATACTTCCAGGCCACAAGGTGGGACACACACATCTGAGAATAATAAATTAACAAAAGAATAGTAAGATTCGGCCACAAGGGAAGGGGCTCCGCCACATTGAGGCCCTTTCCTTCATCACAAACCACACATATAACTATATTGATGGGATTACAAGATCTACCCATGCATGCATCTTCTAATCAAAATCCAATGGTGGAGATGCCATCTCTACCAAGGATCAAGGGTCTAGATGATCCACAAACCTATAAATCAAAGAGAAATCTCATGATGGGGTTCATGGAGAATGACCCCATTATGGCAATCATGCATGCATAAAGTGGGTTGTTAGCCACACTCATGGAGTCATGTAGGACCTCCACCATTGATTGGTGGGTCCTACACACTCCCAATCAAATGAAAAAGGTTGATACAAGAGGAAAGGAAAGAGACAAATCCCATGAATCACCCACCTTGAAACTTCAAGATTCTCCTATCTCCAAGCTCCTTAAGCTCCAACGGTTATAGATCTATGGTTGAGATCATGTTCCAAGGGCTAGATGATGGGGGATTAGAGGGAGAAGGGGCTAGAGAAGAGAAGGAGATGGAAGGAAAGTTGCTGAAAATTCCAGCAATGGAGGGAAATGAGAGGGAGGGAGAGAATAAAGAGAGATAAAGAGAGACCATGATGGGTTTATAAGAGAATCCATCATTACCATAGGGAGGAGTTTACAAAGTTGTAGGTTAGACTAGGCCTCTTGGTGGTGTTTGTGGTTGGTGGTGTTTGTGGTTGGTGGTGTTAGTTCTATGCAATTGTGTAGTGTGTGGGTAGTGTACCTTAGAACTTGTGCCAAGGGCGATGGTGGTCCACATGCATTCCACTTAAGTGGGCCACATGATCAATGGTCATATAATAAAATTCACACAACTTTTGATCTATATATCGGATTTATGCGCAAGAAGCGGCGTTGGAATAACGGCGACAATGCGGTCGCAATGGCATAGGTCTCTGGTCAATCCGAGTCGGGTCTACATGACTGAACTCAAGGATGAACGCAAACACTATCCAAGGGTTGTGGGTCACCGGGATTCGACCGGTAGGACCGTGAGACCATGATGAATAAGATGCATACTCACACACACACATGCACACATGCGAACTTGAGTCGGGTCTCACAACCCCTGTAGTAACCATTAAGTTACTCAAACTGGTTGATTGTAATTGGAATAATAATGATTTGGCTAATCATGCATTCATAGCATATTGGCGATGACGGGTGGCTAATTCTGGATGCTGTAGCACGTACCCTTATGTTTAGTGGGGTATCGTTTCGCTAGCTCCCAGACTACCGACTATCGATACTTGGTTATTATGCTATACGAGTTATGCTACGTTAGTGACCTACGTACGAGATATGTACGATGACTTGTCACTATGTTGTATGAGATATGTTACGCTGGTGACCAGTCTTATGCATGGGTGACGAGCCTAAGTCCGACTGGATGAGCATCCCTTGGTCAATGTGCATTCACACATCCATACTTTAAAAAGATTGCATCATGTATTGTTTTGAATGCCTTGTTGTTTTTAACTATGCTTAGCTAAGGCGGCGGTGTGTAATGTTGAGGAAAATTCACACTGAGTTGGCTACTCATCCATCAAATATTTAACCATACAGGTAGAGCAAGTGGCCTAAATGATATTCATGTTCATATTATGAGGAGCAGGGTACCATTGTCGAAGATGCCTGATTGTGTTGCCAAGAGTTGTTATGTGCTTTTACAACTCAAGATTTGTTATAAGTTACCTTGTTTAACATGCGATATTATTTCATTTTGTAATTATAAGAATTGGGACATTGGTTTGTATAAGTCATTATAGGCAACCTCTTGTATATTCTGAATAAAATTACAAATTTTCCTTTATGCTGACTTGTCCATTCTACACTAATCTGCTAACTCTGATAATATATATATATATATGGAATTTGGTTCTCTATAGGTTAACACTCGAGTTTTTAGGAAACGAGTCATATACTCGGGTCTTGAAAACACGAGGCGTTACATTGGGGTTTTACCTCTTCCAAAGCTGGAAACGAGCTTAACTCCCTCTCACAAAGGTTGTTGGTGGAAGGAGACCCGAACAACCCTAAACATGCACAATACATCAAGTCAGAAACTCATTGACTTGGGGACTAATTAAACTCAACTTGTTGAGAGACGAGATAGTTCAACTCGCCTTCAATTCAAACTTGATTGAGGATCGAGTGCACCTGCTGTGAACTCGAACTTGTTATTATTAGAACCAAGCTGATCGAAACAACAACCATAACGGTCAGGAACTTGATGAACATCCACTGAGTCAACTCATCAGTGAGTCGAGACTCGACTCTTCTTCTCCTTCTTCTTCCTTCCTTCACAGCCGAAGGAGTCCCTAGACAGAGAGACTGCACGACTTAGTTTGACTTGAACAGTTGTATCTACTCAATATGCAAGGATGAATTTCTGGATTACTGGCCCACCAAGTGGCCGGTTTGGATAAAAGTTTAAAGGCCTTACACAGGTGTGTGGTTTTTCGATTGGGCGATGAAGATGACCCCAACACCAATGGTAAATCGAGGTTGGGGAGGTCATCCATTACCAAAGCTTTTGGATGGACCAGATGGGTCTCTGAAAGATCGTGGGGCCCACCTTTTGGAGAAATATTAGTGATATCTCAATGGTTCGCGAGAAACTCATTTCCGCACGATATCTCTTGCACTGAGGAGATGACTCATGAGAAATCCAACCTGCAGTGAAAGGAGCCTTTAGATACCCTAGTTTCGATGCCTAGAATGATCTGAGAAGGTTTCTAGAAACCAATGAATGGCTGTGATCGTACCAACCAATCAAAATTGAAAGATTCCCTTTGTTGGAGAAGAGGAGAGGAAGAAAAGATTTTGGACCAAGGAGTATTGCAAATAGAATATTTTTGTATACTTCGAATTATGAAAGTAGATATTACAATGCTTTGAATTGTTGGAAGGGAAGATTTCTCTCTTACCTCCCATGTACATGAAGTCATTTTTTATAGACTCTTGAGGAAGAATCTACATATAAGAGTAAATGCACTACAACTTCCTATAAAGAGCATTAATTACCTAGGAAACTCAAAAGATACTTTCTAGACTAGACTAGGGACACTTTCCATATATTTCTCAAATATTTTTTATTTTTAAATTATATTTTCAACACTCTCCCTTAATTTGAAAATCTTGCAATCCCATCATTTTTCTGAATTTGATGAATTTTTCTATAATCACGGCCTTGGTAAAAATATTTGCGAGTTGATCTTCTGACCTGCAAAATTTTAGCTTGATTTGTCCTTCTTCAACTAACTCCCTAATGAAGTGATGGGGTATCTCAATGTGCTTTGATAAACTATGGAAGACTAAATTCTTTGTCATAGCAATTGTTGACATATTGTCACAGAAAATAGAAGTAGGCAATTTTTGTTTATTTTGTAAATCACCCAAAATCCTTTTAATCCATATAGCTTCACATTCTATTCTAGTAGCTAAAATATACTCTGCTTCAGCCGATGGCAACGCAATTGTCTTCTACTTCTTTGATGACCATGAGATAACCTTTGATTCCATACATAATACATATCCTGAAGTACTTTTTATATCATCAATTGATCATGCCCAATTACTATATGTGAATACAATAAGCCTGTTATCTTCTTCTATTGAGTATTTGATGTTGTAACTTTTGGTCCCTTAGATGTACCTTAAAATTCTTTTTGCAGCTTCAAAATGATTCTTGTTAGGCTCACTCATGAATCTTGACACCATGTTAATTGTGTATACAATATTCGGCCTAGTATTTGAAAGATAGATCAGTTAACCAACCAACTTTCTGTAAATTGAGGCATCGACCTTCTGTGCTCCATTCTTTGACAACTTCTAATTTATAGTCGTTGGAGTTGCTACGGATTTGCATTTTGACATGTTAAATCTCATTAAGAGATCATTAACATACTTTTCTTATGAAGTAAATATTTTTTCATGGTTTTACCTTAATTGGATGTCAAGGAAGTATCTCATAAGGTTGAGATCAATCATCTCATATTCCTTCATCATTGCCCTTTTGAATTCTTTTATCATCTTTGGACTGATCCTAGTATATATCAAATCATTAATATAAAGGTAGACTATAAAAAAAATATGTGTTCCTTCTTTCTTCATATATAATAATAGCTCACTTGGACTTCTTTTGAAGCTGTTTTGATGAAAGTATGTGTCGATCTTATTGTTTCATGCTCTTGGTGCTTGCTTTAACCCATATAGAGTTTTTTTTTTAGTCAATATACCTTTTCTTCTTTTCCTTTCACCACATATCCTTGTGGTTGCTCAACATATACTTCTTCTTTAATTTCTCCATTAATAAAAGCGATTTAACATCAAATTGAAAGACTTGTAATTTTAATTGAGCTGTAAGTGCCAAAACAATCCTTATGGTTTCCATACTTCTGAGATGAGAAAATGTTTCATTAAAATCTATACCTTGTTGTTGAGAATAGAATTTTGCCACCAATTGAGCTTTGTGCTTCTGGATCAAGCCATCTTTATTATAATTGGTCTTGTAAATCCATTTTAAGCCTATGACATCTTTTCCTTTAGGTAGATCAATTAGCTCACATGTGGGATTCTTCTCAATAAATATATTTTTTTCATTCATTGCCTTAATCCAAGCTTCTTGTTTTACTAATTCTTTAAATATATGTGGCTCATATACAAAGAAGGCAACATCACATTTATCATATATTTCTCTTAGAGAACATACATTCCTTGGAGGTAAATCAAAATATGATGAAGCTGCTTGATGGGCTTGAAAAATTGCTGGAGTTTGAATTTGGTGTAGTGGGGCTTTCTGGAGGAGAATACAGATCTGTAGTCACCTTTGGTATAATTTTAGGTTCTTCAAATGTCTTTGGAACATGGTTTTGTTTCTCATCCCATTTCCATCCTGTCATTTCATCAAATACCACATATATAGAAATCACCAATTTACTGGTATTATAATGGCGATAGGCTTTGGAGTCTTCACTATAGCCTATAAATACGAATTTTTCTCCCTTTTCTTCTAACTTTTCTTTTACTTTTTGTGATGGAATGTGAGCATATGCAATGCATAAAAAAACTTTGAAATATTTTACCGATGGCTTTTTCTGATGCCATGCTTCATATAGTCATGTTCCTTGGTACTTTTGTTGGAGATCTATTGAGAATATAGACTGCCATGTGTACAACTTTCACCCAGTAATCATTTGAAAGCCCTTTTCCTTTTTAGCATGCTCTGAGCCATTTTTATAATTGTCCAGTTCTTTCTTTCCGCCACGCCATTTTGCTGTGGAGTGTATCTAGCTATTAGCTCTCTTTTAACTTGCAGAAATTTCAAAATTCTTTTGATATGAATTCTTCATCATGATTTGTCCTTAGAACCTTCAAGAATTGGCCACTTTGTTTTTCTATAAATGCTTTGAATTGAAAAAAAAATGGTGAAAACCTCTTACTTTTGTTTAAGAAAATATATCCACATCATCCTGCTATAGTCATCAATAAAGATTAGAAAATATCAATTCTTGTTAAAACATAGTGTTTGTGTAGGGCCACAAATATCAACATGTACAAGCTCAAGAAGAGCTTTTGCTCTCTATGATGAACTCATAAATGGAAGCTTATGAAATTTACCATAGATGCAACTTCACAAACTTTATTTTTTTTTGTTAATAAAATGTAGACCAATCACCATATATAGTCTTCTGCTTTAGCAATTTTAGGCCTCTAAAATTTAAATGTCCATATCTCAAATTCTATAACCAAGTTTCATCAATATATTTAGATTTTAATGCAAAATTTCTTTTTAGTGGCATGTTGAGAGGGAAAACCTTGTTTGATGTCATTTTCACTTTTGTCACAATTTTTTTATTCTTCTTATCTAAGATCATGCATTTATCTTTATCAAAATTGACCGAATATCCTTTATGAATTAATTGTCCAACATTTAGCAAAATTTGAGCCAAGCCAAGAACATAAAGAACATCATGGATAAGTTTAGAATTACATCTCTTTGTTTGTACGGCTATGACTCCCTTTCCTTTAATATTTTGAAGTTTTCTATCTCTAAGCTTTACTTGAGAATGTATTTTTTCATTCAAATCAACAAAACAACTCCGATTTCTTGTCAAATGGTTCCTACAACCAGTATCCAAATACCAAATATCATTTGATTCTTCTTGAGTATTCAAACAAGAATAAAATAAAATTTCTGATTTTTCTGTCTTTTCAGAAAATTTTTCTTCATTCTTTATCTTATACTAACAATCTTTATCTATGTGGCCTGATTTTTTTTTAAAAAAAATTTAAAATTTTAATTTTTTTTTTTTTTTTTTTTTTTTTTTTTTGCATATGTTGCATTTGTTGTAGCAACAATCTTTTTCAACATGATTAGACTTTTTGCAAATAGAGCATTGAGAATCATTTTGCTTGTAAGCTCTTGGATTTATTTGATTGTTGAAATCAGACTTTCCTTTACCTCTTCCACGACCATGGTTAAGGTTTGTCCTCCTACGACCTCTTTTGGATTGACATCTTTGATTTGGATATGCCTCTTGACTTCTCTTGTCTACTTCCATATTGTTCTTTTCTGATATATTTATTTTAGACTGAAAAGCTTGTTCTACGCTTTACTCCACGAACCTACTTATCATTTATTCATGTGCTTGAAGAGAACCCATCAACTCACGTAAACTTAACTTGGATAAATCTTTAGATTCTTCTATAACAACTACTACATGATCAAATTTTACCGAAAGAGTTCTTAAAATCTTTTCCACAAATTTTTTATCTTGAATTGTATCTCTGTAACTTCTGATTTGATTAATAATGCCACAAACACGAGAGAAGCAAGTTTGAATTAACTTACCTTCCTTTATTTGTAAATTATCAAAATGTCTCCAAAGAAATTGAAGTTTTATAGTGATCACCTTTTCTGATCATTGAAATTCTTTCTTTAAAATCTCTCATGCTTCTTTTGAAGTTGTTGCAGGCATGAATCTAGGAAAGATGCTTTTGCTCATTCATTGTTAGATCTAAAGTAGGGCTTTGGCATCTTTCTTTTTATTATCCTTAAATGCTTGTTGTCTTGCATCCATCCATGTTGCTAATGCTGTTACATTCTCTGGTACTTCATAGCCATTTTCCACCAACTCCCACAAGTCTTGGGAGATAAAGAGAGTCTTCATTTAAATGCTCCAATAGTTGTGGCTTTCTCCTTCAAATATGGGCATTATATTTTGTAAATAGTTGAAGGTGTTATTGCTGGAACTTGCTGCCATATATGTTTCTTAAACCTTGATCTGATACCAAATTTGTTAGAGAAGAGGAGAGGAAGAAAAAATTTTGGACTGAGGAGTATTGCAAGTAAAATGTTTTTGTATACTTTGAATTATGAAAGTGGATATTACAATGCTTTAAATTGTTGGAAGGGGGGATTTCTCTCTTGCCTCCCATGTACATGAAGTCCCTTTTATAGACTCTTGATGAAGAATCTACGTACAAGAGTAAATACACTACAAATTCCTATAAGAGCATTAATTACATAGGAAACTCAAAAGACACTTTTTAGAATAAACTAGGGACACTTTCTAGATATTTCTCAAATATTTTTTATTTTCAAATTATATTTTTAACACCCTCCGCCCTCTCCTCTCTCACTGACAAGGAAAACCCTAATCCAAATAGAGGCTTGAGATATTTTGCATTCAATGGTCGTAAAAGCAGAAGAGCAGTGCTCCCGGATTGCCAGCTAGGCAAGATGAAACGAGGTTTCTATTTTTGGAAAAAAGACTCGTATAACTCTTAGTTTGTGCACACACACGTGCGAACCCATGTGTGAGACCCTAATAGCTTTGATTAGAATCTCCTTTCGAACACGATGGATGGTTCGAATAATTCTATGGATGATCATAGTGGGCCACAGTTGAAATGAACCGAAGTTTATCCATTTACACAACGAGTGGTGGGAAGAAAATTCAAAAGAAGAGCAAAGGGATTTCCTTTTGGGATTTTTCCAAATAACCTCGTGGTAATGCTAAACACCCAAAAAATTTTGAACAATAGCCCCTGATAACTTTTAAAAAAATTTTAAGACAATTTTCCTAAATACTTTTTGAGTTGAGCTAGAGCTTCACGGCAGCAAGGATTCAGATGGGGTAAACATTGTGGTGCTCATTATAATGTTTGTGAGAAATCCACACCGTCCACATGTTTTGCCAAATCATTTTATGATATGAGCCTAAAAATGAAGTAGATTCAAAGCTCAAGTGGGCCACACAACATAAAACAGTGGAGATCATATGCTCACAGTTAAAACATTCATAGGGCTGCACAAGCTTTGGATCAGGCTAATAATTTTATTCTTTCAGTTCATCCCTGTGGTAATGACCTTATAAACATTTAGGCCACTTTATTAATAGTTTGAATTGCATAAAAACATCACATTGGAGCCTATAAAGGTTTGAATGGTAGGTAATCCCTTTCCATTGGTTCCAGTCATGCGGCCCACTTGAGTTTCAGATCTGTCTATTTTTTTTTTAATTTTTTTTTTAATCTCATGTCTTTACATGATCTTCTAAAATGGGTGGATGGAATGCATTTCCCACAAATATCACGGTGGGTGTAACGTCCTGGATTTTCACTGTTTTGAATTTTTAAAAACTCTTGAAAATTTTTAATATAATTAACTTATATTATCACTTACTGACCATTAATACTCAATGTTAGTTTATACGCGGGTGGTACCAATAAAAAAACACACAAACCCAATTAATTAGCCGTAGGAAGCCAACAAATCCACCCGATCACGTAAACCTCCAATCTAGCCTTGTGAATTGTTCATCTAGGGACCAAATCTAGCCAACCTATGACTAACTAATCGAGACAACTGTAACTAAATAAAGACATACCTAAAGCCGAAAAGGCTAGGGGTCGGATCTTAATTAGCAAACCAAATCAACTCAGATACTCATTTAGCCTACGAACCAACAGTTTAGGGTGATTATGAATGAATTGTCATTTTTGCTAGTTGTGAATAGGCCACATTATGAACTTAGTTAATCCAAGCCCTAATAATTGCGCACAAGAAATCTTGATATCTAATTCATTCTAAAAATGCCTTGATTATCTAAATAAGCTCTAGACCACTCATTAGTGGGCCATTAAACCCGAGACTATAGAAAGACATTTGTCTTAGTGAGCTTGACGTCCATCGCGAGACATCGAGCCAATGTCGCATATTGAATTGGTCAACTTGGACCTGCAAGCCAAATGCATGAGATGTGTGAATGCCTTAAGTGAAAATTTGAAACTTAAGTGAAAGTACTTACTTTATTCTTTCATGAAATTGTGACGTTTGGACAGTCAATTCATGGCCAAAGTTGGAGTACTGACTAATGATATTTCACCACACATATACGTATAATCGTGGTCCCGATCGACCATTAGTGACTGTCGAACAGACTTCTGATCATACCATCGATTGATGCATCCAAATGACAGGACGATTGTGTATGTTCGTAGATCATCACTAGGACCAACTTTCAACGGTGGGTGTTGACTCCTATGCCCCGTAGTGGCCCCCAAAGGGTAGAAAAACACTCCCCTAGGGCTAATATAGTAAAAACCTAGCCCTTAGGGCTATTTACTCCAAATCTGGCACTGTATAAAGCCTTCACTTGGGCACCCCCTCCTTTTAACAAGAGAAAAGGGGAGAAAGGGAGAAGAAAAATAGGAGAAAGGAGGAGAGAGAGAGAGAGAGAGAGAGAGGAGAGAGAGAGAGAGCTTAGAGAGTGGGTGTTGGTGCACCTCCACCCTCTTATCACCTCTTTAGCTGCCTCGTCGTAACAAAAGCCATCATCGGAGCATTCTTGGCAATGATTGGAGGTAAGTGTTGAATCTCACTTATAATTTAGGGCTTAAATAGGTATTTTTCCATAATCTCACAAGCCTGTATGCTTGTTTAGGCCTTTAAACAATGTTTTCCAAATACCTTAACCCTACGAGTGTCGTGGGACAAGCAGATCATTACAACGTGCGAACTATTATGCCTAGGTTTCCATTTATCGACCCTTGAGGGTCTTAGTTAATGATGTCTTGTGTTGAATGGGTTGTAAAATCTAGCATGTTCATATTTCATGTTTAATTGTATTATGTGTCATTGGTTGTTTATGGATGTCTGCATGTTTGATAAAATACTCATGTGATTAAAAGTGTTATTCTAATGATGCTTACATGTTTGATTGAATGTGTTGATTTGTTGATGTTCACATGTTTAATTAAATTCTCTAGTGAATGTATTATTCTATTGAGGCTCACATGTTTGATAAAATGCTCAAGTGATTGTGTCGTTGAATATATGTTTTGATGGCATGACGAATTGCTAAGTCCGTAGTTAAGATTGCTTATGATGTGGGGTCAGTTGGCTAACCGCCCAAACTAAAAGGGTGGCCTGAGTTAGGGTGACCACCCTAGGCTTGTTTGATCAACCCGGGTTGAACATGGATGACCGACAGTAACAGGACCACACGGGTTGCCTGCACCCAATGACGGTTGTATCGGGGTTCTCCCACGTCAATCGAATTAGTCCAGTAGTCGTCTGATCATGTATTTTTATAATGTATGACACGATCAAATCGAATCTACAATACCCCGTTCCTAATGGATGAGTCTATTCATAACTGTTAATGCGATATGATCCTACTAAGACTCATGATCCGGGCATGGTGGTATGAGACACTGTGTCCGAGCTGTCGGCCTATGCTGGGGTGACAAGTCTCCCCGTAGTGACTAGTGAACACTAATGAAGATGATAGATCATCGTTTGAACTGCCCCATCAAATTACTTGACTGATGGTTCCGTGCTAGAGTATTGTTCGAATGACCCAGGCGTGAATAGAATTGGGTGATGAGCCCTTTCATTTATGTGTTTTAGTTTTATGTGACAAGCCCATACCCTGGAATTGAGTGATCATACCCGGTATTGGGTGACGACTCATATCGAGTTGATCCTCATACATTTGGATATCATGCCCTACATTTGGAATTGTTGATTCGTGATATAAATGGGTGATACTTAAATTTGGATCAATGGACACTGCTGAGGAGTCGTTAGTGCCGTAATGAGTCACGTGATCCAGATAAGGACTATTGATATGATGTCAGTATTCTAGTTTCACCAATATGCTAAATGAATGGAACTTAATAATTACTTGGCTAATATATGCATCAATCGCATTGCATTGATAGGTTGTTACGATTTGGCGTTGGAGTCGTGTGATGAGGGAGTGTTGACATTTGTGAAATAGGCGTTAAAGTTGCTTGTGAGAGAGTGTTGAATTGTGAAGTGCATGCATCATTTTATAATCTCATTCATACATTTAATAAGAGTATTTATGAAATACTTAATGTCTTATTTATCATTAACTACACTGATTGAGTCGATAACATGTGCAACTTAGAACTAATGGAACCACTGAGTTAGCTACTCACTCCCACATGGGACGATGTTTTAAAACACCAACTAGGCAATATTATTGATGTAGGTACTAGCAAGGCCTCTGGTGGATAGGCTTACACTTTCGTTGTGATGCTTCGGGAGCGTTGAAAGAAGCTGAAAGTCCTTTCGTTTACTTAATTTTGTGCATGTATATGTTAAAGTCGTGCTTATATGTAAGTTTTATTGTATGTTCATTGTGGCTTGTATAATCCCGATTTTAGGCGATCACCAGTATTGGAATTGTATTTTTGACCATTAGCCCTATATTTATGGATTTTTGTTATCTCCGTCTCGCTTTGGTTCCATTAAGTTGAATTGCGCAACTCTGATTATCTGTGTGTGAAATGAATTTGAATATGAATGAGGACACACGTGCGTTTTCATTTGGTTAACACCCGGGAACTCGAGACAGGAGTCTATGTACTCGGGTGCCGATTTTTGAGGCATTACAATGGGTCCAACAGAGTTTCCAATTACAGTAACTTGGTGCAAAAGGCTTTTGCTCGAAACCTGCGTCAATGTGATGAGACGTGATGCGGATTGGATAACAGGACTTAGCTAGAGATAGATGGCCTTGTGGGGTCCGCTATGATCTATGTATTTTATCCACACAATTCATCCATTTTGAAAGATCATTGTAGGGCATGAGGCCAAAATGAGACATATTAAAGGCTCAAGTGGACCACACCACAGAAAGAAGTGGTATTGAAAACCTACCATCGAAAACTTGTTATGGGCCATAGAATTTTTTTGATGCAACTCATTCTTTGGCCCATGATGCTAAATTAAATTCTGAATCCAATGGATGAAGTGGATTCAACACATATCCCACAATGAGCCCCACAACCCCTAACACATGACAACTTCGACACTTAACACATGACAATATCTAGACCTTTAACACATGACAACATCGACCCTTAACACATGACAACCACAACCTAGACCTTGACAACCTCGACCTTTAATAGATGACAACCACGACTCAGACCTTTAACACATGACAACTTCAACCCTTAACACATGACAACCTCATCCCTTAATAAATGATATATGTTTATTGTCTTATAAGGAAATACATTATAAAATCTAAATTCTATCACCTTCATTGTCTTCCACATGACAATCACAACTATACATCTCCACATCAAATCCCTTCCGATAATCACTTCTCCCCACGACAACAATCATGGCTATCCTTCTCTATACACAGCCAAATGTGGCTTCCATCTTTAAGAAAATGCTATTCTGCAAAAGAAAATAAAATAAAAAATCTATTAAAAATGCCTTTCCACCTATTAGCGGCTTCTACCTTTAAGAAATGTTGTTATCATAGTAAAAATAAAAATCATTTTTTAGGATTGTAGAAGTTAGTGGTGGTGCCCATACGTTAGAGAGTTGATGGCGATGACCTTATGTCGAAAAATATAATTAGAGGGGGTGGTGGTGGGTCCTTGGAAGACATGCATGAAAAGAAAGAAGAAGAGTCCTACGAAAACAACAAAGAAATAAGAAGAAGGTCTATATGGGCACTAGTATCCAAGCAGGGGCAATTTCACCCCAAATTAAAAATAAAAAAACAAAAAAAAAAGTGTTAGGGAGGCAGCTAGGACATTTTTTTAAAGGTCTCAATTTTTAGGGTTTTTAGCTATACCACAAGGTTACTTTGGTCAAAATCCCTTTCCTCTTCCGTCGATGTTACAGATGAAACATGGTTGGACTTGGATTTGGGTTGGGTGTACATCAGGTGTACATTTTCTAGTGCACATGCCACTCAAAAGTGAGGTCCACGACAATGTGCCATAAGTGACAATTAACCTATAGGAAGTTGTAGACCTGACGACCGGTGGATTTGATGATTTAGGTCCGAAATTTATTTTGTACCGTTCGGCTTATCTCTAGAGGCTCCATTTGAATTTTAGTCCAAATTTGATATCTAAAAGAACCAATTTTCATATGCCAAATATATATATATATATATATATATATATATATATATATATATATATATATATATATATATAGTGTGAACACACAAATATACTGTATAATGATTAAATTTCAATAATAACACTCGAGGATTTTCAATACTAAGTATTAAAAAGTTCGGGATGTTAAATAAGTGATTATAGGTATTTATTTATTATTTGTTCTATGCTTATTTTATATTGTTGTTGATTGTATTGAACTTCATCATACATAAATAAAATCAGCGATTCAACCTTTAGTTTTTAATTGTTTCCATTCATTACCACAATGTTGAGAAACCTAAGGCCCGCAATTACCATTGAAAAAAAAAATCCTTAACTCAAGGAAAAAAGAATCCATTCAGACTAACCAACCATTCCTTCTAAATTGCTTGATGGTTACAATATTCCAGATAGTCAGGTCAACCTTCACAAGTCTGCTCCTATGGCTAATTTGAAACTTAGGGTCGCAAGTATTCAATCGAACTCGAGTCGAGTACAACTCTGGCACACACAATACTATCCTAATTGCATACATTTGAACAAATACGAATCATTTGTTAACACACGTGACCTCTGTTTAATGGAACTGCAACACAATGGACAGGGCCATTTTTGCTTTTATGTGTTTCCCATGGTGGGGCCAATCCATTGAACGGGTTAGATGTCCCGTAAACTCAGTAAGTTAGAACTAATCTACTAGTTGGACCATAACATGTGGACCAACCGGTTGGGCTTAACACCTTCTCATTAAATATTTTAATAATAAAGTTAACATGACCCAATAACCGGATCCGGATCGAGATTCGGGTACCCATTGCGGAGGATTCATTGCGTCCAGAAACACAACATTTAGGTGCCTGGATTATATTTACACACGTGTGGAATTTGTTGTCCACACGGTGAAGGCTGTTGGTGGGGTTTAATCACAGACAATCTTTTATTTCTTAGACGTGGATTAAGTGCGATGCTGAGTTCAACCCAGTGGAGCCCACCTAGATGTATGTGTTGTATATCCAATCCGTTGATCTATTTTTCCAGCTCATTTTAAGGTATGGAACCAAAAACGAAGTTATACAAATATTAGGTGAACCACACAGTAAAGGTTGAATTTCCACCTGTAAATACTTTTTGGGGTCAAAAAACTTTTGGATCAAGCTGCTATTTGTGTTTTCTCTTAATCCATGCCTGTGTGAACCTATCAATTGAATGACAAATAAACATTATAACTGTTTAAGTGCTGTGATCCACCTGAGAATTATATCTGCTCCAATTTTAGGACCATGCCCTAAAGCGAGATGGCACACACCTGAGATTCATATCTGTTACAATTTTGGAACCATGACCTAAAATGAGTTGTCAAAAATAGAGTTGTACAGGAGTCGAGTTAGCTCGGTCAGCTTGCTCGATTCAACTCAGAAAAGCTCATCTCGCCTTGCTTGAAATTGGATTCAGATCGAGTCGAGCTGGATTTTGGAGCTTGAAAAAATTTTAAGCTAAGATCGAGCTTAACCAAGCTCAACTCGACTCAGATCGAACCTTTACTCGAATAAACTCGGATCGAATGAACTCGATGACTCAATTATTTTGATATGGATGCTGCTCGCCAAGTGTTTGATGAAATGACTCAATGAAGTGTTGGCGAGGAAGGAATGGATACGCCGAGCGTTTGATTTTGTGTTTGATGAAATACCTATAAAAATGTCGTTACTATTTTGCATTCTTTGAAAATTTGAAGATGCATTCTATGTAGGGGTGTACATCGAGTCGAACCGAGTCGAGCTGGCCTTAGCTCGACTCAACTTGGCCACTAGCTGACCCCAGATCAAACTCGGCTCGGTCCTCAAGCTTGATTGGCCAGCTCGACTCGGTTCGGTCAGCAGCTCGGCCTAGTTTGAGCCAAGTTTGAGCTGAGTTCGCCTGTGCGACATTTTCACAAACACATGCATGGACTGCACCTTCAAAATCTCACTGTATGTAAAACAACAGTAGTGGTTTTACAGGTATTTTATCAAACACCTTCTAAGCAACATAAAAGTCAAGAAAAAAAAAATATTTGTTTCATATACATACCTTCCTCGCCACTGGCCACACTTCGTTGAGTCATTTCATCAAGCACTTGGTGAGCAACATCAATATCAAAGTAATCCAGTCACCGAACTAGTTTGATCCGAGTTCGATTCAAGTTGGGTTCGATCCGAGTCGAGTTGAGCTAGGGCAGCTAGAACTCGGCTCGAACTCATTTTCGAGCTCAAAAAATCAGCTCAATCTCAGTTTTGAACCGAGTAGAATCGAGCTATTTCGAGTCGAGTTGAATGAGCTAACTGAGCTAGCTCGGTTCGTGTACACCTCTAATTCTAGGTGTTTGAGAAAATACCGCACAGGTTCAAACTCGGCACAAACTAGCCCAAGCTGCTTACATAACCAAGCTGAGCTGGCTAGATTGGCTCAAAGACCAAATCGAGCTGGCTAGATTGGCTCAAAGACTAAATCGAGTTCATTCGAGCCAAGCCGAGCTGTGCCAAGCTCAACTGGTTCAACTCATGTACAACTCTAGTCAAAATTGATGGATGGAGTGGATATATAATACATATATCGTACCAAGGTGGGCCCCCACAGTCGTGGCTGCACCTACTCGGCTGAATCCAGGGACGCAACTAATCTACGTTCCTATATTTTATTCTCCGTCTCTAATCATGTCAATCCACTTTCTGTTTATGGGAAGAAAGCTAACGAATACAAGGGGGTGTTAGGCGCATGGTATTGGAAAGGATTAGGTGGGATGGGATTAAAAAAAAAATAAAAATGCAATTATTACATATCACAGGGATTATCCCTGTTACCACGGGATAAGCTTAATTCTGATGCTATGTTTGTAACACGATGCTACATTGAATGGATATACTCATTATCATTTGAAATTATTGAGAATAACATATATGTGTTATATCCGAACCATTCATCTGTTTTTTAACCTCATTTTATGACATGGGCCTAAAAATGAGGCAGATCCAAAACTTATGTGGCTCCAAAGAAGTTTTTAACGGTAGGTATTCAATCCCTGCTGCTTTCTATGGTGAGGTCCACTTGAGCTTTAGATTTACCTGATTTTTTGTTTCATGCTCTAAAATAATCTCTAAAAATGGGTGGACGGTGTGTATATATCCCATACATCATGGTGGGACCTACACAACTTGCTAACATTGAGTGCAATTGGCACCGGAACCAATGCAATTCCATATAAACTAATTCCAAGCTTTTCCATTCTTTCCAAATTGAGTGGAATTGGCACGGGACAAATGCAATTCCATCCCACCAAATGTACGGGATCAGCTCTCCACGTACCGAGTACTGACGGAGAGGGGGTTGCATACTGAGTAAACTCTGTTGGGCCCACCTTGGATATCTTTGTCTTATCCATGCCGTCCATCCGTTTTTATACAACCTTTTACATCAAAATAAAAAACTTGAAGCATATCCAAAGCTCAAGTGGATCACACCACGTGAATCATTGGGTATAATGTCATCCACCGTTGAAACCTTCCTAAGGCTCAAAGTGATGTTTATTTGTCATCCAACCCGTTCATAAGCACAAAAAGACATGGATGAAGGGAAAATACAAATATAAGCTTGATCCAAAACTTCTGTGTCCCTCGATAAGTTTTCAACGGTAGGCATTAAACTCAAAGTATTTCCTATAGTATGGTCCACTTGAAATCTAGATATACTAAAATTTTGGTCCCGTGCCCTAAAAGAACATTTTAAAACGTATGGACGGCACAGATAAAAAGCATACATTGCGGTGGACGCCACCGAGTGTACTTACGAGGGAGCGGATTAGGTGCGGCCCCGTTCTCACCCAACCCGTGCGGCCCTAACCGTGGGACCCACTTTGCTGTATGTATAGTATATCCATGTTTTTCATCCATTTTTCAGATAATTTTAGTGCATGAAACCAAAAATAAAGAAGATCTAAATCTCAGGTGGACCACATTAAAGTAAATAATGGTTGTTGACATTTAGAAGCTTCTGGTGGGCGACGAAAGTTCTGGATCAAGCTGATATTTGTGCATTCCCTTCATCCAGGTATGTGTTACCTTATCAACAGTTTGGATGAAAAATAAAAGTTACAGTGGGCCATATAAAGCTTATAATTATGGGCGTTTAATTACTACTGTTTCTTGTACTATGGCCTATTTGAGCTTTGCATCTAATTAAAATTTTAAATCATGCCTTAAAATGAGTTGTCAAAATGGATAGAAGGCGTGGATATACTACAAATACATCAAGGTGGGCCCCACGGTCAGGGACGCACCATGTTTTGTTGGCCCGGTGACGCACCGAATCCGCTTCCACTCACGTAACCGTTATTTCCTTGTCGCCGCCGCGCAAGTTCGCATTCCACTCCAACCGTTGCTTGTTCTTAGCAACGAAGGTTGGAATATAAAATGGATTGAAATCCAACCTTGGAAAGTTTTCTAACGAGGGAGTTGTTTGATACACTAGCGGGTATGAGACTTGGTACTCAGGCACTATGAAATTGTACACGTGGCATGCTTTTATTCAAAGTAAGCCAGCTAAATTGTAAAACTCACTGTTGTTCAGTGACAGTCCTAAAACCAGATAGGTTGAGCAATCCTTTCCTCTCATCCACTCACACTTGTTTGTTGAAATGGGACCGTCGAGTATTTTTCATCTTCAACCGTCCAATAAATGTCCACCAATCCAATACTCACGTAATCAAATAAGCATAATTTTTTTAAAAAGATACATCTAAACTAGGATTTATAATTTGGACCCTTAATTTGAGTTACTTGTATGCCACGCATACAATTTCGTAGCGATTTCCGAGTGCCTGTGTATCATCCATCACGTTTTATCAGAGTATTAGAGTATCTCTTTCTTGAGTGTTTAAACTCCAAAAGGTATATGACTTGCATTTCGAACTTCATTGCCTATTGACACGCAACCCTTAAAATTTGATTAGCCATGTCAAAAAATCTTACTCGTGAGTCCTAACCCTAATTGATGTTTTAATCTACGGTTGTTAATGGATGGGCCCAGTGCAGATGGGCCCACAGCTTGTTGGGGGCCCAGTCAAGGTCAGTGAGTTCAAGATTCAGAGCTAAGTTGGCCTAACCTTCTATTTGGGTCTGAGAATGGGCCTTTTGGGTACCAAGGTCCGTGGATCCTAACTGTGGGGCCCACTGTAATATATGTGCCTTACATCCACACCGTCCATCGGTTTTGACAGATCATTTTAGGGTATATCCCAAAAATGAAGTAGATCTAAATCTTACCAACAGCAAACAATAGCGATTGAATCTCCACCGTTAAAAACTTCATGGGGCCACCGAAATGTTTATTTGCCATCTAACCTGTTGATAAGGTCACGAAGAGATCACACAAATATCACCTTGATCCAGAACTTCTATGGCCTATAAGAAGTTTTTAATAGTCGATTACCACTCTTTCTTGTATTATGATCCACATGATATTTCGATCTGTTTTATTTTTAGTATCATTCTTTAAAATGACTTTTCATAATGGATGGACGGCATGGATATAAGGAACATAGATCAAGGTGGGAACCCATGGTCAGGGATCCTACCGGGGTGAATCCGGGGATCCATGTAATCTGCGACTGGGTGATTTGATTGGACGCGGTTCGGCTAGCGACGCTGCCTCTATGCTCTATAGGCTCCACTGTGATATATGTGTTTTATCCACACTGTCCATCCATTTTTAAAGAACATTTTATAAAAAAGAATGAGTCAGTTCTAAATCTTGTATGGACCACGTCAGTGGAAAACAGTAGAGATTGAATGTCCACCATTTAAAACCTCCTTATAACTGATTGTAGTGATTATTTGACATCCAAGCTGTTGATTAAGTCATACAGACCTCGATGAATGGAAAAAATAAATATCAACTTGATCCAAACCTTTTATGGCCTCTAAGAAGTTTTTAATGGTGGGAGTTCAATCAACACTTCGTGATCCACTTGAGATTTTGATCTACCTTATTTTTAAGTTCATGCCATAAAATGATATGAAAAAATGGTTGTAATGCATGGATGAAACACATACATCACGGTGGGGTCTACAGAGCACCGACCTCTAGCCATTGGCTAGTGGCAGGGTCATCAGCCGATCCGTTTCCGATTTGATTTGAGTCGACTCAGAAAATTGGCCAGATTTGGCTGAGTCGGGAATGAATTAGAGTAGTGAGTCGACTCGGACAAGTCGTAAAACCATGATGATGGAACTAGTGCGGGCCCACCTTTACCCCTAGCTGAATCCCTTGTATCTCACTCAAGAATCCCAACGGCCTCTATACATATCGATCTCATCTCCTCCGATCCCACCGTCACCACCATCTTTCCCATCTCTTTCCTATCAGCTCCATTTCCAGCCGTCCATCACTTCAAAATCATCAATTTCCAAGAGCACATCATCCCCATCAAAAAAGTCAAAGTCAACACCCCCATTTCCTTCAAATGATGAAAAAAATCAAAAGGTGTCTCAAAACCCAACTCTCCAAAATCCTCAAAAAACCCCCAAAAATCGATACACCACCCCAATACCAACCCCCAATTCCTGACATGACAACCCCCCAATACCCCAAATCCCCTCGCTTCCTCTTCCCACAGGTCCAATCCTCAGTTCTTCCAGACCCTTCCCTTTTCTTCTCTCCACCCCTTCTCTCTTCTCCTCTTCCCACCAACTCCTTCTTCCAAAACTACACACTCAACCTCGGTTCAAATCCCGAATATCTCCATCCATATCTCATCAAATCCTCCAACTCTTCCCTATCCATCTCATACCCAACTCGTTTTTCCACCCCTTTATTCATCTACCAAACTTTCACCGCCGATCTTACAATCTCAGCCTTCCAATCCACAAACCCCACCAATCACATCATCACAGCCTTTCATGACCTCAGCGTCACCTTAGAAATCCCCCCCAACCTTCGCTTCTTCCTTGTCAGGGGCTGCCCGTTTGTAACCTGCTCCACCCTCTCCACTACCCGTCTGTCAATCTCAACCGTCCATGCCATCCTCTCCCTCACTTCCAACCCTTCAAACACAAAGCACGTGCTCAAGCTCAACAACGACCAGACCTGGATTTGCTACTCCTCATCCCCACTGAATCTTTCATACACCACCTCTCTCCTCACGTCATCGGATTTCTCAGGTGTCGTCCGCTTCGCTATCCTGCCAGGCCCCAGCCAGCAGTATGAGACCGTGCTCGATCGCTTCAGCGCATGCTACCCTGTTTCAGGTGATGCGGCATTTACCGGACCGTTCTGCCTGCAGTACCATTGGGAGAAGAACGGGTGGGGTGAACTTCTACTGCTGGCCCACCCTCTCCATCTACGGCTATTATCGAAAGATAACCGCAGTGTGGAGATATTGGATGAATTTAAGTACAATAGCATTGATGGTGAGCTTGTGGGGGTTGTCGGGAATTCGTGGGTCTTGAAAACGGAACCAGTTTCGGTAACTTGGCATTCGATGGGGGGTGTAAGAGAGGAATTCTTCCCGGAAATTGTATCCGCCCTTCAAAAAGATGTTGATGGATTGAAATCGAATCCGATAACAACATCTTCATCTTACTTTTATGGGAAGGCAATTGCCCGAGCAGCTAGATTTGCATTGATTGCAGAGGAGGTCAGTTTTCCGGATGTGATCCCGGCTGTCCGACAGTTTTTACAGGACACGATCACGCCGTGGTTAACTGGGAATTTCAATGGGAATGCTTTCCTGTATGATAGGAAGTGGGGTGGTATCGTCACTCAACAGGGGTCGTCGAATTCAGGGGCTGATTTTGGATTTGGAATCTATAATGATCATCATTACCATTTGGGGTATTTCCTTTACGCGATTGCAGTGCTTTCGAAGATCGATCCAGCATGGGGCCGGAAGTACCGGCCTCAGGCGTACTCGATGGTGGCGGATTTCTTGAACTTGGGCCGACGAGCGAATTCGAATTACCCACGTTTGAGGTGCTTTGATCTGTGGAAGCTGCATTCGTGGGCTGGTGGGCTGACTGAATTCGCTGACGGTCGGAATCAAGAGAGCACAAGTGAGGCGGTGAATGCATACTATTCGGCAGCATTGATGGGTCTGAGTTATGGGGACACCCATTTGGTGGCTGTCGGATCAACACTGGCTGCATTTGAGATGCGGGCCGCACAGACGTGGTGGCATGTGAGGGAAGGGGAGGGAATGTATGAGGAGGATTTCAGTAGGGAGAACAGGGTTGTGGGAGTGTTGTGGAATAACAAGAGGGACAGCGGTCTTTGGTTTGCTCCGGCTGAGTGGCGGGAATGCAGAACGGGAATTCAGGTGTTGCCACTGCTGCCAATCACGGAAGTCCTATTTTTGGATGTTGGGTTTGTGAGGGAGTTGGTGAAATGGACGGTGCCAGCATTGGCGCGGGAAGGTGTTGGGGAAGGGTGGAAAGGCTTTGTTTATGCAATGGAAGCTGTTTATGACAAGGAGACAGCTTTGGAGAAGACAAGGGGATTGACGGGTTTCGATGACGGAAACTCACTTTCGAACTTGCTTTGGTGGATTTATAGTAGAAGTGATGGAGAAGAAGATTATTATGGAGGAGGGAAGCATAGCTGGTTTGGAAATTACTGTCATTGAAAGAGGAAAGACTGTTTGGTGTTTGTTGGGTTTTGTTTCTGTTTTATGGTGTTTTCTTATTGTGGGTAATTTGAATAAATTATGGAGGTAAGGGTGGATAGCTTTTCAGCTTGCCGGTTTCGGCAGTGTTTGGATGCATTATTGAATTGAATTGCAATAATTAGTTTGATGGTTAGTAAATGTGAAAATGGTACCTTTCAATTAAAAAAAGGGGTGAAAATCACAAATTCCTTCCAAAGTATTCATATTTGAGGGCTATTTTCTCATTATGAATGCTAAGGGAGGTGATTATTATTTGGTCATTTCCTCTCTAGTGTACTATTAATGCAATCCAATTCAATAGCGCATCCAAACACGGCCTAGTTATCATATCGGAAGGAGATTGGCATTTAGAGTGACTTTGACTCATAAGCCTATGGATAGTTTTATTGGGAAAGGAAAGAAGACTATGAATGGGATGTGATGGTATGTCCATCATTGATGTAGAGCAGGTCGCGGACACTTTCATGTCCAAGATGGACCAGAGAAGATCCGATCAGAGGCGGAAGTCATCAAGATCGTCAGAACCTTAAAACAGGCATATCTCGCAAACCGGAATGAGTTACTCGACGTACCCTATATGATTTTGGGGTAGGACGAGCTACTTTAGCCAACCAACCCGGCTATGCCGGGTTGCCCACGCCAAATTTGCAAGATTGCATCAGATCGACGGTCGAATTCCTTGTTTATTTTCATTTTTACTATTTTTAGTAAGTTTTAGTTTGATTATAACTCTTCATTCGTTGGGCTTTAGGAGTTGTCTCCAACATGAAAAGTGTTTAGAAAAATTAGGAGAATAACGTGGTTAAGCCACATAGCACACTTACTATAAATAGTAAATTTTCTATTTATAGTAAGTTACGAATTTTAGGGAGTTGTAGTTTAATTCCGTAACTTCTTTCAAGGCTTGATATCCCTATTTAAAGGGTCATAGTCTCGTTTATTTCATTCATCAATCAATTTACGAATTTTCATGAATACTATTTCTATTTTCTTGCTTTTTCCTCGTAAGTGTCCGTGAAGAGTCCAGAGAAGCTTCGTGGATTCGAAGTAGTTATCCTTGAGGAAGATGGCGATCGACCTCATCACGTTCATCCCTGTGTCAATCATGCAGCTTCATTCCATTGAATTGCGAAATCAAGTAAGTGAAAGGATTTTTTACTTTTTTCTTTTTAAATGTAAAAAGTTGCAGTTACCAATGGGCCTGTACAGAAATACTCGAGGAAATGAGATTGTGCATGGTAAAGAAATCTCAGTAAATGTTGTTATTATGCAATGGTACTGACTAGATCAAACACTTGAATACTTTCTGCAGTCAATCAATTTTCATGATTTAGGCATGTTTGGATGCACTATTGTATTGTGAAGTAGTTAGTTCAATAGAGAGGCATGATCAGATTGTAGTTTATCGCACCATGTTTGCAATGAGGAAGTAGCCTCAAATTCCTGGTGCATTGCTTTCAAGTCCAACTTGAAAGTAACACTAGCAATTTGGAGCCTTTCACTCAGATAATAAGGATGGTATTTGCAATTTGATCATTTCCAATTACTGAACTAATTATTGCAATTCAATACAATAGTGCATCCAAACAGGCCTAAAAATCTTGGCCATTGAATCTTTAACCTCTGTTGATTATCGAACCTTGCTGGATTTTCCTAGTTAACTTCCAATATACTGGGCAGTGGGCAATTTTATCTGGGAGATTTTCTGCGCACAGCGACCACAAAGTAGGGCCCATCATATCGATGGTTTGAATCAATGAGCCATGAGCCATGAGCCATGACATGTTCAACCGAAAACCCAAGCTCACCTTAGATATTCTTCAGTCAAACATTGTATAATGTCTCATCTTACTAGCATTAGCTTGGATGTTTAGCTCTCATTAAATCTACTTCTCAACCTTTCTTCACTAACAATTGCAGATTGGCACTCAAAACCCGAATTACAGAAAACAAAATAATAATTTATTCCCTGCTAAACAAATTCCTACAGTCCTTCCAATATACAAAATACAATCTTATCTGCATCTCAACTATCTGCTCGATTACCCGTATTTAAACCATCTGCTCTATTCCTCTTATTTCTTATCTGTATCTCAACCATTTCTTCTTCTTCTTCTTCTCTCTCCTCTCTCTCTCTCTCTCTCTCTCTCTCTCTTCTCTCTCTATATATAATATATATATATATATATATAATATATATATAATATATATATTCCCGATTCATGAATTCCATTGGTGTTTTCATGAACCGCTGGAAGAAGGTTGTTGTTGATCTTTTGCTTAATCATATCGTGTAGACCTGTTGGATCTTGCCTTTCTTTGATCAAGCCCATTCAAGAGGAAATGACCACATCGACGGATGCTACCCTCAATGTGATCATTTCCTCTCAAATGAATCAAAATTCGGTTCAATGGAGTATCCAAACGCAGCCAAGATGGGCACCCAAGGTCATTTGTATTGATCTTTCATTGCCAAATCGCTGTCCCAAACCGTCCAGAAAACACTAAAGTTTGGCGTTGGTGAACTGTCAAATCCAATAGTGGAAATAACTCAATTGCATTTTCATATCACTTATTTAGAAGGTTTGTTCTCTAGATTGCGATTGCGTAGATTATTTCACTTTCAAGTTGGAGTTGTAAGAAACATAACTACCATTTGAGGGCTACTTCATTGTGAATATTGGGAAGCATTCCTTAACTTTGTGGTTTTCTCTGAAAAAAAAGAAGAATTTTCATGGTTTACTTCATTTGTTCATCCATGGTTCTGTGATTCAGACCATTTATCTCATGATCAGTGTTTGAGATTTCCCAAAATCTCCTTGATTGGAAGATCCTAACTATTCAGTCTTTGGGCAATTTCATGCTGCTTGTTCACTATTTGCTGCACTTTCTATAATCTATCTATTTCTGGGCCAAACCAATCGAAGGGTAAGGATTGCCCAATATGTGAGATCTTTGGAGAATGACACCCATTCAACAATCTGGATCACTGAACCATGGGTCGGCCGTCAAGTGGTCGAGCTTGTTCTGGGCCAAGGTCTGTCCAAGGCTGGTCTGCTTAAAACCCCGGCCCAAGTCGGACTCAACCTTTTGTGAGCTAAAAAGAATCAGGTTTGAGCCCAGCCCTCGATGATTAAGAACTGTCCATGCCTGAGCCCAGCGACAGCTTTTGTGCGTGATATGGGCTTTTCAGAAAGTGTGCCCTATCACGCATGATATATCACCCAAATGCTAATGGGAAGACCAGGTTTGACTTGGGCCAGACTGGTTATTAGATGATCTTAAATTTTAGTCATGGTTTAATTTTTACACGATATCAAAGCAAAGTTACTTCTACTCATTTCAAACTTACAACTGTATTAGTCTTGCTATTATATTAGGAAAAAAAGGAAAAAAAAGAAAGAAAGAAAACTGACTAAACTGCCTTTCAACTCAAATTATTTCATTACGACTCAGTCAGATTTTACCATGACTCAGTCATGGCTCAAAAAAACTCGACTCAACCTGACAAACATGGAAACAGTCAACTTGACTTGATATATTCCAAATATATACTTGAAGAAACTCACCTGATTAAAATGAGTAGCAAAACTATAACTAAACTAAGGAAAATTTACCAAAAGGTTCTATGCCGTCGAGCTCATGGGAACTTCCCATAATGTCGAGCTTTATGGGCCCCCCGTGATGTGGGTCGAACATCAACACTGTGCATTTGATTGGGTCCCCTTTAAATTATGAAATATCCCAAAAATCAGCCGTATACGTAACTCAGGTGGGCCAGGCCCACCTGAGTTTTGGATGCTTTTGAAACTTGGTCTGACACCTCATCCAAGTGGGACACACATAATGGATGGGCTGGATTTGTGAACCACACCTCGGTAGGCCCAACAAATGATTGTGAATGTTTAATGGATATATATATATATATATATATATATATATATATAATATTATATATATAGATATATATATAAAATTAAAGGGGACCATCAAATGCACGGTGTTGATGTTCGACCCACATCACGGTGGGGCCTACATAGCTCGACCTCATGGGAAGTTCCCATGAGCTCGACCGCATAAAACCATATATATATATATATATATATATATATATTATATATATATATAAGAGAGAGAGAGAGAGATGAGAGAGAGAGGAGGAGGGAGAGAGAGAGAGAGAGGAGAGAGAGAGAGAGCTATGATAATTGACAGGAATAGGACTCCAATTCTAATAATTGTGTTACTGAATCAAGTAAGAGGACTCCCTGATCACTACAAGTGGATCCTTGACTCCCTAGTTCCCACCTTTAAATTCTTAGTTTTAATTACTTGGTTCATAATTACTCTTTCTAATACTTTAGAATTAGTTTCACATCTTCTTCTAGTTCTACTTATAGTTAATTGTAGAAATATTACATGTTTTAGTCCCTATAGATTCGACCTTAGTCTTACCCCTACACCTGAGTTGTCAACAAGTTTTATATAATATATATATATAGGATATATATATATATATAGATATATATATATATATATATATATATATAAACTACTCAAATTTTCCTAAAATATGTGAACTTTATTACATAGTTTTGCAACAAAAAGCTCTATGGGGTCATCACGTTGTTGGTCCCACTCATGTTTGGAACTGATAGGAAAAAATCAGGCAGATTTTAAAATCATGTCGTCAGCCTAGTCAGTCTAAGATTGGCTAGGCCGGTGATGGGCGGCAGCTAGGTTCAGTGAATATAATAACCATTCTTGTCTATTTTATTCTTCTACACTATCTTTGTGAGGCCCACCATTGAAATTATCGTACCCATAAGGTGAGTGCTACTAAGATAAAGGAGAAAACCAGATATCATACGGATTGAAATCGTTGGTTGGCCAGAAGATGGTTTCAACCATACAAGTCTCATTGCCGCCTTTCCCGGCAGCGTGGCAAGCTATAGTTTTAGACCATCCTGATCTCTGGCCTCTCATCCTAACATAAGCTGTCTCACACGATGGACGAAGTGGATGCATCACACACATCATGGTAGGTCCCACAGCTTTTTGATGCATGGACTCCATATAAGAGGCTTATAAGATCTCTTCCATAGGGGCTTCTGAAAATAATAATAAGAGAAAATCTTTGATACATTGGCATAAGTGAAATACAAGTAATTTCAATCTAATTATTAAAAAGTAATTTCAATCTAATTATTAAAACCATGGACTCCACTTTATTAAAACTATGATCTTATCGAAAGATCTTTGATCCTGCTCAATCCTATCAACATTGCTATTGAACTAGCCATTTTATAGCTATTGAAGACATTTTCTCTGTTTAAATAAGTGTATTTGTTTGTCAATTATGTGTGTTAATTGATAGTAAGTTGGTTGAGTCCTTGGAAGCTGATGACTGAAGACACATGAAGATTTGAAGCATCAAGGAGTGAATAAACATGTAAATTGAGGCTCCTTGGTGACTTTAACTTTAGATTCAAAACAATCTTAGCCTTTATATAATCCATTCTTAACAGGTAAACATTTGCTTGATCATGCCATAAGCCTTAAGAACCTTTATTTGATCACGGCTAGTTAGGATTTAGAGGTGTAAATATGTGGATAAACAAACAATCCATATTAACAATTTCAAGTAGATCTCAATTATATCGACAGGCTATCAATGGGACTCGATATGATCGAAGATCTCCTCGATAGAATCAAAGAAATTGTATAGGAACCAAACTGCATATTTATGAATTTTCTTGATCAGATGGAAGGCTAGTTCGATCTTATCGAAGGCCTGCTCAATCTTATTGATAGTGCTTGAAATAACTATTTTATAGCCGTTTGAGACATTTTCTCTATAAAATGGCATTCAATCCTTGGGTAAATCGATGGGTTGTTAGTGCAATTAGAGCTTAGGTGATTCTCCACTCATAATTTCTCTCCTAAACTCCAAACCAAAAATATTCATGTCCCCCTTCTTATGATTAACTACTCTAATGAGCATTCCAAGCTTCATTCTAAGCGTTTATATGAATTCTCCATTCTTCCAGAGATTAGACACAAACATATAAGTAATTAAATTCTTATATAAACATTCTCTAGAACACCCATCTAGGTGAATCCTTACTAGAAACCATCTAAAACCATTAATTGTAGGTGATTCCACCCAACTCTCATTACCTTGACATCTCATAGGAAGATTATTGCCGGTAGCTGATTCAAGAAAGTGAAGGAAGATCGATTTCAAAGATCGTAGGAGCATAAGAGAAGCAAATTCAAGAAGTGAAAACGCATCTCAAGTAAGACACTATAACGAAGCTCATTCCGATAAGTAGGTTGTTAATTTTTGAGTCCATTGTATATTCTTTCCTTATGTAAGATTGAGTATATAGTTTATGACCCAACTTTGAACAGGTCATTGTGTTGGCCTCCCATGGAAGTATACATGTGTAAGTTTTTGTGTAGGCCTCCGATAGGACTGTATGATTGTTAAGTCCCTGTGTAGTCCTTCAACGAGAGTGTACGTTTGTACGATGTTGTGTAGGCTTTCGGCAGGAGTGTACACTTGTAAAGGTTAAGGTTGAACATATTGAAAACTCCTAAGATAGTGAAATCCGGTACACTCGAGAAGAGTGCATCCACAGGTGTGAAATAAGCATGTAGTTGAACTATTATACATTGTTGTGTTTGCAATTGCTTATGTGAATGAATGTCTATTCTTATTTACGATTGAATACGTTTAATTCATATATATAGACGCATGACTAGAATGTATATTAGGCACTTAACTTGTAGCACACACAATTAGGATTTCACATCTCTTATCATAAACTAGCAGTCAAATTACTTGAATCATTTGTAATTTATGTACTTAGATTCACTTAGCTTGAAAGCCTACGTGTTTATTGCTTTTAATTGTTGAATAATTTTAGTGGTCTTATTCACCCTCTTCTAGGACTTGGCCGTAATTCTAAGCTCCACTAATCTTTTGATTATCGTGGTAGACAATCTACGTAATTTTAGATGCCACGTGGTGAGCAGCTCTCTGGAGGCCGCTTATCACGTATGAGATCTCTTACTTTCGTAGGTGAGCTCTCCTACACGTGTGGGGGGCTCTGACTAAAGGGTGCTACTTTATTGTCTCGCTTCGTACTCCGATTGGGCTTTGGATGTGGGCTTGAACTAAGGTGGACTTCTGGCCTTCTTTGACAAGGTGATTTGACTGGGTGAGTCGACTCATCAAGTTAACTCAGTGAGTTAACCAGGTTCAACTAGTGTTTTTTTTTTTTCCTAAGGTTAAGTTTTAGGGTTAGGGTTTGGATGAAGTTTTAACAGATTTGGTTGACTGAGTTCATTGGATTTTGGCCTGGGTTTTGGATTGAGTTTAGGGTTTGGATGAAGTTTTAACAGATTTGGTTGACTGAGTTCATTGAATTTTGGCCTGGGGTTTGGAATGAGTTTAGGGTTTGGATTATGACTTCCATCCAACTTAATCGACTCGTCGAAATGAGCTAACTACTATCCACCTAATGGATAACTTCCAACCAATCATGTGAGTGCAACATCTACCATCCATCTTTCCAATACGTTTACCCTACCATGAGGATTACCTTACGTACTCAAAGTACTGCCCAATCCAATCATTAGGTGGGCCACACCACATAAAATAATATAGAGTTTTTGATAACAGTAACTGCGGTCTGCCTGATAAGCAGCTGGAGCTCTGATTTTTGCACAAGGTTATCCTCATGTGGACCAAGTGAATGGGATGGTATGAATGATATGTATATATGTTCAGGCCCACAGTCATGACTTTTGTGTTTCTCAGATAATAAAACAATTACAGGTTTGAAAGTGTGCCAAAACGTATTATAGAAATACTAGATGTGGCGTGGGTCCGCTATGATGATTTCATTGAAAATCAACATCACAATCATTTGATTTCAGGACACGGAATGCATGGTGACGCTGCTATCAACGACTTCTCTTTTAGAGATAGAAGGTGGTGGGATTTGATAGACAAGGCTCCTATGCAAAGCATGTTTGAAAGCTGTTAGTTCAAGTACACCGCTCATCTATGATAACAGCATGTGTCACCCCAGAGCCGCTACCACGCAATCCATGACGTTGATTTTGGTGGGATGGATTCATATACATAGACCATCACATGTGACATGACAGTGGATCGGGTGTGAAAATCACGAGCCATGTTCTCATTCTAATACGCGGAAACAGATATCTTTAGGTGGGCCATAACATTGCTGACCGTTGAATCAAAGCATTAGCAAAATGGTTAAAGATACACTTGGGATCATTGAAAACCCTTTATATGATGGGCCTCACAGAAGATCTAGGATACAATTAAGAAAAGAAAAACACTCTTGATATTTCTAACTTTGATCGTTTATCTCTTTATCTTTGAATAGTTTAGGATCCTCCATTTTTGAGTAATTTTGAGGCAGTGACCATCGGTAGTGGAACATTTCAAACTTACAGTGCAACCGGCCTACGAAGACATGGACAGGTACATAATGGCATATGTCGTTGACGTTGGGATAACCGCGGAAGCACATATATGGAGATGAATCAAGCACATAATTAACCACGGAAGCACATATATAGAGATGAATCCAGCAACTAATTTCAATTGTTTAATCGAGTGCAATCGCAAAAACTTAAAATTTAACCCAGAAAACTCCTTATGGGAAAAGAAAAACTACACTTCATGATAGTAAAAAATTACAAGAGAGAGGTTACTCGATTTGAACAAGCATTGAATCTCCTTGTGCAAACCCTGGAACGAATTAGAAAGCTTACAATACCTCTCTATCACCCCAAATTCTGATTACACCCATATAAGAATAATAATCAAAATTAGAAATAAATTCCGCACTTACGCAATTCTACGCGCGCGCTCGAAGCCACCTTCGATAGTAATTCGATGGCATCGACAGTCTATCAATGGCATCGAACTCCTTCGACGGCATCCAAAAATCAACAAAATGTTCCAACAAGAAAATATAGATTTTTTGAATTTTTCCAATGACATCGTGCACCTGTTCAATTGTATTGAACTTTGCTCAATAGCATTGAGCAATCCGTTAATAACATTGACATACTCTTTTGCTCACAAATTTAAGACATCAACGATAGTTGTATCATTTGCCGTCTGTTGGCACCTGTATGAAATTGTGTAAAAAGCCTGTCTCCCAATTTTATTATGTTATTTTGTTTTTTTGTTCACAGAAGATGTCAAATGAAATGGTCCAGCTTCCATGGCGTCATACCTCACCCACAATCCATAAACCTTTAATTTTCCGACACGTGCCACCGGCTACCGCGTGCATGTGACGCAAACGGACTAACATTTCAAGTGACCACCGAGCTGGCCCACATCACTAATATTATATATATATTAGAAACTTACGTACGAATTTCTTACACCACAAGATAATGCTAATTAATGGTCCATATAGATAAATGCTCTTGATGGTCCAATTCATTGATCTAGACAGTTCACTAGGCCCAAGGCACGTTTCATGGGTTAACATGCTAGCATCAGACAATCCAACAAGTATTGAACATTGATCAATGGTCTTTAATGTGGACGGTCAAGATTGCTATGATCTTAAAGAATCACTTCTTAGGTAATCCTAGCCATCATATCCATAGCTTGAAAAAAAAAAAAAAACGAATGGATATAAAAAATGAGGAGAAATCAAGGTTGGATTAGGATCTTCTGATCCATCTAAGTTTTTGTATGATGGCCCATGAAAGGTGTTCTAAACTTAATAGATGGACGGTTAACATGGATCGATTGCACTATCTAAGTGGACCTGTGCACATAGGAGCACTGGAGCATCTTTCTCCCAATAATGGAGTATATACGAGTGGGGGTAGATTCTTTAACCCCCAGATGCCGATTCGGTGGATCCGTGACTGTATGTATTTTGTATCCACGCCGTTCATCTGTTTTTCTATATCATTTGATGGCTAGAGTAAAAAAATAGAAACAGACCCAACTTCCAGGTGGACCACACCATAAGAAACAGTGGTGATTGAACGCCCACCAATAAAAACTTCTTGGGGGCCACAAAAGTTTGAGATCAAGCTAATATTTTTGTTTTCCCTGAATCGATCTTTGTGAACTTATCAAAAGGTTAGATGGCAAATAAACATTACGGTGGGCCCTGGAAAATTTTAACAGTGGGTGTTCAATCACCCCAGTTTCCTATGGTGTGGCCCACCTGATATTTATATCTGCTTTATTTTTTCTCCCATGCCTTAAAATGAGCTGGAAAAACGGATGGATGGCGTAGATATAAGCACATACATCACAGTGGGTCCCAAAATCACGAATCCACCCAATCCACGTCCCTTCACTCCCACATGCCTGTACAGCGTACACCATCCACACACGTACCAAGTTGGCACACTTATGAGATCCAGGCCATCCATTAGGTGGATCAGAAGCTGCAGATATCCTGGTTCCAGAACCTTCCCAATCCACTCTAACGTGTCACAAACGTACAACCAACGTGGACTTATGGCCAATTTTTTAACCGTCCATTTGTGTTGCTAGACAGTGACCCACCTGACGGGTGGACTGGTGCAGGATATTTAGACATTGCGGCCTACCTAATGGACGGTTTGGATCCCATACAAGTGTAACAAGAGAGATGTTATAAAAAATTTAGAGAATAGATTTTTTTGTAAAATATGGAAACTGAAAATCCAAGTGATCTGGAATAAGGATAGGCTCAAGCACGTCTGGGACGCTGTCCTTTAAGCGTTATTTGCCCCTACTCAAGTGAATTGAGTATGCCGAAAGGTTACATGCAAACAGCTTCTGGGATACGATGAGCCTGATGTGAGTTTGCATTCAACAAACACGAAGGCCCACTACTGGAACTCTATTACACAGTCTGATAGAAATACAGAAAAGAAAAATCCCGAAAAGAAAAGAGAGAAGAAGATTTGTGATTTAGACTATTGCACTGGTCTGTTCTTCAGTTACTGGTTCAGTTGAACTGTTCTTAGACCATACCGCTGATCTAATTTTTAGGCAATTGTTCAACCTTGCTATTGTTGCTAGAGTCACTGGAGTATACGAGAGGAGTGACTACAGCTCAGTTCGTATAGGTTTGCTGGAGTGGGTTGAGAGATAGTGCAAAGTGCAAAGTGCGCCACTAGCGCTTCTACAGCCACACATGCCCATGCCCTCGCACCGAGGCTGAGACCGATACCAAGCCCGTGCCAGTGGTTGAGCCCGAGCCCGAGCGCAAGCGCGCGCACGGGTGTTCCAGTGCTACGCATTGGAACACGCAAGTTCTATGGTCCATGGACTATGTATGTAAATAATAAGGTACTCCACTATTTTCATTTAAACCAAGAAATCTTCTCTTCCCTTTTCCCATGTGGGACTATTCTCAAAACCCCAAAAAAGCTTTTTTTATAAAACTTTTTTTAATATATTATATTATATTATATTTTAAATATATTTTATAAAATTATTATTTTATAACAATCCTTCATTGATTTTTGAAAAATATATTTTTCTCGATTAAACATTTCTGCCAGAATAATTAGCTTATATGCATAAAGAAAGATATTTTTCGATTTTAATCTTCCCTTAGTGTAAGTATCTCAAAACTCTATTGAAATGACTGGTGTCCGCAGTGTTGAACAAGTTATTTCTAGATAACAGAGTCGGAGAAACCATACACATATTCGTCATGTGTTAATTAGAGTTCCCACAATCTTGCTCAGCACAGTTAATGGCCATGTGTTTATCCTATTTCATGAACGATCCCGAGAGAAAACTCCTAACTCTCATGAGAGATGGTACCATCTCTACGTTCATATAGGTGGAATCCTTCCAGTGTCTTCATTACTTTAAGACACTTGTCCTTTAAGACTGTATTTCATTAAGAGTTTTAAGACTCAATCCTCTTTCGTAACGCTCAATACTTATCTATTATGGAAAAGGTTTTATTATTTAGTGCTGAAAACTTTCCACATATTAGTGACTTGTTTTTACCCATTAAACCCGAAATTAGAGATTCTCTGAATTTAGGTTGGGTTACCATCACTGGTGAAACTTTGGTTGAACAGTTTCAACCCCATCCCTCTAAATGTAGCCTTTACTACCTCTCTCGGTAGAGGTTTAGTGAAAGGGTCTGCCAGGTTATTGTTTGATTTCACATAGGAAATAATAATGATTCTATCTCGAATCAATTGTCTAATATAATCATGTCGAAGACTGATATATCTAGACTTACCATTATATCTAGCTAATGTGGCTTCACTATCACAATATAGTGACACAGCTGATATGGGCTTTATATAGAAAGAGATTTCTAATAGAAGATCCCTTAGCCACTCAGCCTCTTTATTTGTTATAGCCAGGGCTATAAATTCAGACTCTATTGTCGAATGCGTTATGCAGGTCTATTTTTTGAATCTCCAAGATACAGCTACACATCCTAGAATGAATATCCACCCTGTAGTAGATTTATTGTCCCTTGCACTCGATATCTAACTCGCATCGGTATATCCTTCCAATACAACGGGGAACTCTGAATAAAATAGTCTTAAGTCTTTGGTTGCTTTTAAGTAACCAAAGATTCTACTGATTGCATTTCAATGTTCAGTACTGGAGTTACTAGTAAACCTACTAAGTTTACTCACAACATATGCGATATCAGGTCTAGTACATGACATAATATACATAAAACTCCCTATAACACTTGCATATTCCAATTGTGCAACTGTTATTCCATTATTTTCTTTTATTTTGATACTTGAATCAAGTGGAGTTTTTGCTTCTTTTATATTTAGATGGTTAAATTTGTTTAATATCTTCTCAATATAATGAGATTGACACAAAGCATACCCCCCACAATGTTTTTTTTAAAAACTTTGATACCTAGGATAGTATCAACTTGTCCAAGATCTTTCATTTTGAATACGGAAGATAAAAACCTCTTCGTTTCAGTCACACATTCCATTTTATTACTTATTATTAACATGTCATTAACATACAAACAAATAATAATCGTACAACAACTATCTACTTTAGAATATATGCATTTATCAGCTACATTATGCATGAAACCATGAGATAATATTTTGGAATCAAACTTCTCATGCCATTGTTTTGGTGCTTGTTTTAATCCGTACAAATATTTGATTGATCTACATACTTTATTTTCATTTCCTATTAGAATGAATCCTTTAGGTTGTTTCATGTACACCTCCTCATTGAGGTCACCATTCAGAAATGCGGTATTTACACCCATTTGGTAGATGTGAAGATGATGTATGGAAGCTAGCATAAATAATATCCTAATGGATGTTATCCTAGCTATAGAAGAGTATGTGTCAAAATAATCTATCCCTTCTTTTTGTCTAAAACCCTTAGCTACTAGTCGAGCTTTAAAGGTTTGGATAGTCCCATCAGTGTGATATTTTTTTCTAAATACCTACTTGCAACCAATGAGTCTAGAACCTGGAGGTAAGTTAACTAGTTCCCATATTTAATTTGACATTATAGATTCCATTTCATCGTTTATAGCTTCTTTCCAGAAAGTTGAGTCTCTAGAGGATACAACCTCTTTATATGTTTTAAGATCATTGTCACGCCCCAAATCCAAAAATTGGATTCACTGGAATCCCGATCGCCGAATCCGGTGCCGACAGCCTCCGTAGTACCCCATTCTCGGCTCCTTGCGTCCATACGCCAGATTTCGATCCTAGGATCCTATAAGGAGGATTTTCCAATGTACATTTAACTCATAATAAGCATAACCACAAGATTATTATCATCACATATCCACTAATATAATCATTTGAGTACAATGCTGAAAGGGAAATACATAAATCGAAAATCAAGCTCCAGAAGACCGTTGCACGCTCCAAGCTTAATGCTGCTGTAACCTAACGTCACCTGCACGTATCTATCTTGCATAAGCTTATAGAAAGCTTAGTGAGTGGTGAAAGTGTGTGCACAAAGTAAGTGACCAGTAAACAATATCAGAGTAATCAGAGTAAGCGGAAATACTAACAGTCCGTAAGTCATACAATATTAGGGTATGCACTGCAAATCAGCTATGCAAATGAGGAGTCAAAGAAAGCCAAATATTAGATGCTGAGGATGCAATGCCATAAATCATACAATATCGAAATAAGCAAAAATATACTGATAAGTGTATGAGTGCCTTCAGCCGTACAAAGGCTATGCGATGCAAGACATGAATGCTAACTGTCATATCAATACAAAAATATGGCAACCCAAAATGCTAAGTACTACGGATGCAATGTAATATGCGGACTATAGTGAAGTCGGGATGATAGTACGTAGTATCGCAGGTTATGGGGTCCACCACAAGGGACTTCTATCCAAACCAGTCCCATACCTAAATTTGGATAGTCAGACTCAATGTGGTAAACTCCTGATCTCAGGTTAGTCGCGCGCCCAACCAAAATCCTGGCCATATGAAAGTACACAACAATTAGTTGCGCACCACCAGTCTGAGTGGATAGTGAATGAAATGAATGCGTGAGTATGCAACTCCTACTCAATAAGTCCACATATCAGTACGGTTCCTCTCTGGAAAATCACCGGGATCTATTACACTCCAAACTAGATTGCCGCCCCATCGTGCGCAACAAGGTGAGTGGAAGAGACCTCACTATCCGCCTGCCAATATCAGGCCCGACTCGTCGATAGCGGACCAATGCCTCTAGCTGGTCAGACTCAGCCTAGCATTGCCTCCTCCTCTCGGGCGGGTAAAGCCGTACCCCCTTCCAACCGACCACGACATAGTAGGAGACGCGGCCTAACGGTATACAACTCTCATGCGCTCATGCATCCACTCGGTCTAAACGTTGGAGCAACCTCTGGAACCAAGAGGGTTTAGGGACTTTCACCTAGGGATATTTATAGCACCCCATGTAGAACAGATTTTCGGTGTCCTATCTGGCCATCCACGAAATACCTGTGGAGGCTACGGCCCTGATGTCGCTAGGGCGTATGGTGGTCATGTCACACAAATGCGAGATGCATGAGTCACACGATCCAATCATGCATCAATCCTGCGCATGCCATGCTCTCATGTGGGGCAACTCCGCCTATCAGGGAGCCCCATGAACAACCTACCCTATGGCATATGCAATGGTTAATCACATCTCATAACAAACATGCAGATGATGCGTATGGGCATGTATTATGATGTTGTGCTGTCACATACTCATAATCGGTATCAATAACCGGCATCGACAATCGACCTCGACAATGTGGACATTCAACCAACATTGCCCCCAAGGAACGGCCCACATAGAGCCTAACATATAGTGGACCCACAGCCTCACACAAGAGCCAAATACATAACACCATAGGCCTCACTCAAAAGCTTTTCACATCACGATGGGCCTCTCACATGGGCCTAATATACATCACACTAGGCCTTAATCACGGGTTGAATACATATCACAATGGGCCTCAAATACGGGCCGCATATACATCACATTAGGCCTCAAACATAGGCCGAATACACATCACAATGAGCCTCAACTACGGGCCGCATATACACCATATGGGTCTCGACAATCAAAATCGGCCTTGGCAATCAGCCTCGACAATCGGAATCAGCCTATACAATCGGCTTCGACAAATCAGGATCGACCTCGATACTTGGCCTCGACAATCGGAATTGATCGATAATCGGAATCGGCAAATCAGTCACGTCAATCGACAATCGGTCACGACAATCGGATCGATTAATAATCAGAATCGGCAAAATCGGTCATGACAATCGGAATGGATCGATAATCAGAATGAGCTATTCGGTCACGACAATCGGAATCGATCGATAAACAAAACGGGGTCCATAGATGATCAGCTGATCAACTATGGCATAAAGATCAACACTCGACCGTGGTTATATCAAATCCGATAATACGGAGCCATCTGTCTACGGCAAATGGGGCCCACTTATTTGGGTTAACCCATTGAGGGAATGATGAGAATGGGCCTAACAAGGCCTAAGGGAAGGTCATAATGTAGACATTCAACCATCATTGCCCATTAATGTGGACATTTTAACTAACTTTGCTCCCAAGGAGTAGCTCACATAGAGCCAAACATAAAGTGGGCCAATGGCCTCATGCAAGGGCCTGATAGACATCACTGTGGGTCGCGTCACATGGACCTCGAATACCTCGGATGGGCCACGTCCTATGAGCCCCGAATACATTACAATGGGCCACAACCCATGGGCTTAAAACACACAATAGGTGGGCCCTATACATGGGCCTAATATACATCACGGGTGGGCCCTGCACATGGGCCTCATACACGTCACAATGGGCCGCATCATGGTAGGCCACATACATCAAAATGGGTCGAATCAAATGGGCCGAGTCAATTGGGCCGCATATACATCAAAAATGGGCTGCACCAGTGGGCCTCATATACATTCAGGTGGGCCTCAATAGGTCTCATATATCACATCGGGCCTAGTCAAATGGGTTGAACCAATGGGCCAAGTCATCTGGGCCAATCAAATGGGGCGATCAAATGAGCCGATCAAATGAGCCTACAACGAGTGGGCCGTATCAATTGGGCCGAATTGACGGGCCACATCAACTACACCATTCGTTCATCTTTAGAGATAATTTTAGAGTATTGTATTTAAAAAATGAATCATGTCCAAAGGATCATCTGGACCATACCACAAATAGCAGTGGTGATAATAATTCTCACTGTTAAAAATTTAAAGGGCCCACCATAGCGTTGATTTCCCATCCATGCTGTTCATAAGGTCACAAAGACTTGAACAATGGCGGAAAAATAAATATCATATTAGTTCAAAACTTTTGTAAAGGGTTTTAATGGTGGGTGTGGTCCACCTGATAACTGGATCTGTCTTACTTTTCAGTCTCAAGCCTTGAGACGAGTCTGCCAAATGGATGGACGGTTTAGATATAACACATACACCAGTGGCCCCCACAAAATTGCTGGTGTCATGGGGCCCATTGATGAATGGTATAGATGCAGCACCTGCACCAATTGGGTGGGCTGTATAGGCACAGTACATACATCATGATGGGGCCACACCTGGCACCGTCCAAACTGATGGTGCAGATGGGACACATACGCAAATGGGATCCACGAACGTGGCCAGTGGCCAGCGTGACAAATGGATGGACGGTTTGGATGGGGTACACCCATCAGCGATGGGTCCCACCGTATGAGGCCGTAGCTGACGGTACTTCAGCGGCCGTATAGCTGCTGTAGATATGTTGGTCAACCAGTAATAAAGGTAGGTCCCACGTGTATATGCCATCCCACCTCCCTCTCCCAAAAAAAATATATTATATTATATTAAATAATATATTACATATATATGTATATTGTTTTGCCTCAAACAAGCGCGTCAGATGGATAAACGGCTGGGATAAAGGCCACGGAAGGTGGGTCCCACGTCCCACGTGTGGAGGACCCACACGCCTCACAGATGGCCCCACACCAGATGAACGGTCTTCCCCACCGTCTAGATGGACGGTGTGATGAAACACGTACCATGGTGGGACCCTCAAACTAGGTGACGTCACAACAGCAGCAGCAGTTGCTGCTGGGGTGGATGAACGGTATAGATATAACACTTACCTTATGATGTAGACCCACAACAGATATGGACAGTACGGATCAACACGTGCGTCCAAGTGGAGTCCACATCAGCATGGCCCACCAAGCGTTTTGAATCAAGCTAGTATTTGTGTTGTCTGAGCGTCCAAGCCTGCTGGACAGGAGCCGGTCTAGTGGCCCTGGCCCATCAGGTCAAGCCCTACAATGGTCTGAAAAACTAGATGGTGTAGGTGCTGCACACGTGCAGCAAGGTGGAGTCCACATCAAGGTGGGCCATCAGTTTTGGAACAAAGCTAATATCTGTGTTTTCCTGTCATCCAGACGGTCAGCAGTCTGGAGGGTGCTGCTATTGCTAGTGTAGTCCACAAATCATTGGACCTGCGTTGATGCAAATGGACGGCTAGGATATAGAACACATACATCAAGGTGGGGTCCATCCGGGTGGCCACATAGCCGCATCATCACACAAATGATAGAGAGAGGGAGAAAGAGAGAAAGAAAGAAGCACCCACCTTCCTTATTCCTCCTAATGCTCCAAAGCTCTAAGGGGGTCCCTTCAACGGTGGAGATGAGTTTTTGATGGCCGGATATGGGGGATCTAAGGTGAGAGAGGGTTGAGAATTTTGGAGAGCTTGGGACGTCCAAGGTCTTGCTACAATGGTGGAATGGAGAATGGAAAAAGGGAAGAGAGAGATGAAGGAGAGAGAGTAATGATGATAGCTCTCTCTCTTTCTTAGCTAGGTAATAAATATTTTGGGGAAAAGGGGGTAATTATGAGCTAGGGTCATTATTGCTTTGACAAAAAAATTTATGGATGGCTTAGGGTGATGTCACCCTAGCCTTGGGAAAAGTGTCATTGTGATAGGTGGGTCCCACAAAAACACAATCAATGGTCCAAGTAGGGCGCGACCTATATCTTTTGATGTACAACTCGGATTGCCGTATGAAATGCGGCGTTAGAACCGCGGCGACAAGGCGGTCGTAACGACATAAGTCTTAGGTCAATCCGACTCGTAATTATAGGATGACACTCAAGGTCACGCGCAAGTGCTATTTACGAGTCGCAGGTCACCGGAATTCGACCGGAAGGACTGCGGGAGCCTATGGAACGATACAGTCTAGGACACGGGTCTCACAATCATCTTCTATAGTCATTACTATAGGTATTTTTCTTATAACATTTTCTCTATCTCCTTATACAAGATGGAAAATGATGTGTTGTGAGTTTATGTAGTCATCTCTTAGACTCTTCTCTATTCTTATCATTTGACTCCTACGAGGTTCAACAGGAGCTTCCACTATCTGTAGAGCTGTGTTATCTAGTTATCTATTAGGAGTTTGGACTTCATTATCCATTGATTCCAAGGATAATGAGTTCTCAAAGAACTCAACGTCTTTTGATTCTATTATTGTATTAGACTCTACATCTAGAAGTCTATAAACTTTACTAATTTGTGTATACCCTACGAAGGCGCACTTAATAGCTCTGGGTCCTAACTTAGTTTTTTTATGAATCAGGAGTTCTGCAGTATGCAAGACGCCCTACACTTTAAGATATCTTAGGTTAGGTTTTCTTCCTTTCCATGCTTCATATGAAGATATTTTATATTTTTTAGACGGAATTCTGTTTAGTATATGGCATACTGCAAGTAGTGTCTCACCACGTAGACTTAGTGGCAACTTTGCTCTTATTAGCATTGAGTTGACCATCTCTACTAATGTTTTATTCTTTCTTTTAGCTATCCGTTTTGTTGAGGTGTGTATGGCACAATATATTGATGTATTAGCATGTTCTTCACAGAAGTTTCGATTCGAGTATGTCTTCACAGAATATAGATGATCTATGTATTACTTCATTCTTCTATAATCGTATCTGAAATTTTATCATCTATTATTGATTCTCTACTTTTGTTATCTATTTTAATACTTGTTATATATATTTTATCAATGTTCAATACTTCTCTTATTTTGTAACAAATAAACATACACATATCTAAAGCAATCATCAATAAAGGTTATGAAGTACCATTTACCTCCATGAGTAAGAATGTCGTTTAACTCACAGATATCACTGTGCACAAGATCCAATACTTGAGATTATTTCTCAACACTTGAAAAATGTTTCTTCATCATTTTGAATCGTATGCACACTTCACATTTATCAGTTTTATTTTCTGTGTATGAGATTAAACCATTCTTAGCCATGAACTTCAAGGTACTATACCATATATGGGTTAGTTTATCATGCCACAGACCAGCGGAATTAATCATATACGTAGAAGTGTTATTTTCATTCAGAGAAAACTTAACCATCTCGTTACAAGCATATCCCTTTCCGACAAAGTTTCTATTCTTGGACAGAATTAGTTTTCCTGATTCATACACCACCCTTATCTTTGGTTTACCTAGAAGATCCCTAGAAACTAGGTTTCGTCTCATGTTTGGGACGTGCAGTACATTAGTCAGAATCACTTTCTTCCTAGAGGTGAATATTAGTTCGACTGTTCCTTTGCCAACAACCTTCGATCAGACTTCGTTACCCATTTGGACTTCTTGACCATCGGTCAATTCCTCATAGGTTTTGAAGGCTGATCTGTCCTTGGATGGTATTCACCAACCGAGAACCTTTCCTTGGATGATATTCACCTTAGTGATCATAGCTACAATATCACCTTCTTCTACTGCACTCGCCTCTTTTTTAGATTTACGATATCGGCATACTCGAGCATAGTGCCCATTTTTCCCACAGACATGACATAGGCCTTTGAACTTTCCGTTATTCTTTTGAGCAGTTTTCTTTAATTTTCCTTTATTAAGTTTCAGGGAATCATCCTTCTTGAGACTCTTGTTATTAGTATTCTCTACTGCATATACCTTAGACGAAGCATTCCCATTGTCATTATTTTTTGTTGCGATTACGGGATTCTTCCTCAATTTGAAAATGTTTCTAGATTTGTTCTAGTGTATACTCCTCAGTCTTATGCAGCAACTTCTTTCTATAGTCTTTCCACATCGGTGTCAATTTAGCGATTATAGCCCCGACTTGGAATGATTCAGGAAGATCAATTTTGATGGCTTTGATTTTGTTTACTATAAGCTGCGGTTCCTGGATTTGGGCTAACAACAGTTTGTTATCTACCATGTTGAAGTCAAAATACCTGGTGATGAGGAATTTGTTGGTACTTTCTTCTTCAGCCTTGTATTTGAACTCCAAAGCGGCCCAAATTTCCTTTGCTGATGAAGTTTGTGTGTACAGATCGTACAGGCGGTCGGAGAACATGTTCAGAATGTGTCCTCGACACAAGAGTTTGTTTTCAGCTCGTTTGGTGTGGGCAGCTATCTGTTCAGGTGTGTCAACTTCAGTTGCTTAAGGCAATGACTGAAGATTAGGATATAGGATGTAGAAGATCTTCAGCGCCGTGAGAAGAATTTTCAGTTTGTCTTGCCATCTAGTGAAATTGGTTCCATCGAACCGGTCAAGACGAATCAAGTCCTGATTCATCAACTTGATCGATGATACACTATCGGCTTCCATCAGTAATTAACGCTTTAAGATTGTTATAAAAAATTTACAGAATAAATTTTTCTGTAAAATATGAAAACCGAAAATCCAAGTGATCTGGAATAAGGACAGGCTGAAGCACGTCTGGGACGTTATCCTTAAAGTGTTATTTGCCCCTACTCAAGTGAATTGAGTATGCTGAAAGGTTACAGGCAAACAACTTCTAGGATACGACGAGCCTGATGTGGGTTGATTGCTTGCCTCCAAGTGCAGAGGTTCGTAAGTAATATCCTTGAATATAGGGTCGATCCCACAGGGAGATGAATTGTGAGAATGAGAAAATCAAATGCAAAACAAAGTAATAAATAAAAAAACTAAACTGAAGATTTGATTTTAGGAGTTTTGAATGGATGTAATTCGATTAATTTGAAAACAACACCCAAGCTTTAAAGTTTCACACATAGGTTAATGTTCCTAAATCATGATGACTTGAATAACACAACTAGAATCTGAGCACTATGGTCAGCCTAATCGGAAAATAAAATAGTTTAAATATTTTAATAAATGATATAAAAATTAGAAAATCATGGATTTGCACCATTGATATATATTCTCAAGCGTTAGTGATTTTAAGAATTCATATCTATAAGATAATGAAAATCAAAGAAATATAACAGGTTGAGAAACTCTCCTATCTAAGAAATCTAATTGATCTAGGGTAAACCTATCCATCAATGTGGATCTCATATGATGGAAACATATGGATCTCACATTAGGATAAAAAAAATAAAACCTAAACAATAAATAATATACATTCAACATTCTTCTTATCATTAAAGTAATCAATCATCATAACTTAAAGAATTATTAAACCCATGTGCTTCACTTCTAGCTTGAGCTAGAGGGAACTTAGAAAAAATAATTAGAATAGAGAAATAAAGCAATAAGAAAGTAATAAATGCAAATATAAAAGATTTAAAAGGAAAAAATAACTTATAAAACTTTAATAAAATTGAAAACTCTTTAAAAACCCTAAATCTTACTCTTTAATGCTTTGAATGATGCTTAGGAATGCCTTGGGAAGCCCTATTTATAAGTGGAGAACTCCAACTTTCGTACAAAGTTGAAAAATTTTAGAAACCGCCTCAAATTTACGAAGTTTTTCAAAATAGACTTCTCGCTGCACAGTTTGTTTAAAATAGATTTTACGTTGTGCAATTTTCCAAAATAGACTTTAGAGCTTCCGAATACACTTTATTAGGACGATTTCATGATTCTTCACTTCAAATCTTCGATTCTTTTCATTCCTCACTTGGTTTTCTTGGATCATTGGCATGTGAATTCTTTAATCTTGGTGTCCTAAGATCCATCCCTTGCCTTGGTGATTCTTGAGCATCAAATCCATGTTTTTAGTACCCTTTTTCAATCCAAGCTCTTAAATTCACATTGCAACACATACATGAGTAAAATAGAACATTAAACTGATTCATGTTCATAAAACCAAGATATAAATGAGAGAAATTATGCAATATTTGAGTCTCAACACACCCCCAACCAGTATTTTGCTAGTCCCGAGCAAAATAAGCGAAGAAAAATAAAAATAAGAATAAAAACTAATTCTAGAAATAAAATTAAAATGAAAAAAATTATAACTACACCACTTTCGCAGGTAATCTCAATTGCATTTAGCATATGCGACATGCCTTTAAATCCATAGATTTCTCCTAGTGGATAAGTTATAGTCTCGTGAGGGTTTCCAGAAATGTTACCCACAAACATTAAAAACATGAAAAATAGTTTAACACTCAGAAATTTATACAATTATGCCTCAATTCATCTTATAAATTCCAAAACAAAACAATACTTACCCTGAGCCTGAAGTTAGAATCTTATTTTTCTAATCCATTACATCCTTGAGTTCAGAGACCTAATCAAAATTTAGAATAGTTATGATCCAATATACTTACGTGCTCCGTGACACTAATCTAACTTTGAGAAATATGCATGTTCCCTATCCTAACTCTTTTCAATCATCCCAAGAATGTGAAATCTCTAGTTATCTTATTTCCTTCATAACATTTCTTCTTTTATCATCATATCCTCATTATTATAGACCACCCTTAGATGAAGATTCCCACCAGGTTTGCTTCATAACATAAGGTATCATACTTGTAATGGTAACAGTAATGGATACTTAGGTATCCCTACTTCGGATTACTGACACGATTATTATGGTCATTGCATTCATGCTCTATAATAAAATTTTCTTTTTCCATTACTTTTTTTCCTTCAATATTCTCTCTTTTAAGCAATATCAATGGTACTAGTTCATTCAACCTTGTTTGAATCAAAAGTTGTTATTCTAGTTCACATATCATATTCCTCACTTAGTTAGCTAGGTTGTATTGTGAATTCAGTACATAAAATTACAACTCACTTTAAACTAGTAATTAGATAATTAAACTCAAGTGTATAATTTTCAGTTATCAGAATTCTGACTACTATCGACCTAGACTAAGTATTAACTTTGCCTTTGGAATTCGCATAATATCATGTTCACATTCTTATATATATTATTTTGAAAATGTTGAAAAAATTTCCCCATAAATTTTTTTAAAAAAAACTAAAACCTAAAAAAAAATCTCACATGGATAACTATCCACACCTCAACATAAAATCTACATTGTCCCCAATGTAATGATAATGTAATGCAGAGAACAATAAAAATAAAAGAATGGGTGGATAGTACCTACCATGAAGAACTCACCTGCTAGGTGACATTAAAAAAAATTGAATATGATACAGATCCTACATAAATGCTTCGTCAGACTAGGAGTGTTAATCTGAATATTTTGGCTCATGAAGAGGGAATGACTCCTCTCCCAAATGAAAGTTTTTTACATAAGGCTTCAATCTCTGACCATTAATCTTGTACATATTGTCATTACATAGATTCTCAATTTCAACAGCCCCATGAGTATAAACGTTCTTCACAATGAAAGGGCATGTCCATCTTAATTTTAACTTTTTCGGAAAGAACTGGAGACGAGAATTGTACAATAGGACCTTTTGCTGAGGTTCAAAATTCTTCCTTATGATGTTTTTATCATGAAAAGTTTTGGTCCTCTATTTGTAGATTTTAGAATTTTCATAGGAGTCTCTTCTCAGCTTCTCTAATTCATTCAACTCTAATTTCCTTTGTCCACTTGCTTGGTTCATATCAAAGTTTAATTTCTTTATTGCCCAGTAGGATCTATGTTCCAATTCTACAAGCAAGTGGCCAACCTTCCCATACACCAATCTGTATGGAGACATTCCAATCCAATCGAGGTCTTATAAGCAGTCCTATAAGCCCATAAAGCGTCAGATAGTCTGAGGGACAAATCCTTCCTATCTGGCCTTATAGTTTTCTCTAAAATGTGTTTGATTTTCCAATTAGAAACCTTAGCTTGTCCACTCGTTTGTGGGTGGTATAGGGTGCTCACTTTATGCTTGATGTCATATTTTTTCCTTAAAACCTCAAATGTCCTATTGCAAAAGTGAGACTCGCCATCACTCATGATGGCCTTTGGAGTTCCAAATCTAGAAAAAATATTTTTCTTAAGGAATCGTATGACCACTTTATTGTCATTGGTCCTACTTGGAACTGTCTAAATCCACTTTGAAACATAGTTCACACCAACCAATATATAAAAAATTCAAAAGAAGATGGAAATGGGCCTATAAAATCAATACCCTAACAATCAAATATCTCCCATGGTAAAATTGGGGATAAAGGCATCATGTTGCGTTGGGACACTCTTCCCAACCTTTGACATCTATCACAAGCAACACAGAAAGCATGAGTGTCTTTAAACATGATGGGCCAGTAAAACGACACTGTAGGATTTTTGCAGTAGTTTTCTTAACAGAGAAATGGTCACCACATGCTTCCATATGGCAAAAAGAAATAACACTCTAAACTTCATCCTCTAGGACACAACGTCTAAAAATATGATCAGTCTCATATTTATATAAATACAGGTCATCCTAAAAGAAGTTCCTAACCTCGGTTTCAAAACACTTCCTATCTTGTGACTTCCAATGATATGACATTTTCCCGTTACAAGATAATTCACTATATCCGCATAGCAAGGCAATTTAAAGATCGCAAATAATTGTTCATCAGAAAAAGTGCCCTGGATATGCATCTCCACAGTGGAATCATCTACCACCAATCTAAAAAGGTGATCGGCCACTACGTTTTCTACTCCTTTCTTATCTTTTATCTCTAAGTTAAATTTTTGGAGTAGGAGGATCTATCTCAAAAGTCTCGTCTTTGCATCCTTCTTAAATAGTAAATATTTCAAAGCCGAGTGGTCCATGAAAATGACCACTTTGGATCCCAGCAAGTAGGATATAAATTTATCCAAAATAAAAACTACTGCAAGTAACTCTTTTTCAGTTGTTGAGTAGTTCACTTGGGCTGAGTTTAGAGTTCTACTCCCATAGTGAATAACGTAGGGTTGTTTATCTTTCCTTTGGCCCAAAACAGCCCCTATGGCATAATCACTCGCATCACACATTAGTTCCAAAGGAAGTGTCCAATCTGATGGACGCATGATAGGTGCAGTGGTAAGGGATGATTTAATTTAAATAAAGGCACTTGCACACTCATCTGTTCACTTAAATGGAACATCCTTTTAAAGAAGATTAGTCAAAGGTCTAGTAATGACACTAAAGTCCTTGATGAATCTTCTATAAAAACCAGCATACCCTATAAGTGATCTAATATCTCTAACAGTTCGGGAATAGGTTGATTAACAATAATGTCGAGTTTTGAGCGATATACCTCGATTCCATTTTTGAAGATAACATGGCCCAAAACAATTCTTTTTTGAACCATGAAATGACATTTCTCTCAATTTAAGACAATGTGCTTCTCTTCACACCTAGATAAGACAAGAGATAAATTGTTGTGGCATTCCTCAAAACTACTCCTAAATACAGAGAAGTCATCCATGAAAACCTCAAGAAACTTTCTAACCATATGTTAAAAAATACTTAACATACACCATTGGAAAGTTACTGGGGCGTTACACAATACAAATGATATCCATTTGAAAGCAAATGTGCCAAATGGACAAGTGAACGTGGTTTTCTCTTGGTCTTCCAGGGCTATCTCTATTTGGTTATATCTGAAATATCCATCAAGAAAACTATAGAAAGAGTGACCTGCTATCCTATCTAAAACTTGATCAATGAATGGTAGAGGGAAATGACCATTTTTTGCGACTTGGTTCAATTTTCTATAGTCAATGCAAACATGCCAACCTGTGGTGACATGTGTTGGTATGAGTTCATTATTAGAATTTTACACAATAGTTATTCCAAATTTCTATGGGACTACTTGAGTTGGACTCACCCATACACTATCGGATATTGGGTAGATGATTCCCACATCCAACAATTTGATCACCTCATTTTTTACAACTTCCATCATGTTTGGATTGAGATGCCTTTGGGGTTGTCTAATTGGTTTGGTGTCCTCATCGAGGTGGATCCGATGAGTGCATATGGAAGGGCTTATACCCTTTATATCAGAAATGGTCCAGCCCAAGGCTCTTTTGCGGTCCCTTAGAACATTCGTCAATTTAATCTCTTGATCTAACATGATAAGTTTTATTTTCACCTAAATATACATACTTAAGCTCATTTGGTAGTGGTTTTAAATCAAGCTTTGGAACATTAGTTGGTGATGGCAGAGGTTGCGAGTCCTCGATAGATAGGATTTGAGTACGCGGTCTCCATTGATACATACCAATGTCCTGGGTGGTAGTGCTCTCATTATCATCACAAATTTCAGCAAGCACTTTTTCTAAATTAAAATTTTTCAAGTCCCCAAAGACTTGAATCAATTCCTTGGTCAGATTAAGTTCTAATTCCTCTTCTTCTATCAAGCAGTCCGTGAAATTCAGCTCATTATTATCAATGTGCTGCTTACATAGATTGAAAATATTTATATCTAGAGTCATGTTACCAAAAGACAAGTTCATCATTCCATTCCTGCAATTTATGATTGCATTTGAAGTTGCTAGGAATGGGCGGCCTAAAATGATGGAAACTTGAGCGCTAACATTTACACATAGTTCAGTGTCTAGTACAATAAAATTCACGGGGAAGTAGAATTTCTTCACTGGGACTAGCACGTCCTCTAAAATTTCCCTTGGTACCCTAATGGAGTGGTCAGCGAGTTAGAGTGCAATCGTGGTTGGTTTAAGCTCGCCTAACCTCATTTATTTGTAAACCGAATAAGGTACTAAGTTGACACTTGCACCCAAATCTAACAAAGCATGCTCGATTTGGAAATCCCCAATAATACAAGGTATAATAGGACTTCCGGGGTCTTTGTATTTAGGTACGGCCCTTTGTTGAATGATAAAGCTCACTTTCTCAGTAAGGAAGGCCTTTTTGTGCACAATTAATTTTCTCTTTACAGTGCACAAGTCCTTAAGATATTTAACATATGATGGAATTTGTCTAATGACATCAAGCAGAAGAATATTGACAGTAACCTTTTGGAGCACATCCAACACTTCTTGATATTTCATGGGGACAGTTGGATTTCAAAGTCTACATGAAATGGAACTGGAGACTCATATGACTTAGTCTCTTTATCATTTTATTGTTGTGGCTCTTGAATTATAACCGGTTCATCATTATCTTAAAACAGTAG